>OZ025273.1:777500-1240000 GCA_964019165.1 Mastigias papua | reverse complement strand
CAAAGCTTAACTTCACAACTGTTCAACATATCCTCTTCTAAACTGGACATAAACAAATTGGCATACGCCGGAGCAAACTTTGTGCCTATTGCGGTTCCTAACTTCTGCTTATACACTTTACCATTAAACTCAAACACATTACTATCTAATACTAATTTTCCTAAACTAACTAATGACTTTGTAGAAATTGACGGATTCTGCCTTGTGTCCAGGGCTTTACGCATCGCCTCCAAACCTTCACCATGTGGAATATTAGGGTAGAGGCCCACAACATCCGCTGTACATAATAAGGCATTGTCCGGAATTTCACCTAACTTAGCTAGCAACGACAGAAAATGATTAGTGTCCTTAACAAATGATTTACTCTTACTAACTAGAGGATTAAGGTGGAAGTCCAAATATTCTGAAATATGCTCTGTAGCTGTACCACAATTACTAATAACCGGCCTACCTACAACATCTGACAATCCCTTATGTATCTTAGGCAACATTGCTTCTTTTGTCCATTTTGCGTCTATCCAGCATCTATTCTTCTTTTCTTCACACTTCTCGCACTCTTTGCATCACCTTATATGTTCTATATTATCCTCCTTTGTTTCTTACTTCACAGCTTCGGCCCTCCCCATATAATGTATTCTTAATTTATCATGAGGTGTTAATAGGTAGGTCCCCCTTAGGTAATATCAATTGTGACCCCATTGTTATGTAGGTAATTTAAGCAGGCCCAATGTCATTGTAAGTTTAGTACTGATGAAGATTCTGATCGAAACGTTTACTTAAAGGATAGTATATTTGTGGTTTATTCTATTTATGTAATTTGTATACGTTGTGGATGCGGCTTAGGTTTAGTTTATATATATATATATATATATATATATATATATATATATATATATATATATATATATATATATATATATATATATATATATATATATATATATATATATATATATATATATATATATATATATATATATATATATATATATATATATATATATATATATATATATATATATATATATATATATATATTCCTTTTTTCTATCAATATTTCTATGGCTTTGTCACTTAGATTCGAATCCACAGCCTTTCTTTATAAAACATAATTCTTGAACTGTAGTTACTATGTTGTAAGAGTTGTTATTGACAATGTCCTGTCCAATTTGCTTTAAATATTTTGATTAGATTGAACTGATTGAGAGTGAACTCAGAAGGATTTCCATGCTTGAAATGGAGAAAAGAGCGGAGAGGGAAAATGCAGAGATGGTAATTCTTGTATATATATGTTTGCAGTACAGCTTTTATAAATATATCTGTCTGGTAAGGAATATTCATTTGATAGTGACGATCTAGGTTCTTACTCACATTCTGATGAACTTTTCTGCATTTGGAATACAAGGTTTTTGTAGACCCTTAGTGAAAGAAAGTGATGGTAGCAAGCCAAAAGGAATATTTTCTTGTGTCAGAGTGACTATATCCCTGTTTCCCACTTTGTTCGTTCTGTTCTCCTTTTCTATAACACGCAGTGACAGAGATCTCCCTTGCCAAAAAGAACAGAACTATTTTTTAATCGATGCTTGCTGATGCCATTAGATGTTGGTTGACAATCCAAAACTAGTGCTGTCATTTCTCTTATTTCAACTAGTATATCAGGGGTAGAGGAAACATCCCCTATCGACCGCAAAAGAGACAGGAGCAATTTGGTGAGATATGTCGTGTCAGTCAGGGTTTCCCGTGAAAACAACATGTTATGATCCATGGTTGTAGCTTGCCATTCCCCCCTTTAGTGTTCAATGTACCCCCAGGGGCATTCCCTTTAAGTTCGGAAACGTGGGACTACATGCTTAATTCCGTCACCTATCATTTTGCAGTTGTTAAATTGCTGTTACTGAATTGTTTCTCTGATTGCTTCATCACCTCATTTCGTAGAACCAGTTGGCAGAGATGCGCCTAAACACGGCCATTCTCCTCAGTCAGTTGATTGATGAACAAGAAAAACGAGAAACTGAACTCGTCAAGCGATTGGTAATTTTATGATTTACATAAATTTACATATGTGTACATACATTTACATAATTTACCTGTCTAGATCCATCTTTATCATCCCTTTTCCCTTCTGTATACTGTCCTTTGGAGAAAAATTAAGGAGGTGAAGTATTTGCATATTCGCATTTCCAGACAGGTTTTTGCATTTTTGTTATGTGCTGATGAACGTTCTCGCAGTTAAGTTGATTTATATTTTTTCCATTTTACAGAAAGAAATGGAGAATTATAAGGAAGACGAGGCAAAGGACTACTGGCTAATTCAGTTTCAAAGGCTTCTTGATAGCAAGCCAAGTGTTCTTGTGGATGAAGTAGGAAACCCTTTGAAATATTATATTATGTTGTTCTCTTCTTCATTTTCCTTTTCTTTTTCATTGTAAACTCGACATGTTTGCTGACATATTTTAAAAATTATCCAATGCTAGTGTTGTAGTGACTTCAGTTGCACGCTGCCGCAACACAATGTCCTTTGATCTTTGGATCTTGTGAGCTCTAGCTTTTGACAATAGACCTGTGACATTTGACTTATGCCTTTCTGAACCTTTGAAACATAAATTCTCATGCTACAGCGATCTTTATTCAATACTTGAGCCTTTCCTGATATATCTATTTGAATCCTAGATCGTTTATATAAGGAAATCATTTATCTCATAGGAAAATGAATTGGATGTGTATGTTGTTGAAATTTTAATGAATGCCAGCGCCAAAGAGTATTTACCTATGTTTGCAAGAAGAAAGGTGACCAGGCAACAAATGGATGCGATGACACATGAAGAGCTAGATTCTGTGAGTTAATTTTTTTGGTTAAATTCATATTTCTATTGTGTATCAACACAGACTATTGTTCAATTTCAGGAATAAATAGCAGATTGTAAAATGTTTTATTCGGGGGATTATATTTGCAATTGATGTCTGGTAGTTGCTATTGGAGCCAAGTATTAGTCCTTTTCAATGTTTTACACCCTACCACATATGTGTATATGTGTGAGAAATCCTAAGAAGATGTACAGTATAACCCCGTTAAGTCGGACACGGTTTAAGTCGGACTTTTCTTTAAGTCGGACTAAAACCTTGTCTCCCTTGGATTTTCCTACCTATTTCAAGCCGAAATGCTCCGCTTAAGTCGGACACCGTGTAAGTCGGACTTTTCGTTAAGTCGGACTATTTTCTTCTGTCCCTTCAGGTGCAAAGCACCGTTTAAGTCGGACTGTCTTGAATTTCGAACGTCAAAACTTCGAACGTTTGAAGCTGCATTGTATTGGTATTCAAATTTACACTTTATTTTAAAAATTGGTATCAAAGCGGAACCTGCAAACTAGAACCGTAACAGAAAAATATGAAATACTGAAGGAAATTGATAAAGGAATGAATTGTGCCGCAGCTATTCGCGATTATAATGTATCAAAACAAGCATTGTATGGTTGGATGAAGGATAAAAAGAAAATATACGAAAATATACATATTTTGTGTGCTACGTCCTTTGTCACTTCTCTGAATAGTCCCGATAAGTCAGACTAAATAATCAGAGTCTGACTTAAGACGAAGTTCGGATAGGTCAGACTCCCGTTAAGTCAGACCGATTATTTCGGTCCCCTGAGAGTCCGACTTAACGGGGTTATACCGTATATTCAAATGCACTTAGAATGACCACAGGGTTGTTCCTATAGGTGCGTTACAATGGCACCTTCTAACTACTCTTTCTATCTGCTTTATCCTCTCCCCTCTACTCTGTGCTCCTTTCTCTCCTCTCTCTCCTCCTTCCTTTCTCACTGCTTCCTTCTACTCTCTCTCATTCTCTAACCTCTTTGCCTTCTCTATCCTTCCTACCTTCTCTTCCTTCCATACTCTCTGCTCTTTGAAATCTTTTCTGACCACTGTGCTCTTGCCACGCTTCTACAACTCTCCACTCTTTGGCTTCCTTCTTCCCTTCACTTCTTATGTTTCCCTGTTTTATCCCTGCTCTTTCCAGATGCTCTCCACTATCTTGTTACCCAAGTTCCGTCGTTTCCTATTAATTGCATAATAGCCAGTCAATCTTTTCCTTTAGCTTGGGGTACACAATGAAGAAACTCGGAACAACATTTTAGAGGCTGTAAAAAGCAATGTTGCGATGAATCGGAAAATGTTACAAAAGCAAACTTTAGCCAGGGTCAGTTTGCCTTTATTGCTTTTCTTGTGGTTTTTAGATGCTTTTTGCTAGGTGGAAATTCCACATAGGATATTTGTCGTTCAGATTTTAATCTGAATGGAATCAGCGACGCTAGATGAAGCAATGTGATTAATCTGAATGGAATCAGCTACGCTAGATGAAACAATGTGATTAATCTGAATGGAATCAACTACGCTAGATGAAACAATGTGATTAATCTGAATGGAATCAGCAACGCTAGATGAACCAATGTGATTAATCTGAATGGAATCAGCTACGCTAGATAAAGCAATGTGATTAACTGTCGTAATTTGAAGAATTGTGCTTTGTCAGGAAGCGTTTTCAAAATATCCCGTTTTTTCCAGGCTCAATCTTGTTCGCATGATCCTGAGACGGCGGGTGGTGTTTCCGCCAGTGCCCCTCCAGCTGAGGGATTAGTGGCCCGCTTTGAAGGAGAATGCTGCGTTTGTATGGAAGAGCAGGTAATGGAAAGATCATTCTTCGTTTTTAGCGGAGTTTTTTTCAGTTTGGTGCTTTTGCATTTTAGAAATGCGTTCCCTGATTTAGGAGCATAGGGATGTCTCATATGTTGATTGATTTCACGAATGAAAAATTGTATCAAAATATAAAGAGGATTTTAAGATGTCAATGACCAAGAGATGCGATTGCAGGATTTGATTTATCTACCATTGAACTTTATCAAATATATTATTTAGCATCGACAGTCAATGCCTTAAACTTGTAAGTATCTTTTTGTAGTCTCCTTTCTCCGTTAGCATGATACTACCACATCAAATCTCAGATAATTAAGGACAATTGTATCTTCCCAAACGTAGAAATCGGCTTCCACTAGTAATCGTGTTTCATTATCGCTATTTTTACAAGCAAATATTTTCAGCTTGTTGTTGTTTAGTTTATTTCAAGTTTGATTTGTATGAATATTTTTATTCGAAGTTTGTGATTTGAATTATCTCATTTTTTGCAGCCAAATATGATCTTCCTCAACTGTGGACATATTTGCACCTGCTCCAGATGTTCACAGCTGTTAGAAATTTGTCCTTTGTGCAGGGAACCAATTGTGCAGAAATGTCATCTTTTTAACGTATAAAATATGATATATTCTTCTACATACAGAAGTTGTAATATGTGATTTGTATATAATGGAATTCCTTTACACAAATGTTTATATAATGCACTTGACTTTGCGCACAATGTCATGTATGATATGCCTTGCCCTCTGAGGTCCATCTTATTATACAACAAAACAGTCTTTCATCCCTGATTTTTAAGTTTGTTGACATCGCAGTAACATATTAACAATGACAAATCTTGTCTTCCTTGGAAGGTATTATGAGATAATATTTTTTGTCAGAAAAAGTGAGATGTTTGTCTTCTAGAGTTTACCCACAAACGTCACCTTCAGTAGCGTTTCAAGTCGTCTTGTTAACCATGAAGTTTTTCATAAACCAAATGAGCTAGTTAGCATTCCCGATTAGAAATCATTGAATTTGCAAGGCATAGAATAGTCAATGAGAACTTTCCTTTTGGATTAATGTGGAGAAGATGGCTTCAAGAGGATTCGAAGTGAGATATGTAATGTTGGTAATTGTATCATTGACTTAGCTATAATAGAAAAATATGAAATAGTAATTTATAATTACAACTGAAATCATATTTGAATGATTTATTACCTGACCGGTATAGAGTTGGTGGAGTAGAGCGTTGAATGCTTTTAGGCAAGGTGTCAAACAAGTAGCGGTGAGCCAAGACCCCGTTTGCCTCCACACAACTTCCGCGTATATGAAGTAATAAAGTTTTTGTAATGAAGTTCCTCAAGTAATAGCAAACTGTGACAAATTAGCGTATGATTGTTAATTCAACTTTAAACTGTTAGTAACCATTTGCTATATGGTTATAAAGAAACAGCTTGTATTTTCCCACTAATTCAAATTAGACAGATTTATCTGAGGCAGTTCTCTGTTTTAATCTGGTCATATATCCTTGTGTTCCCTTTTGATTTAAAGAGGTATTAAAGCAAACGGTTACAGTGTATCGTGTAGCAATAAGATCCTCTAGAATAGTTGTATCGCCACAGCTTCCCCCTTTCTCACATGCAAGTGATCCGATGCAATTCTTCTTCAGCCAAATGATACACCTTCTGTAGCAGCTACGAAAGCGGAGCACTGTTGTACCTGCACAGATTAAAAGTGGCACCGGCTCAGTATAGCGCAGCTGCTTGTATTAAGAGCTGAAGTTTCTTGCGAATCATAGCTTGATCCGATGCAATGTAAACGGGATGCTATATTATTCCATCAGACGTACCGCTATCTGCACTTCAAACACTGCATATGAAAGTTCACAATATTGCACAATCTAGCTAGTCATAAACCCATGTATATGTACCTCATTAAATCGAACAGTATACTACTTATGATGAGAATCTACTTAAGGTTTCACCGAATGGTCGTATCGTTTCGAGTAATCGTGTCGTATCGATTTTAAATCATCTCGTATTGTTTTGATGTATGCAGGCAGATTTGCATTTCGTTTTATTTTCTGACATGATACTCTGTATGGAATATTTTTTGGCTAGTTGTTTTTTGTTATTTTTCTATGGATGAATGGAAGAGCTGTATGCTATTACGGAGTTTTCCGTGATAAGTACTTCTTTATTTTGAAATGTGTTTAGCAGACATGTAAAAAGCTGGATGGTTTTGATTCCGTTTTTCCCTGAGAGTAAGAAAGATCGGCGTTTGGAAGGACTGTTCCTGGGGTTGGGCGCACCTTTGCCCGATGCAACTCCTTACCATGGAATCTTCACCAGACGCTAAATTAATCGTTTATTATTCCATCTTCGGCACTTTTCCGGATCATTCATGCTGATCAACTGATCTCTAGTGGCACAATAATCATCAATATCAGTGCGCTGTGCAGTAACATGCCTCGGTACGAAAGAGATCTGACGTGAACGAGGGCAGAAGTAAATGGTGGTCGAATGCATGGGACAGTGGAAACCGACGAACCAACAGCAAGATCCAAGTGGAAAGGAGCTTCCCTGCATGTAGATAGTTTACAGGTATTACGTTCCTGGATGGAAATGGAAAAAAGTAAAGCCATAAGTGCTGACTTAAAAACACTAACTAACTCTAGTAGAAAGCGGTCTAGTGATGGAAAGGTGGCAAAGAAAAGGAAAGCTCCCAGATACTGGTCATCTCAGGACAGAGGCGATTATCCTAAGAATAACAAAGTAAAAGAAAAGGAAGGCAACGTAGAAGAGATAATTATTGATCCAATGGTTCTTAAGAAATATACACGAGGAAAAATGGTGGATATAAAGGTATTTAGGTTTGTTAATCGCAAGTTAAGAATGCTTAGAACATGGCAACAGTATGACTACTCCCCAGTCTGGAATAGAAGGGGGGCTGACAATAAGCGGGGGATTGGAAAAAGGTCTGAAGGTAAATAAGCGGGGGTTGCAATAAGCGGTGGGGGGTGGGTGGAAAAAGTTCCAAGGTGAATGTCTTTGTGGGCTGTTATAGATGGAGGTGGAGAGAAGGCCAACATATACATTGGATAAAAACTTTAGCGTTTTGAAAAAGAACTTATTACGTTTATTACATCTTTCTAGCATAATAAAAATTTGTCTATCATCGTCGCTCATATGACGCTAGCATTTTTTCAGCAAAACAAACATTCACTAGGAGTTACTTTCGCCGGACAAGTCTGGGTCTGGTTGGGAAAATTTCCTCTTAGCGCAAAATCAATAAGTGTTTGGGGGGTCTGTAATAAGAACGTCCTGATATGCATTTTTTGAAAAAATAAATAGTCGGGGGGGGGGGAGTGTCTACTCCAGACTGGAAAGTGTATGATGGCTTGTGTAATGCTACAGGAGCATGTATCTCAATTTATGAGAAGATGCTACGCTTGCTATACTTCTGTCTTTATACTTTATCTTCAGCTTTAAGTTTGAAGTTTTGTGAAGCTGATGTCAGATGTCCAGAGTTGATGCTATGTTTGTTATTCTTCATTGTGTCCGTACAAGTAATTAATACCTGGTTTAGTGATGCAACCATGCTCTTCTTCCAGTACTTGGCTATGCTCAATTTCAGTAAGAAGATTGTGCACTTAGTTGACGCTAGTGTACATTAAACCTATAGTAAAATAGAAAATTCCCGCAGCTCTTTGGATGGTATCCTAAATAGCTGGCCAATGTAGATAGAACTTACAATGTAGTTTCTTCTTGTGCTTTTTGCAATTCATTTAATAAGTGTGTTCTTGTTGCATTTTGTAGCATTAATCTGAATGGTTTAATAATCTCTGATTTAGAGCATAGAAGATAAAAAGCTGAAAGGAAAATTGAAAACAAGAGAGAAAACTTTTACAAGTGCAGCTAAGCAAGCAGCAAGAGCAGAATTACTGTTAGCTGAAGAATCAGGGTATGCTAGAATTGTTTTGACACCATGCTGCCTTTTCCTGTTTGGTTATGTATTATTGTTTATTGCAAATATTGACCATTCATAACTTAGTTTATAGGCCTTCTTGCTTATTCAGAAAATGTATTTAAGGGTTTTTGTTTTATTGAGATTCAAGTCTACATGGATGTTCAAAATTTGTTATTAATTTGTTCACTATGATGCTATTTTTATATAGAGAGTTTAATGCATTTTTTGAATTCACCAGTCAAATCTTTTTGCATATAACTGAATCTTTGCATTGTATAGCTATTTAGAAGCAGAGGGAATGGAGAGAACATACAAATTTTCACAGAGGGATATAGCAAATTCAACTGATATTTCAAGCGCATCCAAAGTATGACTTGATAATATATTTTGTATTTGGCTCTTCATTCATTCATGTTTTTCTATTTTGAATTTAATTTCTCTTTCTGTCGATATCTCTACTTTTTAACTAAAATACCACCCTTGTTGGTGGTTGTAGTTTTTTATCCCAAATCTGACGATGTTCCTACTTTTCTGTTTAGTTCTTTGAGCTGAAATTAGACACATTTGGACCATACAAGATACACTACACAAGGAATGGCAGGTATGCTTGTAAAAGATTTTGTCTTATCCCTCATTGAATCATTTATATAGATGTGAGCATTATTGATCATTATAGGAGAGGAGTTTTAACTGATTTTCATATACTTTGTGTTTTTCTGTCACAATGTCATACCATGTATTCTTATTGATTCAATGAAAATATTTGTGGTTTTCTGAGCTATAGTAGCCATACTGGTTGAGTGGCCAAGTGCTTAGAGAACTCATGTGCTGTGTGGAGGATTTATGATTCAAAGTGAACTTCAGTGCATAGTTTAGATGGTCACCCAGTGTTCACCCAACAGCAATTGGGTGCTTGGTAGTGACACTTGAGAGATAAATGTCATAGAGAAAGCAACTTGTGACATTATCTCATAATGCCAAAAGCCCATGGTTAGTGTCCTATCTAACAGATACTTCCCAATTTGCTGTATGAGACCAGCTTTGAATTGCTGAATGTAAACTTAGTATGGTTATCTTCATTATCTTTATTAGATTCCTTTTAATGGGAGGCCAGAAAGGTCATTTGGCTGCAGTTGAATGGAATTCAAAAACGTTAGGTTGTGAGTTTCATGTACAGGAAACTATAAGAGATGTGAAGTAAGCTTCTTTGCAACTTTTAGTTTCGGTTTTTTTGTCTTCTCATGGATCTTTCATATACTTTTATTATGAATGGATTTTCTGTGTATAGACAGGTAGTATTTTTCATTTTTTTCTTCTTTGAGATGGCTCCATCAGGAAACCTTGTTTGCAGTTGCACAGAAGAAAAATGTTTACATATATGATAACAATGGCATTGAAATTCACTGTTTGAAAAAGCATCTTTTTGTGAATAGAATGGAATTTTTACCATACCATTTTCTATTAGTAACAGTGGTAAGTTGATAGTGATTTCTCTCCACTTGTTTTCTTCCTCCTTTGTTTACTTTTTTTAATTTGCAATTCATGCTGTCTATACCAAATTTAGGTTTCAATCCATATATCATAGTCCTGTTTTCTTTTATTTAAGACTACAGTTTGTTAGTAGATTGCTTTTTCATGTGTTGTGATTTGTTATATTGCTACAAGGGGAACAGTGGGCATTTGAAGTATCAAGATACATCAACAGGACAAGTGGTTGCTGAGCATACTACAAAGTTGGGAAGATGTGACTGTATGACTCAAAATCCTTATAATGCTATCATCAACCTTGGACATGCAAATGGTTTGTTTTAGCTATTACAATACTTAGCCTTCAAATTGTTTTCAATTCAATTCAATTCAATTGTACTTTTTATAGATTTCAATGATGTTAAATGTTTGAATTTTATATAAATCATTTGAAGCCCCTCAGAAATTTTCAAGGTATAATTTTTGCATTTATTGATATGAAGAAACATCCAATAAGCTAGTAATCCTCAATTTACACTTAGCTTGTTGATTCTTTTCTCCCTTACTCATAAGATCCCTATTAATTGTTTTGTCCAGGTTTGGGGAGAATTTTAAGCTTGAAAAGCCCCCAAGTGGTGTTGTTGTGCCACAGTTTATTTGTTAATTTTCCCAATTTGTTGCAAATTCAAATAATGGAGCCTATACTCTTTGATTTGTTGTGGAGATATGCTTTTGCTAATTGAATTGAATTTTTCGTATAGGCACTGTTACAATGTGGAGTCCTTCTGTGAAGGAGCCATTGGTGAAAATGCTTACACACAGAGGACCACTGATTTCAACGGCAGTAGATTCTAGTGGCCTGTACGTATAAATATTACCTATCAGTTTTAATAGAATGTTGTATGATGATTAATGAGTCACATTTGTAGCGAAGATTTCATAACACACTGAGGATTCCATGTCTGTGCACTAAAACAAATGTATATACATTGAATTTTTTTAGATCCCTCCCCCTTTTCTGTTTTTTTCCATATTCAGGGACCCCCTCCTCCATCGGACGCCCAACTGTTTCATACTAAAAGCTATTTAAGCATCTATATATAAAAATCTGTAAAATGTTTGTTAATTGGCCATTTCTAGTTGAAGAGAACATACAAAGAACCAAACATGTCACGAGATAATTCAATTGCTCGTCTAGGAAGTCAGTCTCTATGATTGGCTGCTTCATAAAAGTTACAATGTCCAGAATAGGCGCTACGTCACTCGTTGCTATTTCATTATCATAACTTGCTGCTTCATACTCTGTGGCAGTTTTCATTGCCATCTTTGTTTTGATCAGCTATCCTGAGTTGCTGTCATGTAGTATTGTGAGCACCTTGACATACGCATTGCGTAAACACCCCTTCCCCCATGTCCGAGTTTGTCCTATTTCGCAAGACCCCCTGATCCTTGTGCTCAGATGTCCTTTGTGAATGGCCCCTTAGAAACACAATAGGAGAACAAGCTATGTTAGGTTTGAGGTTCTGCAATCTCATTTGATAATCATCCAAAGAACTTATTTTCACTGCGAGAAGAGAAATAGCAACGATTACTACCAATTGCATAGAGTGGCTCAACAAGACATGGTTAATCCTGGATGTCTCTTTTGACACACCAGTCGTTTTCAGTCATTTTATTCAGCTGAAATTTGTTATTGTCACTATTCTTCCTAGACTGAAAGGCTACAGCTTAGAAACTTCATTGTTACTTTTCGTTTTTGTCAGTTACATGGTCACTTCAGGAATGGATGGATTTTTGAAAATATGGGATATTCGGACATACAAACCGTTGCATGCGCACAGGTTGTTTAGGGCTGCGCATTCATTGAGTATCAGTCAAAAGGGCCAACTCGCTGTTGGATTTGGCCCTCATGTCTATGTAAGTGATTTTGATGTTTGGTCAGATCAATAACTTCGATTTTTGAACAGAAATTTTAAGCGATATAATTACGTAAATAGCTTTGGTCATTGTTCCATCTCTTTCCGTGACAATCTTAATTTGTCTCTCACCCCCCCCCCCAGTCTCTTTCTCTCTCTTTCTTGATACTTATTTCTTTTGATAATCTGTCAGTTTTTTCTTGCATTTCAATTATCATTTTCTTACAATGATTTCTTTATTAGGTATACAAAGATATATCCACAAATCAACAGAAAACACCATACATGTCTCATTTAATTCCTTCATCGCAAGTTGTCAGTTTACAGTTTTGTCCATTTGAAGATGTCCTTGGTGTTGGACATACCAACGGTTTCTCTAGCCTTCTGATCCCAGGCTCCGGTGAAGCCAATTTCGATGCACTTGAGGCCAACCCGTATCAAAACAAAAAGCAACGAAGAGAGCACGAAGTGAAGATGCTGCTCGAGAAAGTATACCATCATCTTAGTTCTTCTTTGAGACATTTTTCAGTTCTGAGAAGCCAGGAAGAAAGAAATGAGAATGAATAGGGAGTAAAGGGAGAGATGGTACGTGAAGGGCTAGAAAAGACTGTTTAGAAAAAGCTGAAAGGGGATAGTGTAAGGGAAATGTTCGTAACTAGAAGAAGAGATAGGAATTGCAGAAGAGTGAGAAGAAATGAAATGAGAAATTAAGAAGAAACAGAAATTGAAGCCGAAGAAGAAATAGATGAAAGCATTTCTGAAACCGATTTTCCAAAGTCTGAAAGTTTGTCAAAAAAAATTCATTGAAGAATGTAGCTCTTTGGTAGAAAATGAAAATTACTCCATACAAAAATGTAATACAGGATTTTGCACGTAGAATATGAAGCAAAATGTTAACAAAGAGTGAATAGTGAATGATGGCAGTATTTTTATGAAATGGAATTTTAATGAACTTGTGAATATTTTTTGGGTTCTTTTTGCAATGGAATAGAACACCGTACAAAATTGTAGATAAGCACAAATGTTGTTGGGAATGATGATGAAAATACTTGTCTAATTTTGTTTTTCACAATTAGATGGGATATGAATGAGTAATTTTCTATGATCAAATGTTTGTAATTGCAGTGTTTTAATAAAATTTTGCATCATTAATTTTGTTTCTATCTCAGATTCAACCAGATCTGATAACTCTAGATCCTACAGAAATCCTTCGTATTGGACGTTCTAAAGCAAAAGGTGCTGAGACAGATGATCCTTTGAAGGTAACTGTTAGTTTTCAAATCTCATTTCATCTTGCGCTTTCACCCTACCGCCTTCACCAAAAATTTGCAAAACGCGTTCACAACACTCTTCCGCCATACCCCCTAACTCTACCCTTTCACCCCATGTCTTAACCCCCTGCTTTCACCCTACTGCCTTCACCCTACACTTTCACCATATCTTGTTTCCATTATACTTATACTGAGGTAGTTATGTGGTTGTAAAAGCTCATCCATTCCCGGTCATGTCAGACTTTTCATGAAGATACATTGTGGCTTCTTAGGTTTCTACTCTCATTGTCAGAATCAGGGATTGTATGAAACTGTTATTGGGTTATCCAATGGTTGTAGCTTTAATTTTTATAACCATATGGAGAGGAAAGTAGTAATGGGGCCTGCCATGTTTGCCATTAGCTTCCTCAGAACTGTGCATAGTGTTGATTTCTTTTTAATGGATGGCGTTTTTTCTCATCTAGGCATCTTTTCAGCCTCGATTTAAGACGAAAGGTAAAGGCACAACTGTCAAAATGTACCAACGATCGAAAGGTGTCAAGGAAGAAACCAAACGGGTAATTTATTTCCAGTTCTTTATTTCTTCCTTCCATGTTTTACTTGAATTCGGGAGTCGTTTGAGAACTACTTCATTGTGAAAGATATTTCAATGTATTACTGCACGATTGCTTGCGTAGCAGTCAGACAACTTCTAGCAACGCTATGGGCAATAACAGCAGTTGGTCAACTTTTGTTGACAGTTGATACTTAAAGAATAGCCACCCATTACGATAGAGCTCCCAAGTACACTAAATTGTTAATTCTTATAAAAATTGTGATTAGCTTACTTGTCCGTGTTTTATTTACCTACTTGCATTAGTATGTTTTTCTTATCTGCTTGAAGACTTACTGATTCTGTGGTTTCGTTTTGCACATTTGTAGGTTTATTAAGTTATGGGAAATGAGTAATGCTAGATATCAAAGAACATAGATAGGAATGATTCTGAGCCAAATCAAATCTTTGTGAACACTGTATGTTTTATAGACAACGCACGAACTAATTTCAAGTCCATCCGTTCTATCATTAATAATCTGCTAAGAGGTCTGTGTTGAACACAAGGACCTTTACAAGATATCATTGACTAACTTTACCTGTTTTAGGAGGTGAAAAGTAAGCACGTGTTTCATTGTTATTGTCAATATAGCTTAAGTCAGTTTGATGGAGATGGAGATGGAGGTGAGTGGGGTGGGGGGGGGGGGGGTGCCGTTTCACTGAGCCTAGATTATGATTCACATGGATTGCAGTTATCTTAGCTGTTATATTAGAGTAATGCCTGCTGCAGTTAGGTAGCGTATAGTCAAATCTGTTTGAATAGTCCTAACTGATCATATGTGTGTTTTCGTCAAGGAAAAATTGAAGAATGAAATGCTGGAAAAGAAGATCGAAGAGCGAAGACAGGAGGTGGAGAAAGCAAATAAACCAGCCGAAGTTTTATCAACTGAACCAAAGTCTGCTCTTAGTCGATTTAAAAAGAAAAAGTCGTAAGGTTTCATGTTGCATATATTGAAATTGTGTTTAATTCTGTTACTCATCCGATTCGACTTCTGTAATGCTTGAATTACTTATCCTCACTTTGTATTCTAATTGACAAAAAATGGTTGTGTTCATTGCACATTACGTGAAAAATTATTGTGCTTCAGAATCAGTTTTATACGAGAGTGAAACAAATGAGGTAATCTTCTTAAACAGTTTTTCAACCATTTCCTCATCTTTACTGGGTGTTCTTTCTACCTAGCACCATAAGCAGGGGGTAACTGTTCCTCCGACCTTTCAGGAGTTTTACTTGATACTGAATTCTCCTGTCCTCATTTCGGAAAGAGATGAATTTACCAATGATTTAGCTTTGCCGTTTGATCCAATCGTTCTGGCCTGGTTGTTTTGATGAGATTGTTAATTGAAATAATTTGAGGCGTAGGCCCATAAAATTGATATGACAGCGAGAGCACGCACCTGCTTGAAAGCCTTTTTTCACTGTTTGCATTTCAATTATGTGCTTTTGCTACAATACGAGTATTTTCTGAAAACTCGAGTCTTTGTCTACTCCTTGTACCAATAACAACTTTGATTACTTGCCGGTTTTAAGCAGAGCTTTGCACGCTCCTTTCCGATTGCACTTACAGCTAGGCCTATATTTGTCAATATGTAGACTTTAAGATTATTTACCCTTGATTCTGTACTTTAGCTTATTACAAGGAAAGGTTAATATTTTTCTCTGCTCCACTCTTCCAACGTCTGAGATTTTGTTTCTAATACGAAGTCTCTGCTTCGATTTGCTTCCTTAATGTGTCATTTACATTTATTTAAGTTCTTTTATTACAAAATTCAAATGAATTCATTGAGCATCTGGCTTAAAGCTTAATTTTAATCCTCCATCGTTGGCAGATGAAAGTGTAAAGTTGAATTACTTTACATTGGGTTTTGTTTAGATCTGAATTCATATAATCTGTTTAGATCTGAATTCATATAATCTGTTTAGATGTAAATTTATATAATCAAGCTTGGATGCGAGGAGACCGATTTTGATAAACTATAGGAATGGATTTCTTGTTTGCCACGCAGATTCTCACCTTTTCAAGCGAAATCATGCCCACTAATGCTCGTTCTTACTTTGCAGTTACTTTTATGTGACCTTCTTGAAAAGAAAAATTTTGCTCCTTGTAATGCAATAGCCAACAAATTTGTTTATTTCTGTTTAGTAACCGAAAATTTTTCGTTTTCGTTATGGAAAATGCCAGTTTAGCCTTGTGAAGTCAGTGGAACAGAGTATTTCCTTGCTAAAATGGACTTTGACACTTGAGCATCGTCGTCTTCGACCTTCCTTCTATCTTGATATAACTCCTCAGTAACTTTGAAGTTGCCATCAATGCCAGTTATACTTCCCCTCTCCACCTCAAGCACACCTATCTATTTCTAAAAGTGCAATTTTGCCCCAGTGCAGAGTTCTATATCCCTGCCTCTAAGTTTTTGCATGCCCACGTCTTCTCTATGGCCCACACATCTAAGGTCGATTGGTATCTGGCAGCTGAACGAACGTAGATCATGTCCATTAAGTCCTACATAGTAATGCTGCCCCGTACAGCATTATACTAAAGGAGATACAGCTTTCTTTCTAAATATGGAACGTGTATTTCCTACAGAACGATTCATTTCAATCGAAGTGTATTGATATTACAATGAAGCATCTCTTTGACTAAATGAATAAATCACTTTGAATAAATCAAGTGACAGTTATTGGGGATTCCATGCTGCATGGCATAAACGATCGAGGTCTCATGAATTGCCAGCGGAAAGTGTATGTTAAAGTAAACCCTGGAGCAAACACACAGGATATTGTTGACCATATGAAGCCTGCCATTCGTCGTAAACCAGATACACTCATAATACACACTGGCACAAACGACATTACAAGTGGTACCGATACACAAGAATTCCTAGATCATGCTGTTAATTTAATAAAAACAGAATCACCCGAGACTGAAATTGTGATATCATTACCAATCCTCAGGATAGATCGAGGGGGCCAGTACACAAAGAAACTTCGTGAGTTGAAAGCAAGGATGAAGAAATATTGCTCGCAGAAAAGAATCAAGACCATCGACAATGACAATATTACAGAGGAGAGTCTTGGTATGAAAGGTCTCCATCTAAATAAACGAGGAGTTGCAAAACTTGCTAACAATCTTTTAAACTTTTTAAATAATAATTGATGCGAGCACTATCCAACAATAAAAAATAGTATGGCCTGTGGTAGTGAATCTGAGAACCAAAATACTGGACATATTCTTACTGATCATAGTACCGTACACCATCCCAATTGGGTAAAGCACATTAAAGATTTGCGGAACAAGCATCCAAGAAATGTTATCATTAGCTATCTTAACATAAATTCAATTAGAAATAAATTTAAGAACATCATGGACTTGATAGGTGACAACATAGATGTAATAATTTTTGGAGAAACAAAGCTTGATAACTCGTTTCCAAACGGCCAGTTTAAAATACCTGGTTATAAAACACCATACCGCCTGGATGTGACTGCTCGCTCAGGGGGCTTGATGGTACTGATTAGTGAGAATATTTCATCAAAAACCCTCAACGGGATTGATATTGCATCAGATATGCAAATAATTCCCATTGAGCTGAATTTGCGTACAAAGAAATGGTTATTACTACCTATCTACAGGCCTCCCCACCAAAATCCTGTGTATTTCACGGAAAACCTACAACGAGCGATTGATTTTTTTTCAATGACCTACGACAACATACTAACTCTTGGTGATTTTAATATGGACGTGAAAGAGGCTGGTATACGCTCTATAATGGAAGACAACGGGATGGTTAACCTTATAAACAATCCAACTTCCTTTAAATCTGCAAATGGCAGGTGCATAGATTTGATAATGACAAATAGCAAAAATAGCTGCTTCTGCAGCAAGACATTTGAGACGGGATTCAGTGATTTCCATCATATGGTGTATACCATCCTCAAAACTACTTATGATAGATTACCGCCAAAAGTCATTAACTATCGCTGTTACAAAAATTTCTCTGAACCCCACTTCCGAGAGGAGCTAGTTCATAAAATGAATAAAAATCCGCCAAAAAGCTATACTGAATTTGAAAATTTATATGTTGCTACCTTAAATAGTTTTGCGCCCAAGAAATCTGTTTCCATAAGAGGAAATAACAAACCTCACATGTCTAAAAAGCTACGCAACGCCATAATGAAACGGTCACGATTGAAAAACCAAGCAAATCTATCTCGGAAGGAAGTGGATATACGTAAGTATAAGCTTCAGAGAAATTTAGTTGTCAGTATGAATAGGGAAGCAAAAAGAGATTTCTACAGGAATCTTGACCCTAAGAAAGTGGGAAATGAGAAGGATTTTTGGATGACATTTAAACCTCTTTTGTCCGATAAAGTAAAGAACACAAATACTAACTTACAAATTTTTGAAAACGGACAAAAAATAACAACTAATATTGAAATAGCTGAATGCTTCAATTCTTACTTTACAACTATAACAGAAACACTAAACATTGAGAAAGCTCCTGCAATCAACATTACCGAGCCATTCTCTCACCCGGTTGTCGATGCCATAAAAAAATTTAGATTACACCCAAGTATTATAAAAATCGGGCAAATGACTCCGGAAAGTAATACTTTCGAGTTTCGCCCTTTCGAACCTGGAGAGGTCTGGGATGAAATCAATCGCTTGAACACTACTAAGAAGACAAGTGGGGATTTACCTACACAAATTCTAAAGTCAACATCTGACCTTGCCTTCAGTGCTGTAACTAAATTAGCTAATGAAATGGTGCAGCAGCACATGTTTCCAGATAAACTCAAACTTGCAGATGTTTCACCAGTATTTAAAAGTGGTGACACCACAGCAAAAAAAAACTATCGTCCAATTAGTGTCCTTCCAGCACTATCAAAAGTCTTTGAACGCCTACTGTTAAAACAATTCCTACCATTTATAGAAAAGAGACTATCGGCGATTCTTTGTGCTTTTAAAAAAGGACATAGTACTCAACATGCTCTATTTCGGGTTGTTGAAATGATTCGCCGCTGCATTGACAAGGGGGGTATCACTGGCATGGTACTGATGGATCTTTCAAAGGCATACGACTGTCTACCACATGATTTACTTATGGCGAAACTGAACGCCTATGGCGTTGGCATTGACAGTCTAAAACTCATTTATAGTTTCCTCACTGATAGAAAGCAGAGGGTCAAGATAGGCACTAGCTTTAGTACCTGGAAATATTTGCCAAAAGGAGTTCCACAGGGGACTGTACTTGGTCCCCTACTTTTCAATATATTTATAAATGATTTCTTTTATGTTATAGAGCACTCTCAGGTTTGCAACTTTGCCGATGACAACACAATTTTTGCATGTGATGAAAACTTAGAAAAAGTAACCACAAATATTGAAAATGACACACGAAAGGCAATGAACTGGTATAGAATGAATGAGATGGCTGCCAACCCGGAAAAATTTCAATTGATTTTTTTTGGGCTAAAAGAGCAACGCGAGTTAAGCATAGAAATTAATGGCGATATCATAAAAATGTCTGATACGGTAAAACTTTTAGGTATTACCATTGACTCAAAACTTGCGTTTAACGAGCATGTCAAGAGTATCTGCCAAAAGACTAACAATAAGGTAAAAGCTTTTTCTAGGGTTGTAAGAGACTTAGAACCCCAAAAGGCTAGCCTACTGTATAACTCGTTTATTCTGACAAACTTCAATTACTGCCCACTTATATGGATGTTTTGTGGAAAAACTACAAACGATATGGTTAACCGGGTCCATAAGCGTGCCCTGAGAGTGCTACTAAATGATTATGACTCTAGTTTTGAAGAGCTCATACACAAGAATGAGGAAGTGACAATCCATGAAAAAAACTTGCAAAAACTTATGCTCGAGGTATACAGATGTGTGACCTCTGGGAACCCTTCCTTTCTGTGGGAGTTATTCAATAGAAAAACTCTCCCATATACATTAAGAATAAAAAATCTCCTCCAACTTCCAAACACGAGGACCAAAAAGTATGGGAACGAGTCTCTTACATTTAGGGGAAGCATACTTTGGAATCAACTTCCAGATCAATATAAAGCTGCAAAAACTGACAATGAATTCAAAATGAAAATCAAAAGTTGGAAGGGATTTAAATGCAGTTGCCGCATCTGTATATAATTATATAGTTATCTTTTAAGACTGTTCATTTTAGTTATTTTTAGAAAATATTGTAAAAGTAGTGTAGAGTTGGCCTTTATTAGCTTTAGCTATTTCTTCAGCCAACTGTAAATAAATTGTATTATTATTATTATTATTATTATTTGTTTACAGTATGAGCATTCAGCTCTGTTTTCTCATACGGTCGTGCTAGGATTTTGCGAGCTCAATTTACCCTCAAGTTTATGCAGAACTAATTCCAGAGTTCTTAGCAAAGAAAACACTGGTAGCTATTTGCATGCTGGGATATAGTCGGGCGCTTTGAATACCTTTGATGGTAACGGAGAAAACACTGTATATGCTATAAGATACCGCATTGGTGTAATAGTGTTGCTTGCACCGAAAGTTAAAGAACTGAAGACAAAAGATACAGCAAAGAAAGGTAAGCTATTTCACTCGCTATAAAGTAGCCTTAATGTTAAACATTTGATTTGGAACAACTCAATAGAAAAGAAGAACGATGATACGTGTGAAGTTAATGCAGTTAAAGAATGAAATAGTCACTTCCTCTGAATGTCTAGGGTTCTTTCCTATGATTGCATCCTAATTACTATTGCCTCCAAAGAATGTAATGCTGAATCTGATCAATCCTCCAACATGAAGAATACTAAACAATTTTCACTTTGTTTAGAAATCACATATGGCATGAACGGTTAATCACATGAAAGCGGCTTTTTGCTTTGTACTGGTGTCTATAGATACGGCATTGCATCGCACTTCATAGTGCATCCTACATCAAAGGGATGCGATGGGCTTTCAATCATTATTGTGTTTGTATTAGACTGGTAATAAAGATTTCTTATATTTTTGTCCTTATCCATAGAACATGGACTCTTAGCACCTTTCCTGGCGAAGGCGTCGCGAATAGAAGCAAGTCGAAAAGCAAGATTCTATACACCAAGATCGCCAACGCAGAAAACAGCGATTATATGGGGTTTCTGATTGCATTCATATACACTGTCAGCATTGTAGACACTTGCCTAACAGCAAGTTAAAGATCCACAGAAATCATTACCAAGAGATCGTCGCAAGTTCGATGCTTGGAAACTTTAGATTTTCCTGCCTTTGTCAGTTAGAGCTGTGTTGTCGAATCTATAGAGGATTCTAGTATACTTTCATACAGTGGGCCACTGCAAGCGACGATTATTATCAGACGAGAATCCTGGTGCAGACATGTACAAACACCGATTCTACATGATATTTCTATTATTGCAAGCAATGTGTCGCTTGAAACACGTGAATACTAATGACTTTGCTTCATGTAAAGACAGCCATGTTAACAACAGAATGACAGGGAAAGTTCTTAAAACAGTTCACGCATACACAGCCTTGCAATGCCAAGATATGTGTTTGCGATCAAGTGCGTGTGATGGCATTAATTTTAAGTTGGATAGAAGTAAGAAGCAATATCTGCTTTGTCAACTGGTGCAGACAAATACATCGTCTAGACTAATCCATAATGGAAATTGGGTTTATAAGAAACTGAACAGAACAAGTGTGAAAAACCTATGGGTAAGTGCATTTTAATTATACCTACATGACAACTAAATACATTCTCACATACATTGTAAATCACCTATCACCCCTTAATGTATATGCTTATATGTTATTTTCTTATATGTTTATATGCCTACATGCAAACCAAGTAATTTTAAAGCATACAGTGATAAATGCGCTGAAGTACCTGGTATAATATTACTGATGAGGACTTGTGCCGCATATACAAACGCACACGCACACGCACACGCACATATATATGTATTTATGTATATATAGACAAAGCTATATATAATTAAAATCAACTAATGATAATCGATACCAAACAAAGGGAATCAATGCTAGGAGATGATGCACTATTAGAGTAGACGAATGCAACGAACTTATGTCGATTTTATTGCGTGCATCTGCACACTGCACCAATCGAAGGATGATAACCCATTCTGCAAACCTGATTTCCAAGGGCTAACGCAATGATGAGTTTGTAGTGGGAATAGGTAAGTACTCCGCATTTGTGGTTTTACTTTTTTTCTTTGAGATACGTGAAAAGTATAATGTATTTGTCAATTGCAAGTAACTCGTTGTTTTACGGCTACCATTCACTATTCTACAATAATTACGAATTTCCGTTTGATCACATGATTTATATTTGATACCCAATCAAATACATTCCCAGTAAACGCTTCTTCTTAGCCACCTTTCTACGTGGCAACTACTCTTGCAATTAGGCAATCTTTCAATACTCTATCTAGGCAGTTGTATGTGGTATTGATTGTTCATCCAAAGAGTCGTGAATTTTCACCTGCATTTACCAGCAAATATAATCAATTTTTGTTTATTTGAAGTTCGATGGTAATTGCAAAAGCTGCGGTCAACGTCATATTTGCAACCGTGATGCTGTTGACCACTGCGGGCAGCAACCATGCCGGTGCAGGTATGGGTACTTGGATGATGGAAGCAACCAATGCAGGCTTGTTAGTTCGTATCGTCTCATTGCCATTTCGTTTATATTATCTACTTTTCGTAATTACCTGTACAAACGTCGTCTACCGTAAATCCTCGAATTAGCCCCCCCTCGAATAAGCCCCCCTCGAATAAGCCCCCCCTCGAATAAGCCCCCATGCTAGAACTTCAAATTGTTAATAAGCCCCCTCGAATAAGCCCCCACCCCTGATGATGATGAAGACTTTCATAAAGACTAAAGCTCAAATTTATACTGTTCTTGTAATAGTATGGAGAAAGGAGCTTTGACAATGAGCTTTTTATACGGCATTTGTCAAATAATTTTATAAGCCCCCTCGAATAAGCCCCCCCTCGCATAAGCCCCCACCCAAAAAGCATCAAAAATAAATAAGCATCCAGGGGGCTAATTCGAGGATTTACGGTATTCGTATGTTTGTTATTCAAGTTTCTTTTAATTTTCATACATGGACATTGAGTACGTATGCATCTACAGTTGGGCAGTGAATTACTACAGTTTATTTGTTTGTAAATATTGTTTTATTTGATCTGTGATTTAAATTGCATTATGACCAGACACCATACTTCTTATTCCTAATAAGATGAATAATTGTAAGTAGCTTCTGGATGGAAAAGTATTTAGAGCTAAAAGCATTCCAACTTATTACTTATTATAGCACGAAAAAGCGGGAACATTGCTTTAGCATACTAAGTATGCTAAAGCAATGTTCCCGCTTTTTCGTGCTATAGTGAAGTTCTGTAGTACCAACAGACTTTTCACTTATTACTTATTCGAGATCTTCTTTTCTACTTTCGTCTTCGTTATTCCTTTAGATCTTAACTCACTTTACATCGCTTTTATTCTGTACACTGTTACATACGCATTTATGGTACTGCATCAGACCTCCATAAGAAAGAGAAAATTCAAAGGCAAGTTAACCTGCGTGTATTATTAGCATTACAATCAAAATGATGTTGTACAATGACAAACTTTTGTGTTTTAGGTTGTTTTGGGGATGGCATGCTACTAGGGAGAACTGGAAACATATCGACACCAACTTTTATTGAGAAGGAATGCAGAATAAAAGGGGACGCAGGATTTCTTCAAAATACCTACAACTGTTACTATCAGATACGCGTAAATCAAGCCAGGAATGTCTCGATAGAATTCAAAGAATTCAAGTTAAATGATGGAAGTTTTGGAAATTGTAACACTGCGCGTCAAGTGATGGTTATTACACCGGGAACAACAGCCGCAGAGGAGAAGTATGTCCATATTTTTTTAGACTAGAAGTATAGCAGATGATAAGGCAAAAATGCTTACACGTGAATCCAAATGTTCAAGAATATTTAAATATAAATATAAATCACATGTCCGAAAGCATCCAATCTCCGATCTCAAGTCTTTACACCAACTTCAATACTGGTACTATCACAGACATGTGCAGACCTCCAGCTATTCCTGTCCGTAGAGGAGTCCTCCAAGGCACCTGTCTCAGCCCTTTACTTTCTAATATGTGCTTCAGCAGTTTCATTCAATTCATTAAAGCTGAAAAATCTATACAGTATGATTTTCCCACTCATTACCAATCTAATTCCTTGTTTCATCCAGTACACTGGTTTCAGCTCGCTGATGACGACGCTGCTGTCATAATAAATGTGCAGAGAGAAAACCACCATTTACTTTTTAAATTGTTTCACCAGGTTGTGCCAATGGGCAAATATGATCATAAGAGTAGAAACATGCATTACTTATTGTATCAAGAAATTTCCTACTCGCTCTCTTCAATTCCAGCCTTCTCTCTTACTCAATCAAGCACCAGGGCGAATCTTCTTACTCACAGGGCGAATCTTCAGATATCTTGGGCGTTATTATAACTTTGTTATGAGTAATCAGGTTCGCATAAATAAACTTAGCTCTTTATTTTCTGAGTTATCGAAAGAAATTGACTCTTTACTTGTTCACCCTAAGACAAGCTTCTACATTATAGCAGATATGTTCTTTCTTTCTTTCTAAAGGTTCCTGGCATTTCAGTGTAGCAGATCTGTCCACAACTTGGGCTACTGAAAACCTTGTCACCAAACATGTCCGTCAATGACTCGATCTTCCTGTAGGTGCTTCTTTGAGTAGCATAGTACTCTCTAAAAACCAGTTCAACCTGAATCTAGTTCTTCTTTACGTTAAATTTGCCCCGTGCCAAACTGTTCTTAATTCTCTCAGATCTTCTCCTAATGATGAAATCAAATCTCTTTGGAAAACATCAGTAATTTCATGGACATTCTAGTGTGATGTATATAAGAACACTAGAGACATACTAAAAGCAATTTGCTCAGAGCATAAACATCGTTTGCAAGCACACTTACAATCTGAAGGTGTCATCCTTTCTTTCGTTATTGATCATTCTCTTAACATGATTTGATCCATATGGACTTCAGTTCAAAGCAAAATGCCTAAAAGCATATTCAGTTTTACAATGCGTTATGTCAATAACTCACTTCCCACTCGCAACAACTTGAAGCTGGAATTTCACACAATCATCAGACTACCCTTTCTGTCATCTACCAGAAACACTTCTTCACTCTGTAGCAAGCTGCTTCGTAGCTAGAAGAGGGTCGTTATACTTCGTGCCACAACTCTGTTACTAATCTTGGCTAACTTCTTTAAGACACATTTGGGATTATCTCTCTACATTGATCTTCCTTGCTTTCATTCATCTTCCATTATAACACGAGACACTTTCCGCCTTGATCTTATTCTTGTTACGGCCGATAAGCAGTTCTACATTCTCGAACTTATAGTTGGCTTTGAGACTTACTTAGAAGTGAATGCAGGTCGCAAGAGAGCACAATAGCGGTCTCTTGTAGAAAATCTTAAATCTACATATAAAGAAGTTAAGTTTGCCAATCTCGCTATAAGTTCTCTTGGGTATTTGGTCTCAAATGGTCTTCTTTCATTGATATGTGTGTGATGATCTAGCTGTTGATGATGTACACCAGCTCTATCTGATTTTGAAACTCTGCAACACCATCATTCGCATGGCTCACTTTATCTTTTGCCAAAGGAACAAACCCTGGAATGGTCCTGAGCTCCTTCTTTGCTAGACAGTCCCTTACATCGTTTGCTTTTAATTGCTATTGTTATTCATTTTCTACTCTAGATATTAATACTAATAGTTTGCACTGTACAACTGGCTAGCCAATTGTAGATGAAAGTTTTTGAATTTGAAATGAAAGTCTCCATATATATTTAAATAAATATAACTATATATAGATATATATATATATATATATATATATATATATATATATATATATATATATATATATATATATATAAATATATATATATAAATATATATATATTATATATATTATATTATATTTATATTTATAGCCAGAGTAGTGAGCTTTGCATAAGGCTTGGTGATGGAATGTACAGCATTAAGTGACAATTACTGATTGATCAATCACACGATTTTGTACAGGGTTTTACATCTGCATTTATTCTATGACATAAAAATTTATATTTCAGATATTGTGGAAGTCATCCTGTGCCCATAAAACAGAGGATATATGCCAAACAAATATCCATTATGTTTGAGTTTGATGTACATACTAACCCATGCATAAAGCTTGTGGGAAATTACACAGTATTGTAGTGATTGAGCATAGAACTCTCTCATTTTTGGCAAGAAAACATGAAGCTCTTGTTTAAAAGTTTAATTCAATAAGGTAAGGACAGACAATTTTATTTGATAAATTATGACAGTAGAAGTCCTTTGATTTTTTTATCATCAGTAACATTAATTGTTTGGTTTGTAACGTATAGCAATGAAAACTTTAGCTAACAAAGTATCATTCAACCAATAATAACACCAACATTCATTACTAATAAAGAGATTATTCAAAATCCTTTACAGATTTTAAATCTTATGGATTTTAAGATGCCAGTTCATCTTTCATGTTCTATTTATCTAATACTTTACTTCCACATACCATTGGCAAACAAGAAACTTCGGATGTCAGAGAGGTTTTTGAAAATGTTTACACATATGAAAAAGAGGTCTAAAAAGCCATCTCCTCGAAAAGAAGCAACTGGGACCAATTTCCTTTAGTTTTCTGCTACAATTTACCATCTATAAATTGATGTCAATCAAGTAGCAAGGTACATTGTGTTGAAGGCCAATTTCATGAAACAGGGGATTTTTTGAATGCATTATCTAAAAGAGGTTTTGGTAATCCCAAACTAGCAAGAACTGAATAATGATCACAGTGTTCTCCCAACTGATCCAAAATGTAAGAAAATGTAATCTTAAGTAAGGATGGAACTGTTAGCCATAATGCATAAATTGAAGACAATCTCTTTCCTGAAGAATCAACACCTCCAAATACATACATACAGCCATCTGGTGTCACTGCTCCTGAGTGAAAGTACATTCTTGTTGGTAAGACCTGGAGAGGAATTGAGAATATTTTGACAGAAGATCATTGTTGAAGCCTGTGTTTCAAACAAGAGGCTTATTTAAATACATTTATGATCATGAGAATAAAATGTATTGAATACTGTTACACTTTATAATATTTTGACATTAAAAATATGTGGATTTTTACAAATTTTGTGCAAAGACCTTCCAACCTCAGGAACACTAAAACCTTACACAAATTAGGCATGAAACTGTGGCTAGGTGGGGTAGAATCACTACTTTGTTCCCTCATGTTGAACATGTGTATTCATACTGTGTTCCTTCCATTTAATGTCAAAGAGACAAACATTGCAATTCACACAGGAAAGCTAAAGACCTTCACGTAATCTGCACATTCTTACTATGGTCAAATTGAGATAGAAATGTCAATCAAATGCAAGACTGATTTTGTTTGTATTTTATTGCTATTTTTATTACTTCAGGAACTCATGAGATTTTGAGACTGGACCCTTGAGAGGAAATAAATTGAGGAAATAAATTGTTGGCACTTAGTGCCTTGACAGAACTAAAATTTGTAACACTATGTTCATCCAAAAATGTCACAAATCTATCGAAGTCTCTCATGTTCATACCAATTATTTAATCTTGAGTTCCACCTTTTCCTATCTTTATATTTAAAATTTGTGTTTCCCTAAAAGTAAAAAGGGATGTCCTACACCTTTTCCTGGTAGCAGAGCCCACAGATCACCAATATTGTATACTCTCCAAGTGCCTACATGCAGGTGGTTTTATTAATCAAAAGTGTGCCTCTCAATATGAAACCATTTCAGGTACACCCTAACTTGTTCATGTAGTACAGAGATTGCACATTTGGGTCAAAATAGAGCAGTACACAATGGTGTCCACAATTCATCTTCAATTTTATTGGCACTTAAGCTATTTTGGTTCTATCAGCACATCAAGTTTTTCATTTCTAGTGCCATCCCTGATAATATCTTAATAAAATAAAGAAATGTACTATCATAAAAAAAAGGAAACTTTTTGCTCCTATTGCCTGGGAAAGCACATTGGACAGTTTTCAATGCTTGAAAAGTCTCTTTTTGTATTATTTTGCACGGCATTCAATACAAAAATTTGCTCACATACACCAAAGCTAATTGATTACTTGCTCCAATGTTTGTCAAATTCTATGTAAAGAGGGATCAACTAAACTCACAATGTCCAATTTCTTCCATATTAGATCATTAAGGTTGATCTTCCAAATGTCATTAAGTGTCTCCATTGCATTACCAATGCCTCCACACATATAAACAATGCCCTTCCAGATCACACAGCTGTGGGATTTTCTTGGAGACGGAAAGTCATCTTGAGACCCGTCAGACATTGGTTTACACTCCAACTTACTCCATTTATGAGACGTGAAATTGAATTTCCAAATATCATGAAAGTCAATAGCTCTGTTATATGTCGCACCACCAAAGACGTAAAAGTCATTACCATATACAACAACTTCGTGTCTATATCTTGCTTCCGGGGCATCTGAGCCCAAGATATCATGCCAAGTGTTGCTCTCTAGATCATAGTAATGCATTTCATCTAAAAACTCTCTTCCAATTGTTCCAGAAAAAACATACAGTTTTGGTTTGTCACTATGTGGAGATAAGACCATGCTTTGGCCGTATTTTGCCAAAGGTGGATCTCCTTGATTGTTTCTCAGTTTGTGCCACCTTCCTGTTCCCAGTGAAAAGATAGATAAATCGTCCGTGTTCACATGTCCAAAAGGGAATCCAGAACCCCCAAAGATAATTAAATTATTTTCATAGAGCACCATGGAACTCGAAGTTGACTCAAAACGCACGTCTCGTGAATGCGGAAGTTCTGTCCATTCCCTAGAGATTGTGTTAAACGACAGTATTTCATTGTATACTTTATCATCATTTTCTTTGTCATATCCACCATATACCAACACATGACTGGCCGTTGCACAACTCCTGTGGCCACTTCTTGGGGCAGGGCGTTCGCCGAATATTCTCAACTCTTGCAATATTCTATACGCCATTTTGTTTTGCGCTCCTGCGCATAACGCGACGATGGAAATAAACAGTTAGCTTATCTCTACGAATGCATATGACTTTCTTTCTGGTACGTACACTTAACACAGCTGCTTTACGAAAGGAGACGACAGTCAAGAGGTCTATCTGATGTTTTCTAGTTTGTTTACAGTTCATCTCGCAAATATTTGCGCACTTCTAAAATACATCCACTTAAATAAAAGTTTTTGAAACTTCAAAGTAGAAGTTGGTCTATTGGGTAAAAACCTAGTCAAATATTATCTAAAGACCTTTTGAATGTTCACCTGCAAGATCAGTCCTGTGCAAGATACATGCAGATTTGTCTGCTTGGAGATAGACTGTTTTGGGCCTTTGCTGCATGATATCGACTATCTTTATCTTGTCATTTTCCCCATCAATTTAGTGCTTAGATGACGTATGATCTTACTTCTCAATTCTTCTGCCTCCACTTCGCGTAGGATTTGGAGCTGACATTTTGAAAGGAAAAGAAGCGGTGATTTGAGATTCTATGAATAATTATCATTGAACGACAAGGGAACAGGTCAACCTAATTAAAAGACCTTTTCGGAAGTATTTCTTTACTAGAGAAGAGTTATTTACTTTTATGTTCACTTTTTGCTTCAGCCGTAAAGGCTGGAGAATTTTTTATCAATAAATATCTTTTCGACTGTCCAACTCAGCTTTTTGATCATTTTAAGTTTTTCTCTTTGGTATCCAAATGTCCTTAATCTTATTTTACTGCAAGAAACGACCTAGTTTCCTGAAATTCTTGCTAAATTCCCAAGCGATTTATAATAGATCATATAATTTCTATGATGTTTCATTACCTATCTCTGTTATTTTAGGTAGCATCATGGCCTAACTCATGCCAGAAATGAGAAATTTATAAAGCGAATTTTGATTATTTGAGTCTTGCTTTTCGTAAGTTGGTGACATTAATTATGTACGTTTTGCCCAAAAAGGGCGTCAATCCACGACTTGTAAATGGGTTTGTTTGGTTTGAATGGTTTTATTGCTACCAAAGTATGGTTTATGTTATTTTGAAATCCATTGACTTAGTTTATGGTGACGGTATTCACAAACTTGAATCAAACTATCGACGCTCATCTGACTTTAGGTGAGTCACTACAGGTCCAGAACGGTTCACGGGGGGCATTCTTTATTACTTTGAAAGAAAGATGCATAAAAATGTTGATTATATGGAAAGTAAATGAAATGCCGAAATTGTTTACGAAAGAGCCATATTTCAACATGGAAAACTGCTATTGATAAGTGGCATTTTTGCAAAAATATATTTTGTAGTTTCATCTTACCCAAATCCACTAAGTACGCACACATATTTTGTCATGCCGTTCGCGTTTCTAGAATAGCTCCGTATTTGCACATTTTTGCCGCAATTTTGTCATTCGGCTTCACAGTTGCTCTTGTTCTATGATTTGGTACTGAATGATAACACTTTGGTTTGGTGATCACAAGTGATATCTCTTGATTTCTGCTAGTCGTACTAAGCCCCCCTGTTCCCCCCGGCGTCAAATGGCCTCATAACTACACACTATGAGCAATAAGTTAAGTCGCAATCTGCTTGCTTTACACGTTTCACTTCGAAGGAAGAACATTTCAGTCTCTTTTGATGTTCACATCCTGCACCCATCAACACAAGTCATGTCGTTTTAGTGAATCGGTGTTTATCGAGATAATTTCTCACAATTGGATGAAATCCATGCATGTGTTCTTAGTCAAGCACTGTATCTGTTGAGAAATAACTGGAGATCGTTAAGGCATGTCACAACGAAGATCTGCTACATTGCAACTGACTTTCTGGATTTGTCATGGTTTGTTTTCTTTAAATGGAAGCATTTCAGCTTTGTTGTTGATATTCTGTCTTGCAAATGCAGCCTTCGCCCAGACTGGCACGCAAAGTGCATGCTATGATAGGAATGGTATCGCAAAAACCTGCCTTACGTACCCTAAGAACGTCGCTTTGAATAGGAAAGTCACTGCAACTGATACTTGTGGAACACCAAGTGAGACGTCATGTCAGATAGGGGCTAGCACTGATCGTTGCAGAGTATGCGACGCCAAAGTGCCACAGAGTAGTTACCCAGCAAGGAATATGGTCGACTTTCATAACCCGGTCAATATCACTTGGTGGCAGTCAACCACATGGTGGCAGTCAAAAGTAGAAGGACTTTCAACTTTGGCGGATCCACCAAAAGTCAATATTACGCTGTCATTTGATAAATTGTATCTAGTTTCCGGTGGTGTCAGAGTTACTTTCTATACGTTGAGACCAAAAAAGATGGCTATTCAACGTTCACACGATTATGGGAAAACATGGTCAACGTATCAGTACTACGCAAAGAATTGTCAGAATTTCTATGGCCTTCCTGCAGATCCGACAATGACAACTGCTAACAGAGCTGCTGCAGTTTGTACAGAGAAGTTCAGTTCCGAGCTGCCATACATTGGTGGTATGGTCGTCTTTGATCCTAGATTGACGAGATACGAAAATGCTGAATATCAGAGTCCAATTGTGCAAAACTATTTATCAGCCACGGATATCAGATTGCTTCTTGAATATCCTGGTACGGACGGGCGGGAAAACATTGATAGCAGTGAAACACTGAATCAATACTATTATGCTATTTCTGATGTTGTTGTTGATGCAAGGTGTCATTGTCACGGACATGCTGAGTATTGTGATTTCAAAAATGGGACTGAGGTCTGTGACTGCCAGCATTTCACGACGGGGAAAGATTGTGAGATTTGCCTGCCACTTTATAATAACAGAGTATGGATGCCTGGCAATTTAACTGATGCCAACGAATGTCAAAGTTAGTATTTTCTCGCTTCATAATATTTGTGAAATATGAAATGAGACTGAGAGCATTTTTGCAAGATCAAAGCTTAATAATCTAACTCAATGTTCAATACAATTTCTGTGTCATTTTTCTTTAAGTTAAATATACTCAATAGGTCTTTTAATTTATCGAAGTTCATACCTTTGCAACTAGTTATGTTTTTAAGCATAGTACATTTTGAATCAGTATTTTCTACACATTTGAAGAAAGTAACCAACACTATTTAAATAAATGAAATTGAAATTGAAGTTGGCATTAATTCATAAATGCACATCATTTAATACAATGCAGGTATTTAGTTACATGTTTTCTGATATGTTCTATATCACACCGATTCGTCAGTGTATCTGCTTTCATTCGTGTTCCCTTATCTGTACAGAATGCCAATGCAACAACCATGCATCTGCTTGCACATTCAATGATACGCTTGGTTTTGGAGTCTGCCAAAGTTGCATGCACAACACAACAGGGTACAATTGTGAAAATTGTATCGATACATTCTATCCAAACACATCTGTGCCGTTAACTCACATCAACGTTTGTATTCGTGAGTAAAAGCTTTTTCGAATTGTTTCGCTATCTTTAAGCACGTATATTTGTGCGGTTGGTAATCATTGATTCAGTAATTAATCTCCTTATCCGGTAATCAAGGGCAAAGAAAGTTGGAATGAAAAATATTGTAATATATTACATTGACACTAGATTACGCGGTGGCAAACCGGCATGATGAGTTGTCTGATGCCGAGTTTCATGGAAATAAGAAATATTTGCTCGAAGATTGAGCGTCAAATATTTCTTTTTAGATACCTTTTTTATTTCTTACGAAAGAAGATGGCGAATGTATTTAGAATAATCTTTGTATTAACTACTTTGAACTTGTCAGGAAAAATTAATGAGCGAGAGGTCTATTGCAGTAAACATTTAGACTATAAGTCTGTTGGTGCTACAGAACTTCACTTTAGCTCGAAAAAGCGGGAACATTCATTAACCATACCGAAAAGCTTTTTCGTCCGACACTCACCAGAGTATTATCCGGCATTTCATACTCTGACGAGTGTTGGACGAAAAAAGCTTTTCAGTATACTGAAAAAATTTCCTTGCTTTATCGAGCTATAGCAAACAGTTAGATGTCATTCCTTGCCTATTTATCTCGTATCTTTCAACCAGCAATTGCTATTTTATTTACAGCATGTGACTGTTTTATTTCTGGAATTTCTGACAATGGCAGCTGTTTGCAACGGGCAGGTCCTTCAGGACAACTTGGCCAGTGCACCTGTAAACCAGGCGTATACGGTCGTCGATGTGACCAGTGTGTCCCGGGAAAATGGGGATTTTCAACACCACCCATTGGATATTGCTTCGGTAATCTTATATACAATCAATAACGTGTACCTTTGTCCATTTGTCTCCATGAAGTAACATCACAGAATAGACATTAGTCTCTTGGGGAGCATCATAGCAAGCACAGATTTTCTCTGCCAAATTTTTACTCAAATTTAGAACTTCTAAACTAGTAGCCATCGTTTCTTCATCCACCTTGCATAGAAAATATTAACAAGATTTGGAGAATTTCTATTGTTTTTCTGCAAAGTTGCTTTTAGTTTGAAAACAAGAAGCAGTCTTATTTGATTATAGTTAAATTATACACTGAAGTAAAAACAAAGCTTTTCTTCTGTAGATGCTATAAATACAATATGGCAGTGTGAAAGTACACTGAAATTCTTGGTTGCATTGTAGAAAGACATTGTTTATCGTTTGGTGCCATTTTCATAACATTTTTCTTTGAATCATTGTAATTCCTAGCAGCCACATTGAGTCATATGAACTTTAAAACTTATTTTAGATTGTGTTTGCAATATATTTGGAACTGTTGGTAGTAATGAGACGTGTGATCCATATACCGGCCAATGCAGATGTAAGGCTAACATCCTAGGAACGTCGTGCATGGAATGTAGGGATACGTTTCATGGTTTTCCAACAAACAACAGTGACGACTGCCAGCCTTGTGGATGTCATATTGCTGGAGGGTATCCAATATGCGATAAGAAAACAGGTAAGTTTATTTCTAGTTATTTTTTCATTCTTTATTTATAACTGATATCAATTGAATCCTATATAACTTTGAAATCTAAAGAACTTGGAGCGTATTGCAAGGCTTTGTTTGTGAGAGTCTTCAAACTTCTAAACTTCACATGTTCCATATCTTTACTGCTATATGGTTCTCTTGTATCTCAAGTCGCAGTAACTCTTCTTTCGTTCATATAGGTGATTGTACATGCAGAAGAGGCATTACAGGGAAACAATGCTCATTTACTACGCAAGGGTTCTTCTTTCCAAATTTTACACACGTAAACTTTGAAGTAGAAATGATATCCCAAGAAATTAAGGATTATTTTTGGATGTTGAAAGGTTACAAATCAACCTATATGGGTAAGACATTCACAATAAATTATAGAGCTTTACACTTATTCAGAAAAAAATCAATAGTGTAAGCTGGGGTCCAGAAGACTTTAATTGTGAGAGGTGATGACAGTGAACTATTAGATTCAATTTCGTTTGTTAAAGTATATCAGATCAAAAACTTAATGGTTGATTTTATGATCGATTCCTAAGAGGCATGATAAACAGACACGAAAAATACAGCACTCTGATGATGATAGCCTATTGTTCATGCAGTCGAGTATACAGTAAAGAAAGTGCAATACCTTTGGTTGCTTAAAAATGAAGCATCTGATTATCCTATGTATAACAGCATAGCATCCAATTATCGAAGCACTCGCAAATTCAATCAGTTCTCCATGCATGTTTACTTTGATTTGAACAATTGTACACTGCCGGTTACATTGTGTACTGTAACTCAGTGACACACCTACGAAACAACAAAACCAGTTGTGAGAAACAATAATAACAATCACAACCTGTGTATTCTTGTAGCTATGCTATGCTTTTTGTAGAAAACAGTCTTGATGTGAGGAGTGTGATCGTACCGAAGCAATGAAGAATACTTGAAACATTAATTCATGTAGTCATAACTATGATTGAATGACAAAAATTATGGCTTAAGAATTTCCTAAGTAGCCTGCATGGACAAGAAGCTTTCTAAGTTGGATAGAGCGTAAACGACAACCATCAACAAGACTTCAAAGCTATAATTTAGTAAAAACATGCACAGACTATATTAAAAAGAACAACTCAGAGACCTGATTTTGTATATTAATTAAACAAAACTAGGAAACAGTGATTATAATTCACACACAATCGAAATAAAAGTTTGTTTTCTAATATTTTTATAAAAATCTTGAATGTTATCCTGGATTTAAGATTGTCCATATTCAGTTTGATTTAAAAACGAAAACTGGAATTTTTTCTACTTTTTTGCAGGTATTGGTAAAGTCAAGCTCAGTTCAAATCAGTCAGTTTCTTATAATTTTCAAGTACCTGTTTCCTACCGATATGTCTTCCTGTTGCGGTACTCTCTGTTCCCTTCCATCTGGTTGAATACTTTGTTTCTTTATGATGCTGAAACTCTGACATGGTCTGGCTCTGATCTTGTATCAACATACACAACATCATCAGATAAACCCACGTCATGGACTGTCACCATTAAACTATCTGATACTATGAACACTCAACTGGCATCTTCGCAGCTATCTATTGCTGATCTTCACATTGGAGATGCTAAAACCTGGAATGATTCTTCTGTTATCCAACTGAGTCAAGGTCAAAATTATAGACTGACATTGACATATGAATCAGTTAGCAATTCAGGCAATCCCTGGCCAATTTTGATTGATTCTATTGTTCTTCTACCCGACTTTGCTCAGAATTCGTACTTTGTGTCACAATCAGAGGCAGCAAAGAGTGAAATTATGAACTGCCGTATGTTTTCAGCAAGCCTTTCAAGCACATATCGGTTACCTTCTGCTTGCAGGCAGCATGTGTTTGGCTCAAGCATTATTATGTACAATGGCAGCCTGGGTGAGTTCGTTGTACACTGACTACTTCTTGTTCATAAATCTTTTCAAGTTCACAACAACATTTTGATTATTTGATAACGATGCTACGGATATTTTTATATTTTTACTTCTCAGCTTGCGATTGCTTTACCCCCGGCTCTTTCAACATAACCAACTGTGAGTCATATGGTGGCCAGTGCCTCTGTAAGGATGGATACGGAGGTCGTCGATGTGATCACTGTTTAGCAGGCTTTTACGGCAATCCAAACACTGGATGCATTGGTAATGTTGCTTTTTTGATAATTTGGATATTTGAGTTTGTAAGCTGTGATAACTAAAATCTTGTATGTTATCATTATAGTTGCATCTTCGGACATATACCCTTTTCTTGATCATAACCACACGTAGAGAACATTAAAGAACCATTTCCATTTACATTTGCACTTCGCGTTTCGGATGCAAACTCATTGTTCCCAGTCCTTATGTGCGAACGCTTTGCGATGTGCGAACGTTCGGGTGTGGACTGGGAACAATAGGTTCGCATGCAAAATGCGACATCCGAATGTAAGTGGAAATGGGCCTTAAATATGGCAAAAAGTCTTCATACATGATATTAAACTGACAAGGTCAACAACAAGTTAGTAGAAATAAAACTTCCTTTCTTTCAAATTCAATGGATCACAGCAAATCTCTTTAAACGTGATAGATTTATGTAGAGTTTAACTTGTTTATTGTTATAGCAATTTCCTTCCAAGCAACGGGACTAACAAAAAATCAAAGCAATTTTGTTTTATTTTTCAGCTTGTGAATGTTCCTCAATGGGCAGTCTCACTCCGGTGTGTAACCAAACCAATGGGCAATGCTTTTGCAAAGCAAATACACAAAGTGTAAAATGTGGTCAATGCAAGCCTGGGACATTTTCAATGTTAGCCTCGAATCCAGATGGGTGCCAGTCTTGTTTTGGATTTGGTCATGGTGTATCATGCAAAGCAGCTCAATACTTTGTTGTCAATTCAACTGTCAGTGATTTCACACGTAGGCATTTCTTGTTTTTGTCAAATTTCATAAATATTAAGTACTTATCCAGCATCTTGTCTTTACTATTTTTGTTGCATTTGAATTTATATATAGTATGGTTTGACATCCAACATCTTTTTTAATCAAATTCTGCTATTTAGTTATCGATTTTAATCGATTGATTCGTCAACCAAACAACTTACGAATCAAATATTTCAGTAGCCATCCAAACAATCAATTCATTAATCATTCATTCAGTCAATCAATCAATCAAGCAATCAATCAATCAAGCAATCAATCAATCAATCAATCAATCAATCATTCAATCAATGACTTAGCCAATGATATAAGCAATCAATCACCTACAAAAGTGATTCTGTGAATGGTTGATTGACAAATGATTGATTGATTGATTGATTGATTGATTGATTGTTTGATTGAATGATTAATTGATTGATGAATTGTTTACATGGTTACATGAAAGTTGATTGGCAATGTGGCTGGCCGAGAAATTAAGCCCCTTTTTCTTTGTTCGCAACATCAATAGCCGAATATACCATGTACGTTTGGGATTCATAAATGCAATTTTGTGCAACTCAAGCATTCCTTAACTAGCATACTATGTTTCTCTTATTTCATTTCTGATATTGATTATTAACACTTAACAGTTGGTAGAAGTGATGGATGGTATCAAATTAATAAGTTTGGAGGAGTTGTTAACTCGGGTTTGACATATACATCAAATGGATTGCAATACACTGACGAAGGAGACCAAATGCGATTTCTCAGTGCACCATCAAAGTATCTTGGAAATCAGTTGAATTCTTACGGACAAAGGTTCTCTTTGCAGGTCAGAGAATGACTCTACATTCATTCATCTTTATGAGATACATATATTACACTCTCTAGTCGTTTTTGTATCGGTGTGATTATCTGCAGCTGAATGTTGATATTACATACTAGAAGCATTATCCACAGCTCAATTGTAATGTCATTGAAATATTGATGATGCGTTCTGTTACTCTATAATGCTCTTTTTCACCCTTGTATGATTCCAATGTCTTCTGTGTATTTTCCCATGCAATCTTTCATTTTTCTTTTTCTCCGTAGCTATCACTACAAAGAAACAAAGCTCATTAACGAATCACTTTAATGCCTATCTTTTCATTTTAGATTAATGTCACTTCATCAGTCAGCAATTTATTTCCCAGAGATTGGCAAGTAAAACTGATCGGAGGTGGAATGACTGTTGTGTTCTCATTATTTCCGAGACTTTCAGCAGAAAATTCTTCATACTATTTCCTTATACATGAAAGATTTATAGCCAATGACACGAAATTGTCGGAATTTGAATTCAAAAGTTTATTAGGTACGCACATGAAATCCAGATATCATTTTTCCATCGTCAAAGTTGAAAATTTATCATTGTTATACATTTTCCTACGCCTCCATTTTTCAAATTAAACTTATCCTAAATTTACATCGACAGGTCAATTAAGTGCCATACACCTAAGTTTGAACCTGTTCCAAAGCAGATCAATGGTGACAATTGGCAAAGTTGAAATCACTTCTGCGTCATTTGCTTCGTCAGCCATGGGCTCATTTGTCAGTCATGTGGAGAATGCAACTTGTCTCACTGGATACGAAGGTTTATCATGTGAGCGGTGTGCTCAAGGTTTGTTGCTCACCCGTTCGCTTTGTTACTCACCAATAGGTTTTTGCTCTCCAGTAGGTTTTTTTGCTCACCAATAGGTTCTGTTACTCATCAAAAAGTTTTCTTGCTCGCCAGAAGTTTTGTTGCTCTCCGCAAGCTTTGTAGCTCACCACATGTCGGTGATCTACATCAATATGTACTATCAATTTAATCTCTTATACGCGAATTCAATTCATAATGTTTGAAAAGCCTGTAATATAGATTGTTTTGTCAATGAAATTTAAAGAGGCGATATAATTCTGAGTTCTGAACTGAACAAATCAAGTTGTACGGCTTTAGCCTTGCACTCTCTTTAAAGTAGTTGATGAAAATTCTAATGTTGATTCTTTCCTTATTACTAGCAGTACAGTAATAGCTGATTAAATTTTAGGATATACACGTGCTATTCCAAATGGTGGCCCATTGGTTAATTGTGTTCCATGCAGCTGCAATGGAAGATCAGTCGATTGTCACCCTCAAAGTGGAGTGTGCATCAACTGCCGCGTTGGTACCACAGGGGATCATTGTGAGACGTGTATGCCAAATTTGATGCTGCCTAATTGCACAAGCTGTTTGCCGGGATTTTGGAAAATATCGTCAATCGGATGCGAGCGTACGTGTAGATCAGTTTAATTCCTATGCTCTAAAAGAAGGAATGGACCTCCTCCGTCTTTTTCACTTCAGCATGTGTGTGTCGTTTTTCTGGTTTTAAATGCATGGAACTGCAAATAGTTTCGCATCTTTGCGGTCTTTTACTTTCTGCACGTATGTTTTAACCACATTTAGGCTGGAGTTGTACAATTACTTATAGCTCTTCTATTGACTGTAGCAATATAACTTAAACCAAAACAATGTCAAAAATCTCCCCTTGTATTGATCACAACAGCATTTTAAGCTATTACTTATGTTTAACACTGTAAGCTCCAATAGATGTTCAGTATTATGTCTCTGTCTATACGCGTACTACTTCCAAACTTCCTGTTCTTAGCAGCCTATTACATTTCAGCTTGCAATTGCTATCTACCTGGTACGATTAATGGAAGTAGTAAGTCATGTGATCTGGTAACTGGCCAATGCCTATGCAATTCATCAATAAATGTTGCTGGCAGACAGTGTAACCAATGCAAGCAAAATGCTTATAATATCTCATTGGGTGAACTTCAGTGCAAACGTGAGTCTCTTCTGAATATAGTGACTTCATCAAATTTCCATTGAAATTAAACTATCAGTTTTGTTTTGAAATTAGAGATGACATGAACCAGAAAAGTGCTCAAATAACACTTCCTTGAACTATTGAAATTTCAGTTTGTAATTTTCAAATCTATTATATGTTCATAGCTATCATTTATTGTAATCACTATTAAATGCATTTATTATCGAGTAGAAACCACTTTCTTATGCAATCTAGAAGCTTGTGGAAAACAAACTCCAAGTCGTACTCATCAAAATCTATCATAAAGGATATAATTTGTTTCTTGCAAGACTGACTTTTGTGTGAAAAGATTGTTGTGAAAGGGAGCCTAAATTTCTATAGATTTCCTCCATATTTGCAGAATGTCCACCTTGCTACATTCCTGTCGAGGAAGGATACATTGAAAATCGCTACCAGAGCGAAATACAGCAACGGGAAATTTCATCTATTTGGAATAATCAGACAATTGTGCCGAAAAGTCCTTTGGACCAATCTGTCACTGCGTTAAGTGTCACAGTAAACTTAGTAACCGCACAAGCTCGCGTCTCCGTTCCAAATGTAACATCTCTCGATTCACTTTGGTCTTCACTGCAAGTAGAAGCTAACAGCCTGCAAAGTGCTCTCACAACAAGTACCCCAGTTTCAGTTAACAATGCATCATCAACTGTTACGCAGCTCCTCACCAGCTATAACCAGTCATTTGCATCTGTTGTTGCCATAAGTACAAACATTGTTTCCAGTCACAACCAGCTGACGACGTCTGTTGCAAACATTGTTTCGCAGCAAGAAGTAGCCATAAATCAGCTAGGTGTCCTCCGCAATAACACCATTGCGTACCTCGCTACAACTCAGTCCCTTTTGACGCAAGCAAACAGCATAAAATCGACAGCTGTACTTCGAGCCTCGCAGTCAATTCTGATAGCATCTGTTGCGGCCAATAATTCTGAGAACTCTCGATCTCTAGTTAAATCTCTTAACTCATCGCTGACGTCACTTAGAAGTGCTGCCTCTGCAGTACTGAGGCAAGGAAGTGAAGTTAGTGCGTTGGCAATTGAAATGAAAAACAACGCTAGCGCTGTATCTTCGTATGCTGCACAGCTGCAAAGCAACATCACAGCGACATTACCAGACCATTCTCAGGTGTTTTTTTGGATAGAAAGTTTTATAGACATATTAGGCCATTGATATGGTTTTAATTTATATATTTTATTTAACGTTTTTCTTTGATTATTGGATAGAACATCTGATAAAAATCTTGTTCTCATTCGCAAAACTTCGTTCACAGGGGATTTCTTCAATCAGCACAACAACAACAACCTTAAGAAACCAAGTTACAAGCCTGAACAATATGATCACTGCATCTACACGTGAAAACAATGGCATTGAACAGCAGATATCGCTACTGAAGCAGTTAAATACTATTCAGAACTCACAGATATCTACCACTGAAAGGAGGCTAGATGCAGTTAAAGCTGCAGTGTCCTCTGCATCACTGACATCATCAGCCGCGGTATCCTCAGCCATTAACACTGAAAAGGAGGCTGTGTCAATGTTGGATACTACTAGTAACTTTCAGTCAGTTTCTCAAACAGCCGCCAATGATGCATCTTCTGCTTTATCGCAGGTGTTTGTCTTAAATAGAATGGCTTTTAACTACGATCTTTGCTTCAACGCTGTAGCCAGATAAATATAAGTCGTATGACTATGCTATTGATGTGATAAAATATCCACGGTATCTTGTTGCTTCTACGCTTGTGATGATAGCACTCATGGTATTGGTTTATTATGAGTCCAAGAATCACGTTTTAACTTTATCAGGGTTCTTGTAAGTGAGTAAGAAATAAGTAAGGTTTCATTCAATATATAAAATTATTTCAATAGTGTGTACAATAACAATAATCCAGTTCTAAACAATAGAACAAGGACAGAGCAAATAAATGTTTCAAAATTAAACAGTAAAAAGTAAGGCTATTGACCTCGTATTTATATTTAAGTAAGTAATGGTAATATTTTAAGAAAAAAGGTCCAATAAGTATAATTGCTGCTATCACTGCCTGTCCTGATTAAAAGAAACAAAAAGAAGTAAAATCCTGATTTACAATAGTATACTGCTGACAAGTCACATCAGATATTATTCTATTACGTCTTTGTTTTTGTACAGGTTAATGTAGTGCTCCCAAGTGTCTATAGGGCTGGTAACATCTCGGCCAATGTGAGCAGTCAGCTTGTTCCTGTGCAAAAGACGGTTAATGACGTAGGGCAATTATCAACACAAGCCAATCAAATAGGAATGACAGAGAAGCAGGTAAAATGTGTTTTGTTATTGTATAGTGCATTTTCTAAGCTCTTGGTGAAGTTGGACCTGGTTGACCTGAGCTAGAAAAATCTCCTTGTCGTTGCCCTTTTTTCTGCATATACTTCAAGATATAATTTGTAGTCATACTCAGAGCGATATAATGAGCCTGGTAGAAGTTCTACTGATTTATAATTGTTTATATCTCGATCTTACCCTCCTTTGAAAATTTAAACACCCTAAAAGGTATTTAACTGCTTTTTGAAGTAGAGATGAAATGTTAGCATAATAAGGCATTTCAACAGCAACTGTGGTAATAATAAGCGTTGACCAAAGATAGTTAAATATTTCTCAATGTTTATATCTACCCAATTAACATCAACTTAGGTTGTAAACCTGTAGGATATACATCAAAGGTCAAATTTTCTGCAATTCTTTCATTATTTTGATGGTCTCTCAACTCTTTAACATTATAGAATGTGGACCCACTGCAGAACAGAGCGGTAAACCTGAGAAATGACGCCAATTTAGCCTTGAATGTCATTCGCACTATCAACGTTCAACAGTATATTGACAACTCCGTCTCTCCACTTCTATCAAGATGCCAAAACTATACACTGGATTCCAAAGCTCTGGCAGTGAATGCTGCATCAGCTCTTGCGCAATCACAATCGTCATACACTACGGTACAAACAATGTCATTATCTATCGTTGGCATTGCAACTTCTGCGGCGAACATTCCATCAGTTGATCGATCCCAACTTACGCCTGTCTCTAACAATCTCCTGCGAGTAAGGCAAGCATATTCAGTGCTTGATATCTCTAGTGACCTGGCCTACCTTCGATCGGGAATTGAAAGAATGAAATTGCTAACAGCAAGTTATCGCACAAAGATAACATCTTTAAAATCGAGAATTAATGCTTATAAAGATATGTATGATTCCCTTAATTCGCTAGATTGCAATGCACCTTCGCAAACGCCTTAGTTTCAGCATAACCATCAATAGAAATTAATGCAAACCTTGGCATGCAAGCTTGAGGCCAGATTCACAATTGTTATATTTCACGTAAGAATCTGCCACACCAGGGGCATGACATTTTCACATTGAACTCATTTCTTTTTGATTGGGACATCGGGAACGTCGGTGACAGCTTATAAAAACATGTTCTCACACTTATCAAAAAACATAGAAAAAGCAGGATAATCGCCAACTTTACTGATTCTTACGACTAGTGTGAACCAGGCTTGAAGAGTTACTGGTTGCTTTACTTAAAAATAGAAGACTATGCTCTTCGTTCGTGAAAACTAAAAGTAATTTGCTTTATCTCTGTTATGATTTGGCTTAAGAAAATTAGAAACTAGTCAGTGAACTTTACCCATACCGAATATTACATCTAATATAAGGCAGCCTTTGACTTTCACTTATCGAAAATACATATAATAAAATTTCGTATGATAAATAATAAAATAATAAATAATAAATAAATGATAGAATATCCTTAGATATAAGGAAGTGAACATTAACTTTCAGAAAATGAAATGGGCACCAAACTAATATTTGTATACATACTATCTCGTACCAATGGCCAGTGATGGACCTTTGCAAATCTTTAGAGGGGACCTCGCTGGTAGATTTTCTGACTCCTCCCTTGACAATAGAAATTTTCAGGTATGGAGTCGAAATTTCTGTCTTAATTGATTCGTGCTAACATTAAATTGCAAAAAAATTGTCAAGCCTGTTTTTCAGCATAAGAATGTTTTTCTTCTCTAAAAATGACCCAGGTTTCTGCTTCCTCCATATATTCACAAGAAAATCTTCGGACATTCGTATTTCTACTTTGTTCAGTTATTAAGCTTGATTTTCCTACAGGAATGAAAGAACGGTCTAAGGTTGATGATATCAAAATATTTTTCTTTAGTATCAATTTTGTCCATCTCAAAGACAACGCTCTAAGGTTGTTCCTGTCAGTATTAATAACACTTACAGTATATTATCATTTTTACATTGTTCTGAGTTTGCCGAATAAATAGCGAATGTTTACATGTTAAGTGCATCTATCTCGACTATGATGACAAGTTCTGGGGACATTAGCTCAACTTTTGAGCGTAAACTAAATGTATTTTGTGTTAACTCGATGTTGATAGGGAGTGAGAGTGCTTTCTTTCTCATAAACAAGCGAAAGACAATGAAGAATTGTTATAAACATTGCTATATTTATTTGTCCTTACTCATTTTCTCATCATACACTACCGTTCAAAAGTGTTGGGGCGATTCGAAGTTTCGAAGGGCGTTTATGTTAAAAGCTTTCAACAACATGCATTTGATCCTCTCCTATCAAATAAGACAACTGACTATTACCAAGAAATTTTATATCTCAAAAAGTATAAGGCGAAAGTTGAAGTGCTTCATAAACGCATTAGCATTTTTTGCAATGTTAGTTATTTACTAGTCGAGGTCGAAGATAAGACTATGCATATCACAATAACTTTTCGTTGACACACAAGAACAAAGTCAACGCGATCATTCTTTTATCAAATCGCCCCGACACTTTTTGAACGGTAGAGTATATGAAATTCATCTCGCAGCTGACTTTCAAGAGTGCTATACTGGCAAGGAATAATGCCTTCAGTCAAAAGAGAATGGCATGCTACCCCTGTGGTAAGGACAATAGGCACTGACTTCATATTCTTATTTAGTTTGGAACGGTCAAATGTGGGCTGAAATATATTGTTTTTGCAGACGAACAAAGCATGTTGACTTATCGGAATTGAATCGCTAGCTTAACGCTACCTTTGTTTGAGCCAAAATTGTCATGGTGATCAACCGTCAGTCAGATGGTGTACACTTCAAACTTCGGCAGCACTTCTGCAGGTGATTTGCGGGAAACTTTCATCAATTGGAAGTTACATTTGAATTATCAACGATCAAAAAGTCGCCTGGAAATATGAAAACAACTCATATGAGCAGCTGACATGCAGGACTGCAAAACATAGTTTGGGTTGGCATACTAGAATGTGAGTTTAACAACGGGTTTGTGTACTTAGGCCGATCAGGGAAATCGTCGCCAAACGTCAGAAGATCGCTCCTATCTGCTGATTCAGGGTTATCATTTCGATTATTTTAAAAGTGTCATGGCAAATTGTACAACGGGACATACATTCGATGAAGTTGTGGATAATTGATTTTTTATTATTAAGAAGCCAAGCGTTCGAACTACAACGTCAAGTAAGGGAATCGAGGTGTTTGTCGTATCAGCTGATGATGAAGGAAGCATGTTCCTACTTATGATTAATTAATCAGATCTTGTAAATTTCCATAACACATCAGATTTTTGAGCCTATTTGTGTATACTTTGCACTATTCTGTACACAGACATAAAGCTGTTTATCAGAGTTAGCAAACCATCCAATTATGCTGGGCCACCTTGCTTCCTATCCGTCACGAGGAAGGTATTCGTATGTACAAAAACTTTGCTTTATCTTGCTGCTAGTACTAGAGAGAGATAGACTAGTTACATGCCAAGTTAGTGATTGTCGAGATGTTAATTTCAACCAAATAGCTTGCTTGCCAGGTCCTGAAAATGTTGCCAGAGGAAGGCCAATATCAATAACACCTAACCGGACTACTTGCGGGAGCCCAGCTTCAGGCTATTGCCGGCCTAAACCAAGAAATGGATGTTTTATGTGTAACAGTTCAAACCCAAGTCAAACTCATGCACCAGAGAATATGATTAATTCAAATGACCCACCATCTGGTTTCTGGGACCTTGGTAGAAAGCCAACATGGTGGCAGTCTGTGACATGGTGGGATGCTAGACAAAGGGGACTTCTCATTGATGGTACTGTTAAAGTAAATGTGACGTTTTCATTTAACAAATCATATGTGATTACTGGTAATGTAAGAGTGACTTTCTACTCGGCAAAGCCTAAGGCAGCCATCATTGAAAGGAGTACAGATTTTGGACAAACATGGAAACCATATGGTTATTTTGCAGATAATTGTCAGACACGATTCTCAACACCAATACCCACTAGATTATCTGTAGCAACTGTAAATAACTTTCAGGCATACTGTGAGCAAACAACAAATACTGTTGCAGAGCAGGTATGGTTTTGTTCTGTTATTTCTTTTTTTTGTGTCTTGAGATTTTTCTTTTTTTGTTCAACTTAGATATTGTTAGAATCTAGAATCTAGCTTCAAATGAGATAGAACCTGGTGCGCAAGAACTAGCAATTATATATGTGTTAACATTTGTGAAAACAAAAGAGATTAATGTGAAGTTTGTATGATGATGATGATGATGATGATGATGATGATGATGATGATGATGATGATGATGATGATGATGATGATGATGATGATGATGATGATGATGATGATGATGATGATGATGATGATGATGGCTAGCCCGTGGTTGGAGACCTCGTGGTGGCAAGCGGGCACAGAGAGACACTGCCCTTAAGTTGATAGTGATTCATTTCGCGAAGATTCAGAATTGGGGCAGATGTTGACGACCTGTGGCAAACTGTCCAACCAGGCCCCTTCAGTGAAAGTCAGGCACAGCAGTTTCAGACTGCAGTTCTGATAAGTAACTGTTGGGGTAACAGAGTGGATTGAGTGTAGCCGACTCAATCACCTCTTCTAAACAATTTGAAGGCGACACTGACCTCAGGGTCAGCCTTGGCCCCGTACGGGGCGTACGGGAAAAGACAGACAGATAGATGATGATGATTATTATTATGATGATGACTATTATTATGATGATTATGATGATCATGATGATCATGATGATGATGGACATGGCGATGGTGATAATGATGATGATGATGATGATGATGATGGAAGTGGCGGTGATGATGAAAATGATGATTTAGTTATAGTTGTTTAGTGTTGGCACTTGTCCATAAATCCTGGAATTAGCCCCCTGGAACTTACTTACTTTTATCCATAATATTGAAGGAACAGAATAAAGTTAGCAATTAGTTTTTATCAAGGTTGTCATCATCATCATCATCTGAGGGTGTGGCTTATTGGAGGGGGCTTATTAACACTTTGAAGTTCCAGCATGGAGACTTAGTTGAGGGGGCTTTTCTGAGGGGGGCCAGTTTGAGGATTTACAGTAGTAATGTTCCTGGGAGTGAGGATAAGAGGTTGAATTTTTTGATTGAAAATGTCCTCTGTAATACACTACATGAAGGATTTTCAAGGGTATTTTTAAGGGGGTCATGAGGGACCATGCCCCAGGAATTCTTTCAACTCCTTCTTTTGCCCCTCCCCCACTTTTCTAAGAAGACACATTTAAGAATATGGACAGTTTGTTCCCTGTTAAGCAACTACTGATTTGTTTTTAAAGGGAGCAGAAATTGTCTTCAACCCCATGGCTCCATTCTCAGCTTCAAATTTCTGGGATAGTGCAATACAAAAGCACATCCAGGCTACTGACATTCGGATAAGGTTGGAATATCCTTGGACAGATGGAAACCATATTATTCCACAGGAACAATTTTTGAATCAGTATTATTATGATATCACAAATGTTGATATCAATGGGCGGTGTAATTGTAATGGTCATGGACAAGCTTGTTTTGGCAGTCTGGATCAGCTTGTTTGCAACTGTGTTCATAACACAGAGGGTGTTGACTGTGAAAGGTGTCTGCCATTATACAACAACAGAACATGGAGACCAGCTACTTCATCTACAAAGATAAATCCCTGTGAAAGTAAGTGAAGACTTGTTATATCTAGGACTTGCATCTTATGCAACCTCACAGAATTATATAGTTATATGCACAATTGTCTCTCTGTTATAGTTTATGGCTGCTTCAGTTTGCTTCATCATGATTTAGGTAATCATTTTGGACTAGTTTGACTTGATGTAATTTTGTATGTTTGTCATCTGTATTAGCACTTTGCAAAATCTATATGCTTTACTCTACATCACATTCAATTCATGAGAAATGCCCAGATTTTTATGATCTTCTGGAATGGTAGGATACATTCACAAATGTGAATATTTGCAAATGTGACCTTTGGTTGTTTCTTTCCAATTGCAGGGTGTGAATGTAATAACCATGCAGTGAGATGTGCTTTTAATGCAACCCTTGGATTTGGTGTTTGCCAAGATTGTAGCCACAACACAACTGGATTCTTTTGTGATAAATGCCAAGACAGATTCTATAGAAATTTGAGTCACCCAATCAATAATCAACAAGCATGCTCATGTAAGTTTGCGTCATTTTTCATTGATACTGGTCACATGAGCTAAATTGCACCAATCATATTTCAACCAATGTCTGGACCTAGTTGTGTGTATTATTGAAAGAACTTACTTGTATCTTGTCTATCAATCAGGGATTGCTTGTGCAAGCATTGCTTTCAATGATAGGTACCAAATATTAAGTGTAGATGTAAAATTGTGCTGTTTTTGAATTTGTGATTGATGTTATTTATTTAAGTGCTGAAAGGATTATTTGTTAATGTTTACTAAGCACATAATATGTATCTAATGTGCAAAGCATTTTTTGAGGGGTTTTCTTAATAGGATAAAATCTTGATAGGCTCCTACTTTAAGAAAAAAGTTGCCTGGTCAACATTTTTATGCAGAATAGCTACCACCAGTTAGGACCATTGAAGGATGACATTTCTAGGGGGTGTGAAATAGAGTGTTGCTGATGACATGGGTGTGACATCCAAGAATTGGGTAGGGTTTCTTGCAAATTTCCCTTTGTTTATGATATCTGTGAAAGCTGCAATTTATGTGCCACATGACTTGGTGAAAAATCATGGGATTTACTAATAAAAGACATGCTTTACTTAGTTTTGTAGAATGGTGTAATGTCCTCATCCCCCCCCCCCTTATGATGGACCTCCCCTCATATTCACTCCATGAAGTATATAAAAATACACAAGTTATCAATTATTGACAAAACACAGTTTTACAAGCATTTGTCATCAGTCATTTTATAAAACCCAAGTGTTTTATGTAAAGTTTGTTGCATGGCTGCCTAGATTTCTTACCTGGGATGATTATGATAGAATGAAAGGTTAAGATAAATATCTTCACTACAGAGGCAGAAGGTATTGCTTTCTTTATAATTGCTCTGATGAGAAACATGTTATTTTTTTTAGTTTGTGATTGCTATCCATTTGGTATAAAAAACAATGGCACATGTGCACAAGTTGGGACATCAAATGTGACAATTGGACAATGTGACTGTAAAAGTAACTTCAGAGGAAGACGTTGTGATTCTTGCAATGATGGTCATTATGGTGTAACACTGCCACCAGTTGGCGAATGTAAAGGTCAGTGGCCTTAGTAATCAGCTTACTATACTTTAATCCTTTTCTTTTCTTGATCTCCCGTTTGAATTTGCCCAAAAATAAGATGCTTGTATGGCTGGATTTTGTCCAGGGATGCATTGTTTCTGGACCAGTAGGCAGATCTTCAGAAGAAACGGACCTTTTTTGAAGAATCTGCTTGTAAGTAGACAGTTCTGACAGATTGAAGATGATGGCAAATTCGTGCTTTGACTTGTGAGCATTGTCGGTGATATAGAACTGTCTTTTGTTGTTTCTTTCTTTTTCAATTTCACGTCGTATGTGGTCAAAGCCATTGCATTTACATGCAAGATTTGTATACACAGACATCAAGTAGAACTTGTGAAGTTACATTTGTCGTTAGATCATTATATATTGACCTTAAAATCGAGCAAACTAAAGCCCACTCAGCAAATCTTTCCTTTGCTGTGTAATTTAAGTGCTAGAGAATAATTAATGCATTTAGTTTGAGAAGCATGCAGATTGACTCGCAGTACAATAGAAGTATTCCATAGTCATTGTGGAAAAAATCACGCTTTTTCCATTTATTAATCCCCTGGAAACAAAAGAAGAATCAAAAGTGTGAAGTTTTTACCTGAAATGGTTCTTTCTTGAGATATTTTGTAGTAAATAATCTTAATTCTCATAACATATGATACGGCAGGAAACGATATCTTCAGATAATTGTGCAATTTAGTCACATTAAGCTATGAATGTGTCAGTTGAAGCTTGTAGAGTTTGGAATCTGTGGTGGCTTTCGAGTGTTAAAGAGCATCAGGTTGAAAACAATGCCTGACGATAAATCGTAATGCAAGAACGACAACAGAAAGAATCATGTTTTTTGTCAATCAAATTATTGATCTATAAACCTACAAATACTGTACAATTTAGGCCATGCCGATCAAATTGGAAAAAGACCTAGGCCATCGACAGTGAGTTTTCACTTTGATCGGCAAATGTTTCCAGCATATCTTTTCTATTAATCCATTTTTTAAGAAGACAGTCCGAGAATACAGTATGCTTGTACTAGTTGGATTTAAGGCGAAACCAAATGGAGGACATGATTTTACTAGCTTGGACGTTTGGGATCTATTCCAAGATCCATCATCAACGTGTAATATAGGGTGCATACAGCCATCTCATTGTAGGACTGACTGTTTTACTGCTTTCCATTTCTATTAACATCAAATGCCGAATTCCACTGTTTCGTGCTCTTATTCACATATTTTGGTTTTATGCACATTTTCCGATTATATTTTTTGACCAGTGATGTACATTAATGTAGTTTTAACAGGCAATAACCGATAGATTTCTGTATATCTTTTCAGCTTGCAATTGCTCAAATATTGGCTCTGTGAACAGCTCAATATCATGTCACCAAACAACAGGACAATGTAACTGCAAAGATTCTACGAATGGGCGAACTTGCAGTTCATGTAAAGATGGCTACCACAGTTTTCCCAACGAAACAAATGGTGAATGCCAAACCTGCATTTGTGATATTGGTGGAGCGTTTAACAATATATGCAACAAAACAAATGGTATTGAATACTGGGTATTTTTTCTATAGAATAGACTTTGGTAGCAACTTTGATATTTGCTTTGTCCCGTTCGAATATGTGCTATGCAAGTACACATTGCATGGTACGCGAGATATTCAGATGTTGATCTTGTCCATTTCTACATTGTTAGGTGAATGCTTTTGCAGACAGAACATTATGGGACGTTCATGTGATGCTCCTTCCAATGGCTATTTTGTGCCAAATTTTGACTTCTTAAGATCAGAAGCAGAAAGTTCCTCTGGTGCTATTTCCAGTATCGATGGATATGGCAGTACTTACACTGGTTTCGGTTTTGCAAGACTCTCTAGAAACAATCAGATTGTAACTTATTTTACTCCACGTTTCACCTCGAGGTAAGCCTATTTTTGAATTTAATATGTGTTTACTGTGATACTTGTTGTAAACCCCTATACATCTTTCAGTTGGTTTTCTGTCATTTCTGACTGTATCTATGTTGAGTTGCTTCTTGTTCATTTTCCATAGGTACGCATTAATTATCAGATATAAACAGGAAAGAAATCAGACAGTTGAATTAGTGGCCGTATTCCATTACAACAACAATTCTGTCGGTGTACGTCTCAAATCGCTCAACATCACGCTACCAGCGACAAATGGACCGGCCTCATTTTCGTACCGTCATCAAGAGACAACAGAACTGTTAGCTAATGGGAATTACTCCGTAACACTTTCATTCGCAAATTCATCTGTGGCCAATAGCACAATTGATATTGACTCGCTTTTACTGATGTGGGATATCACACCAAGTCGTTATTACCAAACAGCAAATGAAACAATTAGAAATGTTACAAGAGCGTGCTGGGAAGCAAGACAAGGAATAGTTATGAGTTCAGCTGAAAGTTCCACCTGCAGGATGATCGCATTCTCAGTTAATTCAGAACTTTTTAATGGATCCCTTGGTATGTTTCATGTTTTATTATGTTATTGGATTGTAAGGTTCGCATTCTGAACTCTTTTGTCTATGCCTTGCATTTCGCAGGCAGCTTTCAATGCCTCCAGTATGCAAATTGAGTAGAACCTCGTAGATGCTAAGAAACAGATTCACTTCATTTTCATATTACCTTTTCTCTCTTTACCTATACGAATAACAACATTCACCTGATTATTAGTATAGAATTTTATTTCAAATTCCAATCATCAACTTTTCGTGCAGAAGATTGTTTGTTTAGCCAAGAGTAGTGTATATAGTGGTCTTATGCATTTATTAATTAAAATTGTAAATATTTGCATTTGTATTTTATCAGGGTGCAAAATATATATAGCAATTTTTGGGACGTTTTGTCGAGATATTTGTACCCAAGATCCTGCTATCCCAATAATTTCAATGCTTTTGGTGCTGTTGATTGCAGAATCAAAGCAGATGCGATTATCGTATTTGAATATCTTTTCATATTAGATACGCTAGGATGGAATAAATGAGAAATTAAATGAAATATAATTATAAAAGAAAGCATTGTTTCCAAATCAGTCTGGATTTTCTTTCTTTTGCAGCATGTGATTGTAATCCTGTTGGGACACTTAACAATACGCTTTGTGATAAGAATGGAGGACAGTGTAGGTGTAAACCAGGAATTGGAGGAAGAAGATGCGATCAATGCAGACCTGGGTTTTTTAATTTCACAAGTGAAGGCTGCTCAGGTAATGATTCAACTCGATCTTCGAATATTTACCAAGTGATAAATGATACTTCTTCCTCAGCCATGTTGAAAGAAATGAGAAGAACTTTGAAACACAGCAATTGTGGCATTTCTTGTTTGCTTTTGATGGGGTAACAGATGAATCTGAGGTTTTTTTGCCTTCTTTAGTAGTGGTAACGGATTGAAAAGCTGTCTGTATGATGTATACTTTGTTGTACGCAAGTACCTTTACAATTATTAATATGATTTTCCTATTTTCATTTTTTTGCCAGTTGGTCAATCATTGCAAGTTAAATATTTTAGATTCCAGATGAACGATTGGCTTAACTGCTGCGTTGGTTGTGGATTTGAGTTGTAGTTGGATAATCAATGTCATTTATTACCATTTAGAGTTTTAGAAGTATTTGCAACTGAATTTGCAATTTGCTAGTCTGTTGCTAATCTATCTTGTGCTTTTTTTTTACAGCATGCAGCTGCACTACACTTGGATCTCAAAGTCTGGTTTGCGATGTCGTAACAGGACAGTGTCCTTGTAAACCGGGTGTCGTAAATCGCACTTGTAGTGGATGCAGGACCAGTTTCTTTGGCTATCAAACGGGGCTTGGATGTCGCAACTGTTCTTGTAATTGGGATGGCTCAGCGGTTGTATTTTGTGATGAAAATGGAGTGTGTCCTTGTAAAAATACGACAACTGGCACGAAATGCGACCAATGCAAACCGTTTCATTTCAATTTTACATCGAACGGCTGCACGTAAGTCACACCTGATGTATATGTTATGTGGACACATTAAGTGGAAATATTCATACATATGCTAAATTTATCACCTCGTGGTGGATAGAGCTCACCTTGTTTGTTTATGCATAAGGAATGTCCTAATTTACTTTTCATGATATTATGCCTACATTTTATTCAAGGTATGCTGTCCACCACAATGCTTTTGTAAGCTAAAGTAGAGAGTCTGTAATGAATTGAAGTAGACTCTAAAACGAATGCTTCATTTTCTAGGCCGTGCAATTGCAACCCATCTGGATCAACAAACCTGCAGTGTGATTTGCGACTTGGCAACTGCTCTTGCAAGCGAGACACACAGGGCTTGAAATGCGACACCTGCAAGGCTGGTTTTTATGGACTTCAATCTGTCAATGACAATGGCTGTCAGAGCTGCTTCTGTTTCAACAAAACTGACCAGTGTGGAACCGCCCGAGGATTTTATGCTACGACCATTGGATCACAGTTTGTGAATCAAGCAGATCAATGGCGATTGATTAATTCTTCTGGTCTTGGCGCTACCTATTCAAATACATCTACAGGTTTACGTTTCGATGCTTCCGACAACTTTTTGATCAGCTTACGTGCTCCTTTCAAATTCCTTGGGAACAAGCTGGCGAGCTACGCCCAAACCCTTTCTATTCGTTTTGTGCCTACGTCATTACTCGCTAATTCGGCAGCTCAACTGACACTATTTATCAGACATACCGATAGTACTACTGCTTCGTTTCGATTGGCAGCAAATCTTTCATTGCAACAGCAAACCGTGGCCTTTCGTCTTCAAGAAGCATACACCATAGAGGGCTTTACTGCCAATAGACTACAACATATCTTGACCTCGGTCGCAGAATTAACTATTCAATTCAATACATCTAGTATAGCTAGTATTACAATACAAAGTGTTCAACTGGCATCGGCATCCAGTTCAATAGTCTCATCTCAGCTGGCAAATTATGTAGAGAACTGTTCATGCCCTGTCAACTTCACAGGAAACTCATGTCAAAGTTGTGCATTAGGTTTGTGTGAGCAAATTTGCCTGTAGTTTAATATGATTCAATATTTTTTAGTTAGAATGCCTGTTCAGGCCAATTTCCAAAAGGGTTTTTCATTGTGGAAAAGTGTTTTTATATCAAAGCTTTGCACATCTTGAGAATGTAAGGCTTCTGGAAAAAGAGCCACTGAAAACTGCACATAATTTATTAGTTGGAAACTAAGAAAACAGAAGTAATACGGGTGGTTCTGATCTTACAATCTGTCTTTGATCTTACTTATTTTTAAAACTTGCGGCTGATAGTGTAGACCATATTTGAATTGGCTCAGAAACTTTGTTAGTATTTGCTTTTTTGTACCATATCACAGAATAGATAATATCATTTCAAGTGTTAGTTCATGAAGTGCTTTTTATAAATGCAGACACTATAGATCTTTAATATCTTTTAGGGTACACTCGAGAATTCCCAAACAATGGGTCTTACACAAATTGCAAACTATGTGAGTGCAATTCGCGTTCAACAAGTTGCAATCCGCAGACTGGTATTTGCAGCAATTGTAGGATTGGTACTGAAGGAAATTACTGTGAGCGATGTCAACCTGGCGTTCTTGAACCTAATTGTACAAGATGTATCGCAGGATTTTATGGTCTGAATGATACGTCATTTCCGGGTTGCAGACGTAAGCTTCTGCTTTGAAATTTAATTCTACTTCCTGTAATTGTCAAATTGAATATACTATTGAGATTTTCAGAGAGTTATCTGTTATTATTTTGTCTGTGAACTTTTACAACTGTCTTTTGATGCGTAGAATGAAAGTCTCAAAACTCATTATCAAAGAAAGGTGCCTTTATTGCTATAAACATAGCCTGTATCATTTTGGATCATTAATTTCAATGGCATCCAACGAAAATTTAAGTGCACAAATTAAATTTGATGCTATTTTACTATATTTTTTAATCTAAGTTAGATTGAATGTTTATCTATAGTGTAGAAATTTGATTGAGTTTTGAACACCGAATTGCTTCCCTTAGCCTGTAGCTGCGTACAGCTGAACACAAATGGATATAACAGCACAGTATGTGATGAAGTAACTGGCCAGTGTGATTGCAGGCCAAATATAGGAGGAAGAACTTGTGACAGGTGTGCTGAAAATGCTGTTAACACAACAAGTGAAGGATGCCAAAGTATGTGTTCACGTTATTTTACCTGTGTTTTCTGCATTAGAAAATTTGGTATCCGTTCCTCAAAGTCAACTTGCAAGAATTCTTACTTTTGAACTTCATGTCTCTTAGTCTGGATTTATTCATAATGAATTTTGAAGATCACCAGTTAGATTTTTGCAGATACACATATTTGACTGATTATTTGTCATTTTCCTGATTTCTTTTGTTTGTCAGTCTTAGACATTTTCCTCATTTTGTTAGATATAGATGAGTTGTTTACAGTTAAGACTTTTGACTAGGATCTTTCTCTTTCTTTACCCAGCTTGCTCAGAATGCTATCGCTTAATACAAGTAGAAGTGCATGCATTGCGAAGGGACATCCTTAACATTACAAATTCTCTTGCGTCAGTTAGAGGCATTGTCCAGCTCAGCCAATCCCCTTCTTTTGGAACACGATTAGCAGCTTTAACCAGCAGTGTCTCGGCTCTAACTATCAATGCTCGAAATTCATCTTCTATTGAAAGTGGCTTGGCAGCTGAGCTGGCAGCCTTGAACTTCTCTTTGGATGCTATGCAGAGGACCTTGTCGCAAAATGTGTCAGGTGGTATTAATGATACACAGGCAGGCATGCGTGTAATCAACGGAACACGGAATCAAATCACCGTGCTTCAGAGTGAAATCTATCAGCTTGTGTGGGCAAGTACTTATATCTTGCAAAGAGATGTCGTCGGAAAAGTAAACGCAACTGGACAGTTGAGAGATCATCTCAATAGCACTAATCGTAATATGTCATCACTGTGGAGTCAGTACAACACAAGCCTGACACAAACTGGAGTATCACTGAACGAAGTGCTGTCTTTTTCAGGCAATGCAGTAAGTACAACAGCAACAGGTGTATCACGTAGTAATGAAACGCTGCGATTGGTGAATTCATCAAGGATCCTTCTTCAACAGCATCGCAATACGCTCGTAGCTCTCCAAGCATCTTTTACGTCTATTGCGAGCAACTTGAGTGCAATCATAGACAATATTACACGGCTGTCGACTCAAGCGAATGAAGCTTTGCAAAATGCAAGCTCATTAAACACAGCACCAGATCAAAGATTCGTTGAGCTGCGAACTCGTTCTAATACTTTACAAGTAAATCTTACTTCCTTGAACAGAACATTATCATCTGCCAATGTGACCTACAATACTTTGCTTCGGGACTTGACGATGTTTCAGAGCAATTCTGTATCGTCTGAAAGAGGTTTAAACCAGTCCGAAAGTGAATTGCGATCCCTGGCTCTGCAAGCAAACAGCGCTCAGAATGAAGCCGCAAATGCCATAAATTCGGCGAATGCTGTTTTACGAGAAGCTGAGGATATGTTGCGTATCATGCAGAATTTCAACACAACCTCAAGAAATGCCGAAAGAATGGCAGAACTATCACTTAGAAGCACAAACGAGGTCGGTTCATGATGTCTAACTTTTTATCTTACAGTAAAATATGATCTTTGGTAAAACAGTACCTTAGCTGTGAACTAAATTGACATTGTTGCCATTCCTAGGCTTAACGCATTCCTGCCGTATCTTCGTCTATTTAAATATATTTTTTTTGCCTGTAGGTAAATGCGACGAGTTTGAGGGCCATTGCATACACAGAGAGCATTCGTAATGACCTCATGTCTGCTATGGCATTTGCTTCTGATTCCTCAGCTTTTGCACAAAATGCTAGTTTTGTTGCTGGTAACCTGTCCTCGGTAAGTATGATACTGAATAACAGATGATATGATTTCAAAGTCTCAACCCTCGAGTTTTTAATAGTTCTATGCTCTGTTGCCCGGCCAGGGTGAACCCTCAAACTAAAGAGATCCCATGACTTAATTATCAAAAATTAAGTATGTAAGTAAATGAGCAAATAAGCCCCATACATGTAATGCATTTATAATCATCATTTATATTCCATGTAATAAGTCCATTCGATCTCAAACCTTAAGACAGGATTGACTCTAAAATGCTAAAGGAAATTTCACTGTAAATTTCGAATCACCATATTATAATTAGGACCTATGAGATAAAGTTAGTAAATAAGTAAAGAAGTAATTATATGATTTCACTGAATATATTCCATTATTACAATTGTTTATATAATAAAAATATTCCGGTTTTAAACCATAGAGCAAGGGCAGGAAAGAAAGTAATTTCAAAAGTAAAAAGACTAAAGACATAAGGAAACTAAAGATAAGAAGCTAGAGTTCTGCACTTGAATATACATTTTAAACCCCATTTATGGGGCTGAAACCATAGGCTGTCTTGGAGATAAGCTGTGAGAACTCCTTCCCCGTGAAATTAAAAAATCAACTAACCGTTGAGTTTTCAAAACACATCAGATCTTGGAATTGTGATAAATGCAACTGTAGGCTAAGCAAAATATATATTCTTAATGTTGGATTTCTGACCGAATTGAAGACTAACTGGATTGCCAAACCTATTTATTTGTTTTCTCTATTTATCCTCTATTTACATAGCTTGTGTATACACCTGTAAAAGTGAATCGTGTTCTGTTACCATATTTCTTTTTCAATATCTGTAAACTGTAGATAGAAGGCTTACATTAGCGGTAACTCAACTATTGTAAACAGCTTACTTTAAATAAATAGATAAATAAATAAATAAATAAATAAATGATGATGATGATGATGATGATGATGATGATGATGATGATGATGATGATGATGATGATGATGATGATGATGATGATGATGATGATGATGATGATGATGATGATGATGATGATGATGATGATGATGTCCGGTCTGATTTTTCGTTAGACGCTAGAGACATTAGCCAATACCTCAAGAAGTCTCCGACTAGAAGCATCTGGAAGCTTGTACACTGAAAACTACTTTGTAAATATACGTTGGAACGTAAGCAATACATCCGCAAACGTAGTGATACCGCGTTCGAATGAGTGTAGAAATTACACTTCAAAAGGTGAGCAGTCAGGTAGAGACGCTGCGCAATCGCTTGGCACTGCAACAAACTTACGAAGTGAGGTTGCGTCAAAGCAAGCAGAAATTGATAGCATTGTTAGAAACTTTCAAGAACTTTCACGACTGAATGCGACATCTCTGCGACAATTGCAGCAAAAATTGCAAGAAAACGAACAGCGATTCAATTCATCAAACGTTAAAACAATGGTAGCTTCATTGCGGACTGATTACGCCAACCAGCAGGCTGTATTACAAAGCTTGAGAGTTACCATAGCGAGGCTACGAAATGAGATTGCAGAAACAAAGAGGACCGTAGATGAGCTTTCCACTTTGCGAAGCTGCAGTTAGTTGAGGTGTAAGTGGGTATTTCTACGTCGTGTTTATCGAAATTAGTAAGACAGTGCGGAGATCATTTGGAAGAATGCAGTGCTGCAAACCTGTCAACCACTCTGATGTCTGCGTGGCTGAGAGTCAGTAAACCAGTATGTTGGTTATAAATGTCCGTTCATTTGACAATTACAAGTGGAACCAGACTCCCAGAGATTTTGCCTGTTGATGAAAGCAATGTTTCAGTCTCTCTTGAACTTGATGGGAAAATGGATGTAGGCTGTAAATATATATTAAGTAATGATAAAATTTAGGTGCCTTAGAGCTGCTGTTTGAGTAAAGGCAACTTTGAATCCCCGTTTAGAATCTAAGTGTAACGCTTAGGGGAAAGTCAGCGTTGTGCCATTGATCAAATAAAACTCATTACAAGCTAGGGTTTTTTATGATGATACATTTCGCTTTATGAGAGTACGATTTTGAATTTCTTGGTTTAACATCGTAAAAATTTAAGAACTAAATAGAGTCTAATATGTTATGTATGTGGCAACACGTTTGTTGGAAGAAGTTGGTTAGAAGCTTTGTCATTTTTATTGAATGCCTGAGCCCATAATATACGAATCTACCGTGCCTCATATTTGTCAAATTTTTTTTAACTTTTTCAGTTTTAACTTAGACCTGTTATCATTTTGTTCAAACAATTTTCCGGGTTTTATGCGTATACTGTGCTAATTAGCCGTTGAAAACCAGCCTTGGGCCACAACATTTCCAAACGTGGTTAAGGGGAGCATTGCCCAACTAGAGATTGGCCCAACTAGAGATTGGCCAAGCATTTTTGCATTTGTAAGTTCCGTGCTAACCTTGCACTCTCTATACAGTTATCTTCATTACATCCAGGAAAAAATTCACCTCTTACATCATATACTGTTGTTTGTTTACTTCTGTAACCTTAGCGACCGAGTTCTTCAGTAGAATTTTCTAAATCCATATCACTCAAATGATCTGGATTTTCTTGAATCTCCTTCACAGCAACTGTTGGCAAGGACTCTTCCATACCCTACACAAGAGTGCGGTATCTTCAATACAATATGAAATTCTTTGATATTATTGTACTGCGAAGTTGTCACATTTAAACCATTGTGTTTTCTTGTTTTTGCACAAAGTGCACTACATGTTTTTGCTTCTTGCACAAGCACCCATGAACATTATAAATGTAATAATTATGGCATTAAAAGTTTTGTATATTTTATTGAATTGATTTGGTACTTGATTTATGACGTAGTGTTTACCATGGGAGATATAAAATGTATTTTTACCGTAATTTGTATGAATAAGAAGCTTCTTTTGATAAATAGAGTTTAGTAGAGGAGTATTGCAAGCATATTTCGCTGTGTATAGCAACTTTTAAAAGCTTTCTGCTGATGCTTTGACTGTCTAATGTTTATAATTCTCAATTGGCTACCCAGTTTTTCAGTTCTGTGGTAGGTATTAGTAGCTTAGTGTCCGAATGCTTGTTATGTTCGTATATTGTATGTTCGTATGTTCGTATATTGTATGTTCGTATGTTCGTATATTGTATGTTCGTATGTTCGTATATTGTATGTTCGTATGTTCGTATATTGTATGTTCGTATGTTCGTATATTGTATGTTCGTATGTTCGTATATTGTATGTTCGTATGTTCGTATATTGTATGTTCGTATGTTCGTATGTTGTTCGATAGGTCGATGGTTTTAGGTTAGTCACGCATTGGATCATGATTTGGATTCTCACCACTCACTGCTCACCACTGCCTATTTTAATATGGTCTTGGCCACGATTTGCGGTCTTGGCAAACGACAGTGAGGTTCTGGAAATTTAACGGTGTGTCCAACTTTGATAATGCTGAAACTCTGAAGTTTCTTATATCCTGCTTGACCGTCATTCCTTGCATTATCCGTTCATGTAAAACTTCATGAAACAACAGAAGGTAATACCCACAATTCTGGAGAGTCAATGGGAGTGATTAACAAAAATATGCGCTCAGGGCATGACAAAAAATTATCATAGTTCAATGTGATCTTAGAAACTCTCATTATAATAGGCACTGCTGTCTACCCACCATCGAATGGGCTTCACATCAATATTGAAGGTTGAAGGCAGCAGAGGGAGAAACTGGCTACCTTGCCTTACGAAACGGACAGCCCAGAAAAAATGCCCCCTTTAGCAGACTGGCCCTTATTTGTAGGACTAACTTAAACCTTCATCTTGGGTACATCTTAGCAGTTTTTCTGTTCTTTTATTAGTTTATTACACATTTAAAATGCCTTTAGAAGCACTTCTGTATGCATGACATTATAATCTGTTATTGCTTTCTTCGACCTTACTCCTGGAAAGATGGTCTGTGCCAAGATTAGAAGTTGCGATCTCGTTTTCACGAAGAGACTGCATACCCATGTGGATGCGAAAGCGGTCAGCGGCTTTTGTCTGGAAAGGGCGCCATTTTGGTTTGGATTTGTAGGGTCGTTTGGAATTTCGAACTATCTTGTTGAATTTCCAGCTAATCCAATCACATTTGTTGACTCTCCAAATATCTTATTTGAAATGGAGACTCAGGCAAAGATTCCAAAGCTGGATGTTAAACCAGACCCAAATATAGAAGATGGTAAAGTTGTAGTTGACAATGTGCAAGAGGCCCAGGATATCATTGAAGAGATTGATCGAGTACAAAACGAAATTGATGCACTAAATGAGGAAGCATCAGAAGAAATCCTCAAAGTAGAACAGAAGTATAATAACCTGCGACAACCACACTTCAACAAAAGAGCCGATCTCATTAAGAAAATACCGAATTTTTGGGTCACTGTGGTATCCTTTTCTGCTTTGGTTCCGTTATAGGTAGACGTGTGATCTTGAGTAGTGCAGCTTAACTGAATATACTATTAGTATAGCTGCTTAGTATTTAGTTTAGTAATAGCATGTATGGAATTGAAGTCTGAGAATAACATCTAATCAAGGATGTAATGGGTTTAGAAATGACCTTACTCTGGGTGAACAATATAAAAGGTTAGAGTATAGACTTTCAAGAATATATTTGTGGCGTACTGTATGTGGGTTGTTTTTAATATAAAATTATGGAGAGTAAAATGTAAATCTCTGTTTTGATGTGCTATAGGCAAAGTGGGTGTGCACATGGAGACAGTTCATCTTCTGCAATGATTAGATCTGCTAAGGCTTAAACTTACTCACAGTTTTCTACACTTGCACAGTTTGGCAAAATGATTTTCATATTACTAAATTGTAATTTTCTTTCATTTTTTGTGCCCATCCATATAACTGCGAGACTACAAAATGGTTTTTCTTGTGATAATGTAGTGCTTTGCAAACTGCATTTGCAACCATCATACCATAAATGACTGAATATCCACCAAGTGTTGAATAGCCCCCCCCCCACCCAAATAAGTGCCCTGGAGAAGGAGCAAAATTTAGTAATAAGCACCCCTGCTGAATAATTTCCCCCCCTTAAGCAGGAGGGAGCTCTCATTTGAAAAGACTCTACTCACTTCAGTGTGTTTAGTAGAAAAAAGTAACCTCACTATAGTCAATCTTGACAGAGAAAGATGAAAACCCCTTCAAAACAGGTGAAAACGATATTGCTTTGGCTACACCTGAGCTTCTCTTGATTAATTCTGACCATGACATTGATGATGATGAAGTTGACATTGCAGCTGCATAATATTATCTTTTGGTCTAGTTATATGTAGCAAAAGGGACCCTGTCATATGACATAATGAGCAAAATTTTTGCAAGATAAAGTTCTTTTTTGATATTTTTCTAATTGTTTGGTAAATGTGTTCTCTGTGAGTTTTAGTTTATAATTTGGGTAATTTCCAGAGAATTGTTTCAACCATCTGTTTAAGAGAGATAGAAGTAATTTTGTTTTCACTAGATAGTTTCAGTTAGCATGAGCAGACGACAATTCATGTGAAGTCAAAAGTGATCTGTCACACATATGACTATTCCTTTAGTACTTTGCAGGGAATTGGGAGGGACAGACATTGATCATTGATGATATTTAAAATTTGTTTGTGATGATATAGGTAGAAGGATGGTTTTCAAGAGTGCATTTGCATGAAGATTTTCAGGCTGGTTTGAAATTTAGGATGAATTGAACTCAATTTGGCATCTATTCAAATACCATTGCAGTCTGGCTATGTGTTTACATGGGAGAAAGCAAATTGAAACCCAAGTCAGCTTGAGTTCAGTTCACTTTCTCAGACCAGTTTGAAATCTCAAGCCAGCATGAAATTGTCATGTAAACATGATTTTTTCAAATCAGGGCAAACTGAGTGAGTTGGATGGGAGGAAGGTTGCATCTTGGTTGTAGGTATGACATTTGAATGTCTTTTTTGGAGGCAAAAAAATATATGTTCCCTATTTCTCAGGCATCTGTATCTGTGCAAGGTCACATTACTTTTCAGTTGCCTTGAATAACTCTTTCCTCAGTGCTTGATGCCAAACAGACAGTGGTGTAGATTGAGTGAAATTTAGTTGCATTGCTGTACTTCTACTTGAAAGCAGAAATTTAGTCAAAAATAAAATAACTTGTCTCTGTCGCAGATTCATTGGCCTCATTTTGGTGTCGAGAAGAATTTTTGCAAAAGTGCATGTGCATGGATGTTTCGGGCTCCAACTCAAACCAGTTTAAAGTCATCATGTAAACATGATGCAAATTTGCAGATCTACCTGAAACTTGGGCTTGTTTGAACTTCAAGTTAGCACAAGTTTCACTTTGGGTCTCATATAAATGTTCCCTGCTCATCTGATATACTGTATACAGTATGCCAGATATTAGAGTTTGTTAGTCTGTATAGGAATGTTGATGTACCTCATATGTTACATGCAGAGATTACTTGGTTATAGCAGAATGCTAATTGCCTATCCAAAGATTAATCACATGATGAATGAAAACAATCAAATGGCTCTGAGAGTCCAATAGGCCACTGAAAACCACATTGAAATTGAAGTTTTATGGTGTAGTGCCCTATTGTAAATGTCTGTTATATATAAACTTATAGCTTTTGGGTTCTCTCATGCATTTAATCCTTATGGACATTTTCACTCATAATGTCAAACTGGGGATGAAGATCTTTGTAATGAGAGTTAAGTATTGTAGCTCTAATATTCTTCTGACAATTCCTTCATATAACCCTTAATGAAAACACAGTTTGTTAATCACCCACAAATTTCTGCTCTGCTTGATGAAGAAGATGAGGAGGCACTTCATTATTTGTCATCTTTAGAAGTTGAAGAATTTGAGGATATAAAGTCTGGATACAGAATAAAATTTGTATGTATAATTGTGACAGTACTTGCAATTAACATATATTAATATATATGAAACTCTGTTCAATCTTGTGTGTTTTATCACTCTGGGATTTTAGTTGGATGTTTTACATTCCACCACTTAGCATTACACATAGCCCATTACTTCAGTAGTTTGAGCACTCTCCGTGGGTGCACTATAACATTTAGCTACATTCACACTCAACTGAGTGATGAGCCATAAATGGCAAAACTTTACATGAAATCAGTTTATATATATATATATATATATATATGTGTGTGTGTGTGTGTGTGTGTGTGTGTGTGTGTGTGTGTGTGTGTGTGTGTGTGTGTGTGTGTGTGTGTGTGTGTGTGTGTGTGTGTGTGTGTGTGTGTGTGTGTGTGTGTGTGTGTGTGTGTGTGTGTATACACTCAAACAGCTCCAATCACAAAGAAATTTTTAAAGAAATAAATAGACACTCAAGAAAAAATTCCAACTTTTAAAATGTTTTGGCACGAGCCTTCATCAGTTCTAACATTCCCAGTACATACAGCGTACCGGGAATGTTAGAACTGATGAAGGCTTGTGCTGAAATGTTTTAACAGTTGGGGTTTTTCCTTGAGTATCTATATATAAATATATACATATATATTGTTAAGGCATGTGCAATAAGGTTGCATTGAAAGAGCAAGAAGACTAGAGAAAACACACACCTTGCCTTGTTGGGCCACCTGCCCAGGTGCACATTATGCCTTCATTGACTTTTTGTGAAGATAGGAATAGATCATGATAAAGGAAGAAGAAGTATTGCTTTAGTGTATGGATTGCCATGAATTGTTAATGTATTGTCTGCAACCTTGTGTTGAAATGGTTTGAGGGACATGATGAGATATTCATTATACCTTAGCACATTATCATCTTGCATGTCTTGCTAAAGATGATTGCTCAATAAAATTTTGTACTGATGTATGGTTGAGCTTGCCATATTTCCTTTGCAGCACTTCACAGAAAACCCTTATTTCAATAATACAATGCTGTGCAAAGAGTTTATGTTAAGTGAGAGTGGAGAGCAATCGTGTAAGGCCACAGTCATTGAGTGGAAGCCAAAAATGGTTTGTTGCATGTTTCTTATTGGTACTAAAACAGAAAAGAATTTTTATTTACTTTTTTGGATAATATTTGCACTTGTTATATATGGGGCTTTTGATAAATTAAATTTTTGTGTCCTGTTGATTCACAAGAATAAAGGAACAACCTAATTTATTATGTAAGGTACTTAATCAATGGTCTATGAGTAAAATGGTTTTCACAGGGTGTTATTTTGTTGTTTTAAGATATCATATTGGATTCCTAGGGCATAACTTGGGTGTTTTTGGTGTGCAGACAATAATTATAATATACCATAAAGAGCATTTTCATGCTATAAACCCCTTGCATTCAATTGAAGAGATTCTAGTAATGAAAACTGTAAGTATTTGAATGGGATTATATAGATTTTTTTGTTTCAGGATCTCACCAATAAGGGGAATAAATTAGGTGCTGAGCCAGGCCAGAAGAGACATCTGGAAGACCCAGAAAGCTTTTTTGCCTGGTTCAATGATCACCTAGAGGGGCAAGCAGATGAAGTTGGAGAGTTGATTAAAGATGATATGTGGCCTAATCCATTGCAATATTACCTAGTAAGTTTTCTAATGTTTGTGAATGAATAACATTTGCTTTTTGAAGCTGATATTCTTATGAGAGTAGAATATAATCATTACTTACACAAACAGCCGCGAATCCACATACATCCAGGGCTATTGCGAAGGAGCATTAATCTCTGGCAGTTAAAGTTCTGGTCTCCTGCTAGCAGTTGAAACTACCTGGCGATCCAAAAGCACTTCAGTCTAGGTTTCCAAATGGTTTGGTATTGTCAAACACACACAGCCGTTTAAGCTCATCTTGAGCTGATTTCCATACCAGATAATTGCTGGAAATATGAAAAGAATTCCGCCTTGCAATATTGCAATCGTTTGTCATCAATTAGAGCAAATCTAGAATATAACTCATTACCATCCGAAGTATCAAGGAGAAATTCCCTCATTAACCAATCGCAGGTTTTATTGGACTTTTTGTCATTGAAAATCAACCACCATGACAATTTAAAAGCACTGAGTTGTTTTTCTTTGTCTAGGTTAAAATTCGGCGTCGCAGATAATAGAAGCAAGCTACTGATTATTTTCTGGTCATCTTTTGTGAAAAATGAGTTTGTTGTGAGAATGATTCATTCCAGTTTAAAAGCAATAGATTATAGACAACCGCTGAGATAGCAGTGTGTCAAATGAACGAGCTTGATAAGCATTCTGTTTTGTCTAGCACGCTATGATGTGATCATTTTATGGCCTATAGTCACGCTTGTCTTGCCATCTTGATTCCATTGAGAAAATAGTGTAGAATGGGATTTTTCATAATATAGTCGATAATTTCATGTCAGACTCCTTTTTTTATCAAACGCTATGTGATTCTTTGTTTATTCATCTCGTTTTCTACACTGCAAACATGGTTCTTCTCTGTCTCGTTTTCATTTGTAGAGATGAAAGTTCATTTGAGCTTTTTATCACTTTCATTACATAACTTTGAGAACTTATGCAGTGAATAGCAAATTTCTTCGTTCGCTGATTTTCTGTTCATAGTTTTTACCTTTGCCACATTATTGAAAATTCATTTAATGCCTTTTGTTGTGCTTGATTGATATACGTTAGTACAATTACTCAAAAGTTCTTAGGCGGCGGTTTCCTCCATTGCCATTTTGGTTTCTCAATTTGTTTGAATGACTTCTTGTCCATTCCGTTGTTACTCCAAGAATTATGTAATTTGATGTACTCGTTATTGTTCATGTAATATGTTTGTATCCCTGTGTTTTTGTAGAACGCCGGTGGAGACCAGGAAGATGGTGACGTAAGTAAAACTTGAGAAGGTTTTGAGTATTCTCACGTTTATAGCCAGCAGTGTAGCCGACACAGGTTGAAGTTAGCGCAACTCCTTAGAACCCCCAGGCTTCTGAGGCCCCAATTGCACCCTTCAGAAGTTTTCAAGGGACAGGCTGTTGCATTTGTTGACGCAAGAAGACGTTTAATGCGCCGACATTCCACAGTTTACTGGATACCTATTGCTTCTTTTCACTGATGAAAATTCTTTTCCGTAATTTTACTATTAAGATTCGGGAAAAAATTTTAGCTTAAAAAGGCCCCCAAGCAATGTATTCCTAAGGGCCCCGAGCTGTTCTGTTACACCGCTGTTCCTAACATGATCTCTTAATGCTATTTGTAGGTATTTTCACTTCGGATGATATGATCATTGCACTGTATATTAAATTCTTGTGTGTAGGTCCTTTCCTATAAGATAAATCAGGATAATAGACTGACTTGACAGTTTCATTGAGTAATTGCTTAAATTGTCACCATTTTAAGTCAACCGAATCTTACATGACACAAACAGCCCTGATTATGTCATTTTCTCTGTTGACCATCAATTTTTATTACCATTCCAGTTGTTAGTAACATTTCACGTCTTAGTATGACATAAAATGTTAGGATTGGCTAATTTGTCACATTTCTTGAGGATCTTTAATGACATTGTGGTCCACAACATGTTTTATTGTAGATGTATCTGTATTCATGACAAGAAATTCTTGTGTAATTTTGTTCGGGTTTTCACCATTTTTGCATAGTTTTATCACAATGGTGCACAATATTATCACCACAACTGTGCTACTACAAACAGTCTGAGTAAAAGTATCTTCTTGATACGTGAAGAAGTGAAGCAACAGACTTTATGATAGTTGTAGAGCTAAATTATTTGCATAGATCAATCTATGTTGCAATCCCAATTAGATTTCCATCGTCTCCAAAGCCAAGTTGTGGTGAACTCTGTAGTCAAGAAATATAAGTCTTTGTCTTTCGAACTCCATTCTACGGATAGCTTTGCATTGGCTTTTTTAATTTTTTTACACCCATTATAAATGATTTCCTTTTATTAATTGTTGAAAGTGATGTCGTATTACAGAACCGTTGATATTGTCCTAGCCATCATTTTATTCAAAGTCAATGCTTCTACGTATTCTTTTTAACCAAAACTGTCAATAATCACCTTCAGTTGCAGATTAAGCATAATTACATCGTGCAAAGTGTATAAAGACAAGTGATTACTCCCTAGGGGTCTTACAGCAGAAAGTATTGCATTAAAATAAAATGTGCCAAGTGCTTAGAATGAGGGCTGTAATATATTAACAAAGAGAATTTCCTGAGGATCTTGAGTTATTGCTGAAACAACTATCCGAATGAGCTTAAAATGGTTTGTGTTTGTTTGAAATGGTTTATGTTTGCATGTTTGTTTAAAATGGTATGTTTATTTTGAGTCAACTATGCTTACTTTCAGGAGGAGAACATTGTCGTCGTGGAAGATGACAACCTTGGAGATGAAGGCGATGAGGAGTATGACATAGAAGGGGAGGAAGGTGAAGAATACGAAGAGGAGGTAAGGAACTAGTAATTCTTGTCAGTTACCTTCAGTTTTTAGCTTGATTTGTGCAGCTCGAGTTTTTTTGGTCAGATTATAGTATATTAGCAATTCTAAGAATGAAATGATATAATACAGAAAAATGATTTAATTTGAATGGAGAAGTAAAGCTTTTTTATTTTGCTATGAATTTTAGCTAATGGTTTGCCACAGTTTATTTCTTTGTCCGTGAAAAGTCATCTGTGCCAAAATCCTGTGTATTGTAAAGGTCTCATAACAGTGATAGTTCATTCGTTGAAATGAGCATTATGTATGTTATAAGAGCCTGTTTGAAGCAATGTTCCAATGCAATATAGCAATATATTGAAGGATGTTGTACATTGAAGATTATTCTACCCGTCAATATTTACTAGGCTGCCAGAATGAGACATAAGTTTTACATATTTAATAAAGAATTATTTTCAGCGTTCATTGGCTACTTATCTTGTCTTCTTAATCATCTGAGTATTATTTTTGGATTTGAAATACTGGATTTGGTTATCCTGCTAGGAATGAATCGTAGGCTTGTTGTTATGCTAATAGGCACCAGGCCTCCATAAATTATCTTTCAGCTGTAAGAAGTTTCCAGTTGGTTTGTCATTTGTCGTAGCAGTACTTTGCAATCATCACACTTAGAAAGATTTGTAAAATGTCGTGCATGGCCCCTGCGTACTGAGGCTTTACATCTATTTTGAATGACAAAGTACAGTTGAAAGTAATTGCACTTCACGCCGAGTTTATTATGTTAACAGGTGAAATGAACCTTAGCCAAAGCCTCTTTCTTTTGGAGGCGGGCTATTACAAACCATCATAAGCACCATCTTGTGTCCTTGATATATTTCTCTACTGTTCTTGGTTGAAACTGATATTGTGGCGGTTTCTTGTTTGGTATAATATTTGTTTGGATTCTTTTCATATGAACAGCATAAAAGAACTGGCCGAATGTAATCTCGATTTGGATATAATCCAATGATTCGACATAATAAGATTATATGATCGGATTCTTTGTTGCCATGTGTATTCATGTTTTTGGACAATGCTCCGAAGAGACCCACTCGTTCTTAATAAGCTGGTGAGCGATGGCATGGATGATTTTGTCTAAACCCCATATCTTTCATTCTTGTCTGTGATTGAAATCCTTTCTTCGTTCGAACTTTATTCCTTGCAACTAGTTTTCTGTGGATCTGGCTTTCATTTGAGCTCTAGTTCACGCTTCTCCATTTGCCTAGATGCAGAACGTGTTTTGATTTATGAATTCTCACGGTGTGTTGGCTATTGTATCAAGCAATTTATATTTTCCATGCAGATCTTAATCAATCTATGACGATGGGGAGCATTCTACTTGTTTACTAATGCAATGTAGTCGTGCTTAGTCCTTCTATTGCTAACGAAACAGTTTTATGCCTGAAAAGTATTGAGACCCTTGTTCAAACTTTCGAGATAGCGTATGCTTACCTATATCTTTGAGAAGGTGGCTGCAAGTTTGCTAATAAAGATATTTTTACATTGCCATCCCGCACAAACAAATAACTTTAGTTGTTTGTAAAACTTCTCTTAATAACCGATTCTCTATATTTCATTTAACTTCTTTATTTTGAAGATGTAGAATTTAAGTTGCTTTCCATCTTCATCCTGTCAATATATATAAATTTACATCATTAATTACTTCCATGCTTACTTCCAACTAGCATAATTTATAATCTGTCCTCTCGAGCTAACATTTGGGCGTAATTTCCATTGAGTTTCATACATATATACTGAGTCGGTTAAATTTTTACATGTTAGTTTTGAAATGCAATATCATGGTCGTTGTTTGTATTTTGATGAGTTTTTTTCTATGTAATATTTCTAGGATAGTTCTCTGTGGAATCATTTTAAACACGACCTCACTTCTGTATCGTAGTAATCTGTGCAAACCGCAAGCATTTACTCTCACTTGAAGCTGATTGGGGTTTCCTTGTTCTATGTGAAAAGGGCTTTAGAAGATGATCAACAACATATCCCCCGAGCTTCTTACTAAGCCTAATTTCTGTAATAAAATACGTAGTTAAAGAGAATTTCTCGTTTGGCCAATCTTTTGAGATGTAATAGAATTATTGCTGCCTCAATGAGGTAGATAAGTGCCTTCGGGTAAAATCATAAGCTGAGATTTCATTTGCATTCAGGAGTTTGCTTATTAGCTTCCATTAATAACTGGTGGTATGAGTTTTCTCTTTATAGTGCAGATGGCAATGTGGAAGAGATCATTCGGAATCTTGTTGTAGGAGAGTTTTCAGTCTTTTATTGGTTTTGTACGTTCTCAATACGAGGAGTTTTATATGACTTTCTTGTCTTATGCTGAACTCTTCTATGATTTAGCGAGGTGGTCAGTATTGACAGAAATAGGCTCATAGACAATTCACGATACTGGGAAGTCCACATTTGTACGCAACAAAAGTAGATTACGCCTACACAGTACAAAGATGCTGTTTTGATGTACCTTCATGAAGGGACCAATATTTAGGAGTTACTACGTACTTGACAACTCCAATATTGCTGAAATTGCACCAACTTTTTAGATTCACCATAGTCTTATCTAGGTATAAGTTGCTTTTGTTTTAGAAGATAATCTATCACTTATATGTGAAATGTTCCATTTTGGCATTCCTTTCCAAGGGTTTAAAAGAATCAAATTAATTTAAGATCTCGCGGTTATTGGAAAGGAGAATTTGTGCACAATGTTTACGATAGAGATGGTAGACTGGTTTTTATTCTTCATAAGAAAGGAGCAAACTAGCAGTGTATTGTTGAGAGATACTTATTTCCTTCTTTTAGAGAGTTGCCTGTCGATTTCCTGAGGACAGGTTTTGGTTCCAATATGTAAGGTATCCCTTTTGAGATATACTTTGTGTTCTTCACCTAGTTTATTTCATTCATGCACATACAGGAACCATTTCTGTTGCCTGGAGTTCTTCACTCTATGGACTTCGTAGCTCTTGTTCTTGTCAGTCCCTCTTTTTCGCTACATCAATTCCCTGTGAGAATGAACTGAGAAAAGCTTCTTTCTCTTGCGGTTTTTCCTTTTTCAACGATAGAATTCGATTGGAATCCGCGGCCTCTGCCAGCACACACACAATTAGGCTGAATTTCCGACCACTAGCTCTTCTGGGATGGAGCTTCATCCTTTATTTTGATTCTTTTTACAATACTGTGGTTTATGTGGAAGCCCACAAAAGTCGTTGAGGTCAAGGCATGTGGCTCGGCGTCTTTCCTTGAACTAGCTAGCAATTAGAGGAGCTCTCTCCTGGGTCTATTCAACTATCGTCGATATTTTCCGCTGTTTTCTTTCCTTGCTTCGATTTCGCCACGCAAAGTAGTCACTTGCTGCCTGTATCTCTATTTCGAAGTGAAGTTCTAAGGGAAAGAACATATTTGAAGAGATCCACGACTCAATATCTGTTTAATACATTTGATCAATGTTGGTTGATCGCGCAGTGTAAGAGATAAGTTAGAGCAAGACAAAACAGAACAGCGTTCAGCAGATGAAACTTGCGGATGACCATGTTTTCATAGACACGTCACGTCTTGGAAATAGTATTCATGTTATTTGGTAGTCAAAGAATCATACATCGGTTGCTACATGAGCAGAATTTGAGATTCAAGTTGAAGAAAGACAAAACCGCAGCTAGTTAAAGTTTTCTTGGATGTAGCAAAACCAAATTGTGAAAAACAAGGTTTGGAAAGCTGTCTAGCCTACTGCCCAAGCTGATCTGCAGCCCTTTGGTCAACATCGCTACATTCTTCAACAAGATGATGCATTTCATGAAAATGTCGAGAAAGATTTTCTGCTAAATAGATTGCTGCATGTTTTGGCGAAGCTTTGGCAATATGAGCGAAGTCAAGGTGAAGTTAGAGCCACAAGACTACGATGATTGTTCTTTGTTGAAAAAGCAGCCGCTGCAAGTCAAGCGTACGAATGATTCAGACAGCATAACACCAAGTAGAAGAAACGGTTTTGAACACGCCCACCACCATGCCCATCAACAACTGGACTCAAACAAAGAGCAATACTTGGCAAGAGGTCCACCAGGTAGTGACGTCATGCCAACTTTGATACCAATTCGTAATTCGCGGGGTTTTGTGAACACACCAGGCCATGTACAAAAAGGCGGGAATATTGATCACAGACAAAGAGAACGTATTGCGTTGGATTCCGATGTTGATATGCTATATCGCGTGTCTTCCCATTCTGAGGTTTTATCACATGAAACCGATGTGACCGCTGTTGAGGAGATAAATCGAAAATTATCGACATTGATCGCTAATCAAAACAAAATTATATCACAGAATGAGATGATATTGAGTAAATTGAATTCTAGTCTCGGTTCAAAGTCTCAGCGCATTGAACATTTAGATAATATATTGCAAGGGAAACATAGGAATATAAATCATCGTGCTAGAAATGAATTTGTTGATGAAAGACACGATAGAAGAAAAGACGCGCCAAATAGCAGTAAAAATGGACGACATTCCTCATGTTCTTTGGTAAGCTCAGAAGGAGGCTCTTCTTTTATTCATAGCGAGGCTGATATAGGGCAGCCGCCAGAGTGTAAAACAAGGAGAACATCTGATGGAATGTCGTCTGTGAGTTCAGGGAGAAGTAAGTCGCCTTCAAGAGACAAGCTGTCATTACCATCTATGACACCGATAAGCAGTTATTCTCATACAAATGTCCGAGGGGTATTATCACCAAGCAATGCGATGCCAATGCAGCAACAGCAGCAGCGGCGTGTGCCAGCAAATCCATATAACATGGCTGTTTATGTCCTGAGGGCAGAGGAACCACCACATGTGGTCCCTATCCTTCCCGTTCAATACAACAAGATGAAACCTGCATCACAACAAACTGATATAAGCAGTTCCATGTTGTCATCTCATCCAGCATTAATCTACAACCCAGAAACACGTCAATACGAGGCTTCTTACGTCACTGGCATTGCACACTCGAACGTTGAGACTCGTCTTGAAAACAGTGATTTGCGCCGTGATGCATCGTGTATAGATACTTACAATGCGCCGGAGAAAAATGATAATACCGTTAGCAGGGAGAACTCTGTCCACATGCAACCCAACATAACAAATGTTGTGAGTCTGAGACGAGAGTCTGCGGAAACACTAAACCCAGTTTTCAATTCTTCGACAGAGGCCACCAATGAAGAGCGTAGCTCTGCTTTGTCAGCTAGTGCTCAGCAGGCAGCATGTTCCCACCCAGCTTCCCCAATTGTAATTGAAGAAGATGTGAAACCAGGAAATTTGCAATCTCAGGAGGAATTGTTGCATGTACAGTTGAGAAGCTTTTCAATGCGTAATTATGCGGTGCAATTAATGAGAGCATTATTCAGACCTCATGAATTAATGCACAGAAGTGTTTACGAGAATGGTGAAAGAAAAGGACTTGATCGCAAAAGATTACAACAAATCAAGGACTACGTCTTCCAGATTTATCCAACGCCAAATAAAGAGAAAAGTCTCGCTTGGATTGAGTGTATTGCTGCCATGAACGAGGCTATTAGGTCGTTGAAATAGCTTTGTTCCTTGTACATAAATGGTATTGGCTTTGAGTCTTTTTAGTTTGAACTTTCCCAATTTGTTTTAAATTATTAGTTGTCATAGTTTGGTTACTTTTATTCCTATTTTTCTTCATTCATTAGAGAACTACGGAAGATTATCACAATTACTGTGATGTATTTTTGTCGTCATCATCGTCATCATCATAATCATCATCATCATTATTATCATTTTCATCTTCCTAATCATCCCATTCATGATTCTCCTTATTTAATAGTAATCAGCTCATCATTCAATCAATCAGTCAATCAATCAACACCCTCATTATGGCCGTGGAAAGGACAACTATTTCATTGGTTCGAATATAGCTCAAAAACATCCCCCAACCTCGTTATCAGGGTAATCATTATCATATATCCATTCTTCAATTAGTGGCATCACGCACATGCTGAAATCACTTGTTGTATCACGTGATGGGCTCGATTCAACACCTTGGATGGTTATTTACAGTAGGCCGTTATAGCCACTGTGGTTGTAGCTATTCTGTGCTTATAGTCAGTAAGCGAATGCAAAAATATCAGAATTCATCGTAGAGAGTAGAATAATATATATACACATTGTAGGGTAGACACTTCAACTATCTAATTTAGTTTATTTTGGCTTTAAATGTTAATGTGTATTTATTCATAGTGGATTAGTATGCTTGAGCAATTTCATTTGATGATTTTATTCGTTGGATTTTTGGTTCAATTCTTCCTGATCCTCTTACATATTCCATATTAATTGGGTCTTTTGAGCCTGCTGAATTCCGCTTTTGGTATTTCTTGTCGCACTTTTAGTGTATACACTGAGCGCTAGTATTTTATTGAGGATTTCATGTCTTCTATAAATCGTAGTCAGATATTTTTATTTTCTTTTTATTGCTTTACTTTGCAGCAATTTTCCTGAGCTGAAAAATTTTTTCTCTGTGACACTACCTTATTGCTCTTTCAATTCCTGAAAATTATTTGGAATGACGGATTTTTTCAAAGAAATAGATTGAATGAAGGGAGATTGGAAAGAGAGAGATAGAAAGAAAGATGGGCGATGATGATTTATGGGCTTTAGTAAAAGAAGCGTTTATTGCTTCCATTTATGGCAAGATTTAAGTATCAAACACGTTATACTACGTGAAATGTAATGATTGGACGAACATTAAATTGAGAGTTTTTAAAGACGAAGAGTTCATAGTAGACTTTTATATTATAGCAATTAGGAACTTGTCACCTCCATACTGTGCATGTGAGAGCGCAAACGCTCGATCTTTTGACGTCAAAACATGTATATGTTGGTTTCATGGCACGCATGATGGCATGGCCAAATCTGCTACATTTAAATGTTTTGACCATACCATCATAGGTTCCATGTAATCAGCGAGTTTACGGAATCTTTGCAAAGCTGTAAATGCAACATGTTTTTTGGTATAGGATGTCACCTTTGTTATTATAAATTTATGTTGTTAGGACGATGGTGAAGATGATGAGTAAGCCAGAAAGATTATGACAAAAGGAGGAAAAGCCCGGTTTTGATAAGCGATGGAAAATTAAAGAGAACAAAAACATTTGTGAGTTTTGTGCATTGTTATCTTATATTTTTGATTGCAAGCTTTATGCTGTTTAAGTAAATATTATTGAATTAACTGTAGAACTGAAATAAGGGACAACATATTTTGATAAAATGGGACATGAATGTGGATGCCATAAGGAAAATTGTTTGCGCGATTAGCAAAAAATAGGAGTTATGGGAGAGGGTAGTATAAGTAAAGAGGCGAGGGCTGCTCCGTTTGAAAAGCGCATGACACAAGTGAATGTTTTGACTTTAAGTACTTAGACTTATGAATGGAAAGGGTAGCATGAGTTATTGATAAACTAATTTAGAAAAAATGACACAAGGATGCGTCTTGACATATTGTTAGTTTTAAGTTTTGTCTCCTTTTTTTTAAAAAATTATTCATATATGGAAACTAAAGAATAATTTACCGTGTTTTATTAAGTTTATTTTCATATGTCGAGTCAGAATATTTATCTTACAAGTTTGAAAACATCATATACGGTGTTAAGATACAATGTTTCAATTCATTCCGAGAAATGGTTCAGAGCTCTTTGCAGCTTGCTTGGTAAAGACGTTTTTAATCTCATACAACCTACACCCTCCAATCTATAGTTATGTACAGTTTGGTATTTGATTACATTATATACGAATAAAGTTGTGGTATATTGTTTGGTAGTTATGTGGCTATTGTGCAGACATGCATCGGTCTGTGTTGCCTAGTTAATACCAAATATGCACATCTCAATTATTGTACTGTAGTGTGTACCATAGGTCTGAGAGGATCTCAGCTCGTTCTGAGTTTTGTTTCTAGATCCCAAGATTTTAGTCAGTTAAGGGTGAAAATTTACCCCCCTCAAAATTATTAGTTACGCAATCTCTTTTACGCTGTAAGTGAATCAATCAGCCAATGTTTCTAGATATCCCATCAGCCCTTGCTATAGTCTATTGTATCAAATCGTATTCATGAAGAAACAAGCAGTAGACAGCAACTATTTAGTTACTTGTTTGTAAGTGTTAATTTGTCAATTTCTTGTTGTTTTTCTTTGCAATTTATCATAGAATTCAGAATAGCTGGTACATTTATTTAGTGTTGTTTGAAACACGTGGTATTTGATCCCTCCCAACACACATTCGATTTTTTTTATCTCTTTAACTGCTTGGTTTTAATTTCTTGTTGCGTTTCATTTTTGTTCTCGTGCTACATATGTATCTATAAGTTCATTCAATCATTTACGTCATGCATCCTTTGCTGTGCATTAGTGAATTCATACTCGATTGTCTTCGTCCTTTGAATCTTAACACTCCACACATTTTCTGCCGCCAACAATATTCTCGTTATTTATGATTATTATGATTGTAAAAGAAACTATTCAGTTCACGTCATTAAGGAGTCAATTGTTCTAATTTTTAAATGCCAATGGTGCTCTCCCACCTTAAAATTGAACTTCTCATATTGTACTGTCAGTAAATACGACATGATTCACAAGTAAATGCTGACGTTGATTCGCAAGAAATGACAGTATATCTGCTATGCCGGACCTGGGCATTGGACGACCCACGTGTCATATACGGCCCTTTTGTTGACTCTGACCGACCCGTGAAAGGTTAATTGGGATATAAATATTTCCCAATTTTGTCACATGCATGAACTAAAGATTTTTTATTTAGAAGTTGTTTTTTATTCACATACATAAAACAGACAAGTGATATTATGTAGAGTTGAGTTCAGCCTTTTGGCCGGACCCTCGGTCATATATTCTGTTTCTTATGTGGGCCCCTGGAAACAATATTCACCCACCCTTTTGTTATGCCAACCAAGGATGAAACAATGCACATGATTATACCACATAGGGGAGTTGTATTTCTTCATCAAACGTGGTTTTCGGATATGAAAAGTTCAGAATCATTTGGCAAGGATTTCTTGTGTTATATTGCTTCAGAGACCTCACATTTCATACATTAGTTTATTATTGTTAACTTCTATTGATCTATGGAATCAAAACATGTATTTGTAAAACTGAATATATAGACAGATGAAATGTCCACTCTGTTAGAGGAAATTCAAAGTAAGTTTTTGTATTTTTTCTAACTTCAGCATCCTTTGTTGGCTTTTGAATTTGCTTTTCTTCAATTTACTCTCATAATTTTGAAAATGTGATCTATGCCCCTTTTGACAATGGATGGATTTCTGTTACATTTTTTGTAATATATTCCGTATCGATTTTTGCTTCACTATTTTTTGCGTCACTATTTTTTGCTGCACTCCTACAATCCGGAGAGCTCTTTGAAAAGAGTTCTAGGCTACCGGTGAATTCAGGTGCTTGCATTCAAGACAGCTGTAAGTATTGAGGAGTGGAAGATTTAAAATTTTGTGAGACAAAAAGGCGTTTGGCATTTTGATTTAATTCATTAGTCGTCGTTTTACATTTGAAAATTGAAATGCATGCGGAGGAGTTGGAACCAAACAGACGATAGAATTTGTGTCTACAAGCATCATTCTAGCTAGACATATTTTTCACCTTCGTTTGCTTGAACGCGCTGAAAACAGATCTGTAGCCGATAAGTAGAGCGCTTAGGATATAGGTTGGAAATGCTATGGGGATAGTGTCTTGAACTGGAGTCTACCTCTCTAATCTCATTCATTTGTGGGACTTTAAATTTCTAAACAGCATAATAACGCTTTAACCTTCGATTTTGTAATTAAATTTAGGCGTGACTGTGGTGTTCGCTAATAGCCAATCAAGTGTGCCTGATTCACTCTTGTGTCATATGGAAACCCTTAACTACTTGGGGCATATAACCCTGATCGTTCTCAATGACATACACAAAACCGCCGGGCGCATTCTGCGTTCTTTCAAGGGCTAATCACAGCATTTAAATTGTGTATTTCGTTCGGGTTTAGAGAGTTCAGATTGTGGTGATTTCCAAGCTAAGCTTTAAGGTAATGATGATTCGAATTAAAGAGATAAACGAGAAAGAAAACTCCTTAAAAATTTCAGAAAAACAGCCTAGAATATTTTGTCGGTGAGAATTTGCCTCTGGCAGAGATGGCCTGGCCTAGATATTCCTAGCAAAAGCATGTACGAGGAATAGTGTGTTATGTCTAATTGCAGATGTAATTTGGATGGATTAAATATGTGATTTTATTTGGTAAAACTAACGGATGGCATTAGCATTTCTCTTTAAGGCAGAAAATAATCATAATAATAATAATTTTTAAACTTTTCATGAATATATTTCAATTACTAGTACAGATACAATTCTCTCCAATAGCAGGTAGTCTGGATTTGGCAGAAGAGATTATATATAGCTAGTAAAGTAGTAACCTGTGAGGGCGGAAAAGACAAAAAAACAACATCACAAACCATAATGAAGTTACATGAAGATCTCATTTTAAATGTACGTTTTATTTTTAAGAGCATCCGGGTTAGTCTACGGTTGGTTAACGTGCAGAAAATGTACTAGGTGGATGAATGATAGATACTGGGTATAATTCTTCTTAATATATTTAATTTAGGTGTTGTTTCTCAATACCAAGATCATTGCACATTTCATTGTTGAAGCATTTTAGTGAGCTAGTAGAGAGGTTAATGAACTTCAGATAAATGAACACCAATTTTACGATAGGTCATTAGTGAGCTGCAGGTATTTATTGTGCTTCCATTATGCTTTGTTGTCGATATTAGTCTCGAATCCTACTGCACGGTAAATTGTCAAGATCGTAGCCGTGACATTGGAGAAAAGCTTAACTTGACTCAATAAATAGTCGTCATAATTATCATCATAATTTTATTTATTTTAGGGGAAATTCATTTACAAAGTTCCCCAAAATGGAAATCCCTTTTGGGCAGATATATTTATGCAGATAAGCCGTATCAGTTCTTAAGGTACTGTTGTCAAAATAGGGCCATTGTCAAAATCTTGCGATTTTTGAAGACGTACTCGCATGGAAGAAGACTTTTTTTGTGTTTCACTTATATGATAGTTGAACTTAGATTTAACAAAGCAGCTTGTAGTTAGAAATAGATACATCTTAGAGATGGAGAGCTCTGTGACATGAAGGAGTATCAGAGTTTGTGTATATAGATTGACCTACTGCTTATGTTTATCGATAATCATCGATGGCGATTGTAGATAGATGTGTATGCGAGAGCAATCTGAAAATCTGAAAATCTAACAAATAGAGCAATGTCACCTTTGTATGGGGATGAAGCCAACAGAATTCACAATAACTGAAGTATATGTAGAAGATTAGAATGTTGGTACGTTTCGTTTACTGTCACCTTTTAGTCTGTATTTTGGAGTTTTTATTGTAGTATCTTTGATGATCACATCACCCAGTATCTCTCCCACTTTGAAATAATGCCCTTCCAACGGCAAGCCTTGTGTTTACTGGTTTTTAGATTAGCGTTTTACAAATATTTATAATGAGCTATGGAATTGCATTTCCACTGAAGCCAGTCTACATTTGTTCTTCCCCAGATCTATAAAGTGAGTGGTGTAACCTGACAACGCTTCTGTTTTGTAATGACTTTATTTGCTCCTCTGACCCCTTTCAAAATGAGACTTTTTGGTGACAAATTCCTTTCGAGATTACGTTTAAGGAATGTCCAACGCTTTGAAATATTCTCTAGAATTGATTTCCCATTTCTCACTATCTCCTTGTTGAAGAAAACAAATCTCTCTGATGCAGCTCACAACCTTTGATGTTGAATTCCATATGCTACTTCAAAGTGAAAATTATCGGTTGATTAAGAATTACTTTGTTTGTATCTAGACGTGATAAGTGGATTTTCCAATACACGTAACCTTTTAGCTTTGTTAGATTAACACAGAGGTTCCTAGACACACCCAGCTCATTGATATGTCTCCCACCTAACTTTGAAGATCCACCAAAAGCAATTTTATAGCTCTATGGATGTTGTATCCGTTTTGCACCGACGCGGGGTGAATAGATTTAGACGGAAATTATCAGTCACGCCTGCCCTTGGAATATAAGGTTGCAAGTTTTGGTCTTCCGTGTTACTCATTAGTATGAAAACAATGCGAAGCTGGTAATCAGCTAATAAATATGTTACTTTTTGTTTGTTATTCATATGAACTTCATTACTCATTATATTTATAATACTTTTTATTTCTTTCTTTATATGAATACTCTGCAATTGCTTTATATTTCTTGTAATTTGCTTTTTTATTCTTTATTTAATTTATTTTAACTCTTAATCAGTTTTCTAACAAGCTGTTTTGTTAAACATTAAACACTGACTGTTTTACCCTGTATTAATATTATTAAATCAAATAAAATTACACATAGTACACATTTTTTGTGGGAAATTTTTCTAGGCCAGTACAGAAACCTCCTTAGCTCTTTCATGATCTCAGCACTAAAGCTTTCTTATGTCTTTCCTTACCTAGAATGTCTGAGTTTATGTACCATTAAAATGTTCTTCACAGACAAACGCACTACATTTTGGTACCACTGGAATACATCGATTAACACATTAAACTTATACAAATTAAATAAAATAAATAATGGGCTTGCATCAAGATTGGAATTTATGAACTGTCTCCGTTCTCAAAAACCCTGTATTGCACTTCTTATTTTTTTAGCAGTCAAGCTCTTCTTTTTTATTAACCACTTTCGTATTAGAAATGCGTGTACCTTGCGAGTTTAGATTACGTAATGGTCAGTTACCTGTCCTTAGTTTAGCCTTTTAAAGCATTTATTGTAAGATTTTACCTAATATAGTCTTTTTGACATACTGAGAGAATCCTATGAAGCGTTGACTAAATCACCGTCACATCAAACAAGGTTATCAATCAACGAATAGGCCTCGCTATCAATCATGCAACAATATTAAATAATTTTTCATTCAGGTAAACTTCCATAGATTTCAAAACTTTAACCTCTAAGATTTAGGCAATAATTCAAAGAGCCAGCCGTTCAGCTGCAATTGACTTTGAATCATTTGCATCTCTGTCATCGTATGATTATCGATGTACTAGCCCTGTTTCCCAGAGCGTATCTTAACTGATCGGCTTTTGCATCCATACGTACGAGACAAACTTGTGAATACCTTAAGAGTTGATTATCAAAAGAAAAAAGCAGCAAGTTGGAAATGCTTGGTAATTTGTCTGAAGACACAGTGCAAATAAAGCAGTAAAAGGAACAATAGCATTTGGTTCCGTTTGCTCTTAAACTATTCTGTTCAAAACTCGTTCTTTGAACATCAATCTTTCGGATGCGTTAACATACACATAATTTATTTTAGTGTATTATTTCATTTATTCTATTTTATTTTAACTTCATATCTTTAAACTACTTTGAGAGTATATCATTTGCTACCTTGTCTCATATTTCTTACATCATTTGACATATGTTACCCAATTTTTATTTATTACATCCCTCAAGAAATGGTTATGATAAATGCAGCTGGCTAGTATCATCAAATTACAAGTATAAAGGCGTTAAGTACTGTACAATGGCTCTGGTTTATGTGCTCTTTAGACCATATACATCATAGTAACGACGACCGTAGTATTTAGAGCAGTACATCCAAGGGTAGCAAGGAATGATAGATGAATGATAAAGAATGACTGTTTGGTATTCATGTTTAAAGTGGATCAAGGGAAATTACAAGGGAAATTCTATTGGGTATTGGTCAATCTGGATTTAGGAAAGATTATTCCACTTCAACTGCTGTAATTCATGTCTCTGAGCTCACCTGTGCAAGGATGAGTGATGGTAGCCGTGTGGGGAAAATATTTCTTGACGTATCAACAACATTCCACTTTGTATATCATCTGACATGATTTCAAAAATTATCTTACCTTAGAATCAAAGACTTTGAGTTAGCTTGGTTTTAGTTTTTTCTTGAAAACAGGACACAAATAACTGTTATTACCAATACACAGTCAGAGGAGCTGCATGAGAAACCTTTTGGAGTCCCCCAAGGCTCATTACTTGGGACAATCCTTTTGATGTAAATCAATGACCTAGCATAATATGTCGGTTGCAAGATGCATTCATATGCAGATGATGCTGCACAACTTGCTGCTGCGAAGACAGGAGAAATCCCAGCCAGGCTCAATAGAAATCAAATCTGCAACAAAATGGCTAGCGACAAGCAGGCTTGCTGTTAAGACAGGCAACACAAAATACATAATCTTTGGGAGCATCCAAAAAGGTATTGACAATGTACAGATTATGAATGGGAATGAAATACTTCAGTAATCTAAGGAAATTTGAATATCTAGGTCATTATGAACCTTTGAATATCTAGGCGATTAGTTCGGTCCACATCTAAGTCTAGAGGACAACATCACCCTGGAAATAGGAATTACTAGCCATGCCATTACTGTGTCTGTGGATATGATAGTGCTGGTTCATTTTGAATATTGCAGTGAAACATGGTCGTCAGTTAGTAAAACTAGTCTAGAGAGACTCGAGTGTCTCTATGATAAGGCAACTAAACCTTCGTCTAATGAAAAGAGAGAAATATCGCAACATAACTTAGATAAAAACTTAGTAGTATTAAATTCTAGATATTTCAATGACTTAGCACAGTCAAATCTTCAAGCAAATTCCCCTAAGCATCAGAAACGTGAAGATCATACAGAAATAATTGCATATATGCTGAACGTATCAGAAACCGATGTAGCCGTTTAAGATTCAAAGCAAGGACCATGCAAGTTCTGAATAAATTACTTGGTGAGCTAGCTTCGTTACTTACCATTTTGCAATCTATGTTTTATTTTAAGGATTGGTTTCGACAAATTGTTACTTTTCAACAGCACTAACAGCATCATGATATATGCCTTGAAGGCGAGGAAAAGAAAGCACAGATCAAGACCTACTAGTCTTTTGAGTAATTCAGGTTTACTTTGGTGGACAGACAACCTGTATCGAGCTGTCAAAATTATACTATTACATCTTAATTATTAGCCTTTTCTTCTATCACTTGTAAATTTCTTTGTAGTACAACAAATATATCAAGTTTGACAAAGTTTGCTTTCATTTGAGCATTGCAGATAGCATAGGGTTCCTTCTTTCATGAACAATGCCTGCTTATAATGTGTGGGCATTTGATTTGATTTATGCTATAGACTGGCTGTTCTGTGCTATAGCATCCCCTCCCCCCGTTAAAAAAGTATTTTCTGAAGGGAATATGAACAACCTTAGGGGTAGAAGTTATTCCTGTATACGATGCTATGGGTTTCAGCCATGAACTCAGTATTATTTGAGGAGGAGGGGTTTACATTTTAACTTCTGTCACGCAAAAGCGACAGGAGTCGGAAATTCGTAAACCTGTGGGGGTGTTCCAAGTACTTTTGACAAACATTTTACTTATATTCAGATGGTCTTCTCAGATATCTTGTTTAATTTTAATTGCCCAATTTTTTCGCTTTGGTTCTATGGAAAGGGGTATTTTCATCTGCTTACTTTATCTTGATCTCTAACTGCATTTCGCTCATGTTCTCTCTATAAATGTAATTTTCTTTGGCAAACTAAGCTAGAATATCGCACCAGTAAAACCTTCAATTAAAATGTAACTTTCACCTGATATATGAATAAATCTTATTATTTTATGGTTATCTTAGATTTCATTAAAGATTTATTATTAGGAAAATCTTAGTACAAAGGTAATCTGACAGTTTTTAATTGCACCAGTCGTTGTATGTATATTAGTGTCTATCGTATCTGTCCTCATGTAGCATTTCTATAAAACCTATTTGCCTTGTTGACAGACGATTCCAGAGCTGCTAGCTAACTTTAATGATATCTGCTGTTTCTTTATTAAATTTTTAACGTTTTGGCATTATGTTGTGGTGGAAATAATGATGCTAATAAAATGATTCTTGCATTTAGAGATAGATATAATTGTTTAGTGAGAGAAGAATGCAGTTATCTCGAGAAGATCCCATCAATGAAAGGAGAAGAATCGCATTCATGAATTGCAGGCGCTCGGTCTTAGAATATGGTTCGTCTAGAAGTTTATCATTGCACTGACCAACAAGAATGGTGGGCGTCCTGTGGTGAATCAGAAAGATAAGATGGGTTTTTAACATTGAGTTTTATCTTGATTATAAGGCCTTTAATCAAATCGGCACATTAGCAGGAGACGTTCGCGGACAAAAGGAGTCGATACCAGCAAGTGTTATACGAGCTTTTCACCTTTGTTGGAGATAACAGGTGATCTATGTAGAAGCATTTTTAGGGAAACTTACCTCAAAAAGATTTGAGTAAAACAAGTGTTTGAATAAACCGACCACACTGATTGCAGAAAATTAATGACAGAAATTCATTCTTTCATGGCTTTCATTGCTTTTAGATTGTTCCCCTAATTTATTGGGGGTGTTTTAGGCATTCTTTTAAATATAAATCTAGACTGTAGTAGAACCTGAAATTCTTGCAACTTCTGCAAAGCCATCCTTCGCTCGTTCTCATTTGAGCATTGTGACTGAACTTTGGTCAAAGTAAGAAGAACGGATATTTCTGCAAAGAAAAATAGTTTCAAACATAAACATCTATGCACAATAGCGATAGTAGTGAATATTGGAAATGACTGTATGATGTCTTTTCTAGAGAATGATAAACGTGGTATTGGCAGTCAGACCAGACACATTGTTACCAGAGTTTCACATTGCTCATAAGTTGAGATCTTGCCTAGCTGCCCTATTCGTTCTCAACCATATCGTATTACCTAATTGTGGAATTCTCAAGCGATAGTATTGCAATATATACAATGACTAATGTCTCGGCCAAGTTCTATAGTTGTCCTTTGTCAGCGGCGATCTTCTTGCTTCTTTCTGGAATTGACTACTTTGTGAATCTATGCTCTACGGATACTTTCTATCGAGAAAGAGTGCAAATACCTGTTCATGTATCTGATAGTAATAACAACATGATATAATGTAGCATAGCATAATATGATATGGTATGCTATATAAAATATAGTATAGTATAGTATAGTATAGTATAGTATAGTATAGTATAGTATAGTATAGTATAGTATAGTATAGTATAGTATAGTATAGTATAGTATAGTATAGTATAGTATAACATATGCCCTTGACAAAATGATAAATGAGTTCATCTCGTAAAATTGGGTTTCTGCTCTTTGTAGACTAGCATTCAAGCAGTTTTGATGAATGCCAGTTTGCGATTCAACAGACTGAACATCACCATTAAGATCATTCCTGAATCATAATGTCGAGGTAAGATTTTGCAATTCTACTTTATTGTTACTACCCAATACAACTCCAGAGGATAAAGGATTCCTAGATACATAATCCAAACGCTGATTTATTAAAGTGATAGCAAGATTACCCAGCATTCATGGTCTCAAGTGTTTTTGCAAAGTAAACATCTTTCTATCCACAGAATCAATCATTCTCTAGTATTTCATTATAGAGAGGTTTGGGGTCTGTTATCTATTGCATTGGGTTAATCTGCTGTCAGTAGGGCTACCACGCCCATCTGCCCATGCGAAATAGCTTCATTTCTTGACTTCTAGCCAATTTGCTTTACCACGCTCACATAGAATATCGTTTTACTAATCAATGGATCGCAAGAGCGTCTATATTAAAAATAGGACCCATGCTTTATCACAACAAGATTTTTATCAGACAGAAGCCAAAACTAGTTAGACCGCACTCATGGCCTTGCAAAAAATGACCTTCCAGCTTTTATGCAAAGTAAGAGAAGCAAAATTTCGTTGCCTCTTCTGTAGTTCTTACAAACTGAGTTGCTTTAATAGTATTTCTTAGAGGGGAAAGCTGTTTGGACCATTGAAGACCCTTTTCTTACATCATTGTCCAAACTCTCCTTAGACTCTTCTTATTGAGCACTATTATCGCTTGGAGCACCGGAAAGAGACAAAATGAACAAATTAATGCACTAATTGTCGAGACTATCCACCAATTAAGAACATTTTACGGTTCTTTTCCTCTCAGTCTTTTGCTGATGGAGTACCTATTTCCGTTGGCATTTGTGTTTTCGCCAAAAGCAAATCTCCCCATTTTCTTTGCAGTAGGGAATTGTATTTAAAATATGGTGATAAATGCCAATTAGGGGGTAGTAGTGTGTTCGATTGTTGTTTACTAATTGTTGTTTATACAGAAGTTATTAATCAATATCGAATATATACAAGCATCCATCAGGTAAAGGAACAATTGGTCACCTTGCAAGCGTTAGTGGTGCTGGAACGCAAGGTTTGTATGTGGGTAAAATCTTTGCTGTCAATACTGGAACTAGCACTGCCATTGTTTGAAATTAGGCTGCAGTCATAGAATGCGGGACTATCATAAGGGCAGATGGAGTACTACCTTACTTACAGTAATGCTCTTTAGACCCTAGATACTTTTGAGGCAAATTTACTCGTGAGAGCTATTGAAGCTTTAATGATCAGAGCTGAGGCTGTAACAGAAAACAGTAGCAAGGTATGGTTGCACAAGAAAATAAGGAAATTTTATGTGAAATAGTAGAGGCATCTTGGCACGAATTTCTTACATGAATGAAAAATATTTCTTCTTTATATAAATTAACATTTAATTGATAACGGCTAAAATTAAGAATGATAAATAATAAATAAAAAATTAATTTTAAAAATGAATCTATTATTCATCATTTGGTATTTTCTCAGAGACAGCAAATTTCACTAACAACTAAACTGAACTCATTTTGCCTATTTCAAGTGGCTCACTAAATTCCAACCAGTCTTGAGACTCTTGCGGCTTCTCTGTTTGATTCACCCTTTCATATCTTCGTAATTACTTCAATCTAATTTTCTTTCAACTATTTTAAAGCACCATTGACTTATCTCTCTTAGTTTCCAAGATAACAAGCCACCCTGGGTTTCACGATTCATCACATCAGATTTCATTCACCAGTTTTGGTCAGGTATCGAACTCTCTAGATTGCCCATCACCCCTTGCGGGAAATTTCCTATATCCAACCTAATTTATGATGCACACTAGTACCTCTGCAAAGCAGCTTAGCTATGACACCAGATAAAGTGTTCAGTTACTACGTGCCAAACGAAACGTGCACGAGGCCATCCCTTAAAAGGTGGGAGCGTAGCCGAGCAATAGTCCTAAATCCAAAAGGTTTTAACTGTCTCCTTTCTGTTAAGTTGGTGAGGTAGTACCCTGTCAAAAGATAGTACATCTACTCAATATGCCTGACTATCTAGCGTCAACTGTTCCGTTTTTGCTGGGTTTAAGGTAAACGGGTGTTTCCTGAACGTTGTTGGAAAGGAAAAGAGAGCAATCTCCTTAAATTTGGAGCGCAATGCCCCCTTGCCCCCCTAGCTTTGTGCCTGCAACATTGGAAAAGACAGAATATGTGGTGCTGTATAACTAAAACACAGTTTCATAAGGCATCTTTAGTTTGTTGTTTGTCTCTCAGTTTCTAAGAAGCTTAATATTTTGATTAATCTTTTTATCTCGTCACCGATGAAATGAAGAGACGCTTCATACAAAAATAATACATTTACTAACGTAATATATCATATAAAACACACTCTGTCGTGTTAATTTACGTTGGTATGGCATACAGTATGCAAAAATAAAGATTTGCTACAGCCACTAATTGGTTTCCGACCATTCAAATAATGCAGTCTTCGAAGCTGTGATCAGTCAAAAAGCCCGAAGATTGGTGGTAAATTAGCTGAAGTACCCAAGGAAATATTACCAACGCTTATGAGCAGAAATATAATTAAAGAACTGTCATGGATAATTGTACATTTTAAAACCTCTAATCTGATCTCTAATCGGTACTAATCGAGTCAATCAGAAGTGAAAATGAGGTCCGTTCTTTGTAACTAAATCATTTGTTTAAAGCGTTCGATCCTCTTTGATTTCCGATCTCTTTGACGTAGGGGGTCTTTTGATACACGAACTAGTGGGGAAATTAATCCACCTGTTTCTTAAAATTCCCCCACTGGTTTGCCCATAATTCCCCAGTAGGAAATGCTCTTTTGGTCAAAATTATTTCAAAAATGAATTTTGAATGATCTCGAGTATTGCCTGTGTTGCATTGTGGTGTACTTTTGTTATCTCGTTAATGTGAATTAATGTGTTTGATGTTCTTACTATGTAAAAAGCAAGTTATTGAAATCCATTGCAAATTCTACGTTGAATCTCCCACACCCCCTGGTTATGATGCCCCTGTGAATCAATTCTCCATCGGTAAAAAATTCCTTGAAAGATCCCCTGCAGATTTTTCTTTTACACCTTTAAACAATATAATGATGAAATTTTACAAAGATAATTCCAGTGGGATTATGATAGGCATGGCCGGCCTGGCATGATAGCCAAATGGCCTTTTAACAAAAATCAATACAGATGCCAAAGACCATACCAACATCCTATTGGCCGCTCATTAGAGAGGAGTAGCTTAAAATTTAAACTACTCCCTGCAGTTTGCCATCCACCACACCTTGAATATTATGGCTTTTGTGCCAACCTCTGAAAAGATATGTGTTTTCATTTGATCACATTAACTGTATCTTTGGGACAGAAATTTGGGGGTTGATTATGTTTTCGTACAACACTAGCTCTAAGATTACCCCCACTTGCTACCAGACATAAAAGGGGTGCAGTTTCAGTGCGATATGTAATTTATTCAATACCGATGTAACATTTTTTAATATGCTAAGTACTGGGGAAAGTCGCCTGTAAGCCTAATGCTTCCCCCAATAGCGGCAAGCAAAGCCAGTTTCCCCGAAATCAGGGTTCCCAAAATCAAAAAATTTCCGCGGTTATTTGGCCAGCTGTTGATAATCTTTAGAATTATTGTAGCATTATGTAGAAACAATTGTTTGATTTTATCGGTGTGAACGTGAAATATGGGTTGTCTGCTTTCTACCAAATATGCGTTGCCTGTCCTCGTCACAGAATAGAGATTAGGCCCACAAGGCATGGTCGCGTAGCTTTCCCCATCTTTGTGGTCCTTTTTGAGAAATCTTCCCACTAGAGGGATTTCCTTAAAAGCTACAACTTTCCCTAGATTCTTAAAGCATTATATCGTATTGCAATAAGAGGGTGCTTTATTAAATGAGCTTGTTCGTTTTGTGAAATGAAAATAGATGTGTGCTAAATCAAGTGTTTAAAATCTGGTTTTGAGCCACTTAGCGATAGAAACAATTTCTTGAAATGCCTTTGTGAATATGACAGCAAATGAAACATTGAGAAAAACTTATGTCTTATTTTTCTTCAGGAGACTGTAGTTTCTCTATGCAAGTCCGAGGTCATAATCATTTGGAGCATTTTTTAATGGTGTCAGGAAGAAACCCAGCTCATTTTCTCTGATCCACGAAAATGATTGCACATCACCATTTGGGTCATTCTATCATGCTAAAGTGAGGATCAATTGCAAAATTGCATGCCTTTCTTCCCTCTGCCTGTACCTTACATTTTCCTATTATTTTACTCTCTTCTTAGTCTTAAAATCTAATTATGCAGGTTTGCATTATTACGTCAATGATTTGACAACTTAAATAAATATTCATAAATAATAATGAACTCTGAGCCATTTCCTTAATAGAAAAACCACAAGTTGTAATGTAATTCTGGGGTTTGAGTCATCATTATTCAACACACTCTGTAATCAGTTGTTCATTCACTGGTAGAAGACAATACGTTTAGTGTGTCCGATGACTTGTCTTTCTATCATGTAATGTTATTGGGATAGATAGATCACTAAAGCCAATACTCCCTTTCTCATTAGAGTGCTTGCTTTGGCTGATAAAATCAACAGTCGTCATTGGTCCTGAACTCTTATGCTCTATCTGTTGTGTTGTTCATAGATCTTTAGACATGCATTATTTTTTTCGGTAAGAACACACTTTGTAACAGCAAGGTTCGATTTGCCAAAAAGAAGTAAGAGCGTTGCTACAACGTACTCAAGCTCAGATGAGAATGTGTCACAAGAATTCAAACTGCTCACATTCTTTTGGTGAACAAATTCTGATGAGATTGTTAGCAAACATCAGCATTCGCTACTTTTATTTTTCAAAATACCGAATGTCATAAAAACTATATAATGCATGCCGAGCTTCTCAAATATTAGCAAAAAGCCCTTCTTGAAATAATAACAGTTTCAGGAATAGTTGAGTCTAGAATTGTCAAAAATTAAGAACAACGAGCTTCAGTAAGAATTATGTGGTTCTTATAAAAAGGAGTGTAGGTAGAACCAAGCCCTATACACGAATAGTATTTATTATGTAGGGAGTGCTTGCAAGATGGTGCACTTATCATGGGGAGTTAGTCTCATAAGGCAGGGAATTAGTTCCGTTCCTTACTATCTTCACCCCCCCCTTGCACCAGGTCGCATTCAGTGATAGTTGGACAGTTTTTGGGCACCACTCGAGAAACTGTTGAAACTACAGGCCGAGCGCACTGCAGACAGACGATCAGGCGACCCGGCTACCTTCTTGTTAATATTATCAATTGACTGTCAAATTACTGAGCATCAAGTAGTCAAACCATAAAGATATGAGCTAGACGCAGTTTCTGCAGCATGCATGTATTTTCTCACACGCATGAGCGTACGGTTCACATGTAAGCGTGAAATTTCCACAAAGCTTTGTCATAATCATCCCTTGGATTTCATATGTATATAAAAGGCCTACGTTTTCATATCTAAAAGTAAATAAAAACCATTCCTTCTTAGCGGCTTCAATTGTGCCCAGATCAACAGCAAAGCTTCTTGGATTTCCTGCAAATTCATTTTCTACCAGAATTATGACGTAATTATGTGAAATAAATCAGACACAGGACATTTTTCATTTTCTTTTGCATAATGAGGACATCATGAATACTATCATTGGTCGAATCAACTAAATCATCTTATCATTTCGCCTAATATGCACTTTTTTGCGTTGGCAGTCAACTGTACTCAAGGCCTAGTCTTCGAGTAAGCCTCAAGGCCTAGGCAACAATAAGGACTTCACCTTACTCTTGCTTTTCTTTCAGTTGAGAAATGTATGTTGATAGATATTTCCTTGAAGAAACATTTTGTTTCGGCAATTATGTCCCTGTACAAATTTTGATGAAGATCGATATGTGGCTCTTCTCCATTTGAATTTGGTAATTTGTACAAGAGATTGTCATCAGAAAGACATTAGACCGCTTTCATACCTTTGCTTAGGTGACTTCATTTCTGTTCGCTCACTAAAAACAGTTGCTAATGCAGAGAGTAAGATTATCACAGTTTTATTTTTTTTAATTCCTTCATTAACAACTAAAAGTGTCATATCCAGATTACCCCTTCTAATACCATAAAACACAGATATCACATCATCATCATCATCAGCTTCTTCCTCTTCCCCTTTCTTCTTCTTCATCCCGTTACACCCCTTACAAGACCTGGGCTGCCCCTGGGGTCAGTGGACTGCCTACCTATTGTTAGAAGAGGTGATTGAGTCGACTATATTCAAACCACTCCGTTACCCCCACTAAATACTTAGCAGAACTGCAGCCTAAGTTGCTGAGCTTTTAGCTAAAGGGGCCTGGCTGGGCATTTTGAAACTGGTCATGAACACCTGCCCCAATCCTGAATCTCTGCGAAATGAATCGCTATCAAGTTATGGGCAGAGTCTCTCTGTACCCGCTCACCACCATGAGGTCTCCAACCATGGGGTAGCCATCATCATAATTGTCGTCATCATTATCATCATCATCAGCACTATTATCATCATGATTATTATTATCAGCACATCCCATTATGATCATAATCATCATCATAATCTATGTAATGTGCATCAAATGACGATCCACACATCCCCCGGTTCATTGGTATTTATGGGGCATTTACGTGATTGAGAGTCGACACCACTTCGCATGACATTATAAAACCAAACAGTTGTGTGCTTCGTATATCAAACACTGATCTAACCCCTTGGCCCATACACCTCCTTCACAGTAGCTTCCGGAAGAGAGACATAGTTTGTCCTATCATTATATCAATCACTTTGCACAAATGGTAACCCCCTGTTTATCTTGCATAGTAAATACAATAAGAGAAGATAAACTGGAAACAGCAGGGGTGTAATGCCATCCTCTAGGTTGCTATATTGTGTTTTAGTTGGTGAGTACAGTCTTCCGCTTTGAACAATATCATGGCTCGCAAGTTTTTCAATCCACTGAAAGCAATTCAAAGAAACTCGTAAATACAGCTTTGACCACAAACAAGCCGTTCGTAGTGCAGTGCAGTGCAGTCTTCGGCGAGTGCAGGAGTCACATGTAACAAAGTTTGTCTTCTATCGACGACATGTTGTTTCAAAGGTTTGTCTGTTGGATATTGTTTACGACGATTGTTTGCCAAGAAACCAAACGAATTGGCACAGGGACGAATGCCCATATAGATGGTATGATTGCCGTATCATGTTTTTTTATACAATGCATTTTCTATACGTTTTGTATTCGCACTTAATTGAGTGATATTATGAAAGTAGATCATAGCGATAAAAGGCCTTTTCGAACACATGGAATTTTTGCATGCATTTTGATTTGTGTAATCAAGTGGCCACTTTGCAATGATCTTTTACTGAAACTGTTTAGAATTTACCTACATCTTGTTGAGTCTGAATAATATACCATGCTTAGGATCTGATTCTTGTCTTGGGAAAGTTAGAGAGTTCCAACCTCTCAGAGTTATAGCTCTGTCTGGATCCTGCAGAGTTGCAACAAAAGAAAATTTCTATCCAGGCCTGCCTCTATTGACGTCAACTATCTATGCTTTGATTTTTTTCCACGATCGATTTTGACTATGCAAATGCGGCTTTCCTCCATTTATATCCGCTATCTTTAGGTGCTTCCTCATGAGGGTCGTTTTTAGCTTGTATCTTTACAATAACCTCATACTAATTGCCAGTGAATTATTAGTGAAAGCTGCTGTGAATATAGCCAGAGTGCATAGATTTTTTCTTCAGAGTTGAAAATAGCTAACAATTAACATAATGTTAGGAGTTATCTATTTTAATGCTTTCATACGTCGAGTCTTTTGTTTTTTTCGTTGGTACTGTACATTACACACTTAATGAAAGTGTAGGGTAGACAACAAGGTGTGAGAAACGGTTCAGTTTGTAGAAAGTTTGCCTAAAAACGATGGCCCATTTCTGATACAAAGTAATTCATTCGTTAAGCCAAGTTTCTTATAACATGATGGAAAGTTCTTTAGCTTTTCGTTATCGATTAGAAAAGTTGCAACACGATCACGGCAGTTAGAGACACGACGAAGAACATTGGCAGGCTGGTTGTTCGAAGTTTGAGTATATCGACAAAGCCATTTTGATGTAGACAAATCAGACTTAAGAGATAACCGTATGTAGACAAACCAGAATTAAATCGGCATTAAGACATAACCGTGATTAAGACATAATATAAATTACTATCATGTCAGTTTTCATGTTGAGTAAATATAGACTTATGCACAGTTGATTCACTTCAGTAGTGTGAAATGCACCATTGCAAGCAATTGCTCCATCCACTTGTTCGAACGGTTTCAGGTGTCTCGAAAGTGAGCCTTCATTCTGGCACTCATGTTGGGTCGATAACTGCAAACTGCACTTTCGTGATGCGAATGTTAGCTTAGAAATAAGTTCAGAATACATTTGGTTTCATAGAAAAACCCAAAACCTGTTTTTTATGGTCTTGATAGGTACCCAGGGGCGAGGTTCCTTTTGCTTTGCCCTCGTCATGGGGGCGAGGGTCCTCTTTGCTCTTACATTACGGTATGCATGCAATTTTGTATATTTGAGTATTTACCGTAAATATTGTAAAAGACTTTATCAAATGTTGGCCTTGCAATTTATGATTATGTTGTGACAAGCCTGAAAAAATACTGGATGGATTGTCAATTGTAGACGTTTTGTGTCGATTTCTTTGTTACTATTGAAATACATAGCAACATGTGCCTCAAGACACATTATGAGAGAAGTAGACTCATCAAAGAACATTTCCTTGGCAGATAATTTCAAGGCTCGTTATTTTACTTTTTGTTTATATTTCGTGGTTAAGCATGTGTTTGACTCTCTTTATTTCGCTTTCCGTGTTTTTGATCCATCGTTTGCTCACTTTATCATAGTTGATGGTAAGCATGTGAGTTACATACCACCAAAAATCTGAAGTCTTTAGTAAGCTTGAAAAGGCATAATTAGAGAATAGTTCACTTGTGTAAATTTACTTCATGCAAGTGAGAGCTTCTTTCATTTGCTCTTTGAATTCTGCTATGATCGAATGTTTGCTGCTTTATTTTAATTAACATCCCGCCACTCCTCAGCTTGTTGCTTTTAGGCACCCTCGCTTCCCTAGCTGCAACTGACACCCTTCTCTATGGTTGATTCTCACTTAAGTAGTATAAAGCTCACTATTGTGATATATTTCCAGTAAATAGTTCACTGTTCGGTATCTGTTAACCGTTCCTGGTTGGCTAGATGTCTTTTTACCATCCCTGGTTGGCTTGATATCTTTTTACCGTTTCTGGTATGTGTTACTCCTTTTAGTGAAGATAAATCTCCAACTGTCGTTTTGTCGCTCTTAATCGCAGGAAGTCTTTGTTGTTCTATGTTAGATGTTTATTCTAGACATCGTTTTCATATTTTTTATCTTGGCCACCTACACGCTTTTTTGTAAGGAACATAGCTCAAGGCCTGGTTCCCGTTATTTTTGGACCTCCAATGATCAAATTGTTATAAAGTTTCTTAAAGTTCCTTATTTTGTTATAAATTGTTGTTGTAAGCAATAATGTTATAAAGTACCAAAAGTTCCTTAACAGTTTCTTAATTTGTAATCTTAATTGTACCATGAAAATGGTACAAACACAAGTGAAACATTGAAATTCTTAATTTTGTCTTTAATTTTGGTTATAACTTAAGACGAAAAAACAGACAAAATCAGTAAAATACTTGATACAGCCATACCAAACAATCGATGCTAGTTTTAGCTGCAAATGAATGTAACCTGCTTCCTTATTCTTGATCGTGTGCTGTTATAAAAACTTTTCAAATTGAAAAGTTCCTTAGGGAGTTTTCCGTTAGTAGTGTAAGTTCTTTAGATATTTCGGCATTCAACATGTAAGTTCCTTATAATGTCGTTCATTATAATAAATCGTGTACTTTTTTGTTCCCTCATACTCCCAAACACTATTGCTCACTCCAGACGCCCATCTTGTGTGGGGCAGACTGCCCGAGGCACTGTATAGATGTAGGGCAACTATCGCCTTTCTTACTGCTCGTCTATTAAAATTATCGGAAACTGAAGAATACTAGCTGATTTTGGAATGCTCGTTATAACTTTGCATTATACACCATTGCAACCCTTTTCCATAGTATGACACCACTTCTGCCAAGCATGAAGTATCAGCATGGGTGGGAAGCATAAAATTTCTTTGAAATTTAAAAGTCGGTGAAAATTTACCGTACGACATATGAGCTTAGGTTTACAATTTAGGAGAGAAAAAGCTTTAAATTGAATCCAATCACTTTTATTTTCCTATTAATTATTTTGCCAGCACCAGGGACACCTGTGTACATCACTTGAACTGAATACACATTTATTTATTACAAGAAAGTGGTTTTATAGAAAAGCATTACTCTTCTGCTAGAAAAGTTAAGAAAGTTCAGTACTGGGTTTTTGAGACCTAAGAAAGTTGATAAGTTATATAGCTTTAAGATTCTAATATTTGTGCAAGACAATAATCCATTTTGTTTAATTTGTGTATATTTCTCGTGTTAATCTGTGTGTTCGAGGGTTGTCCTTGTGTAGCACCTGTCTATCTGTGTAGCACTGCAGTGCTATGTAACCTAAGACATTCTTCCTAAGAAAGCCTTAAAGGAAGTTTGAATACTGAAATTGCGAGAATCTAGGGAATTTTCGGTATTGAACCGAAAAACTTTTAAAGAAGTGTGTACGCTCTAACTTAACTAGATTTTCTCTTTCGTCCTTCCTATTATAGAGTTGACCAGTCTGCCTTAGGTTAATTGGCTTGGCCCACTGTAGTTTACATCTCGGTTGTTTGTTGGCCGATAAGCTAGTTAACTTGCAAGATACCATTACTCACTTCCTACTGTGACTAACTCTTCCCATTGTGAGCAATTCTCTTAAAGAAGAAACCTCAAACCATTGGGGCTAAATTTAGTCAACTCTGTTAGAAGAGTGTAATGTCAGAGCGTAATGCCAACTAAATATTCCTATTGTGTCATTTGGTTTTTTGTTTTTGAGTAAATTCCTGGACCCGGATATCCAATTGGTAATCGTAAATAACAGGATAGAAAATTGATTTCTGTACTGCGCTTCGTTTCATTGTGCTGTAAAATAAGTTAGACATGGCCTGGTTTTCTTTTGCCTTCTGGCTATGGGGTTACGATATGTGAGCTGTTCATCATAATTAGTCCTCATTGGACCTGTGCGTCTATCAATTCCAAACTGTCACACATCTTAACTGTAGCTATCTGAGTTTCACATCGCGAGAATTATTTGCAAACCGAAAGATAGCTAATTTAATGAGAAATTAAGAAACTTGGGAGTGGCATTAATATCATGTATATCTCTGGTATTATCCACGATAAATCATATCTCCCAACTTTAAATAGCTTCAACCACAACATTTGCCAAGTCCCTAGAACCAGAACCTTCGGGCAGTTCCAGTTTTGTCACAGTTTGCCCTGGCGGCTTACGAGAACGTCACATTGGAGAAGAGGACTTAATTTACCAATGCAGTTAGCAAACCAATAAATTAGTCAGCAAACAAAGTCTTAAAAACTATTTTGGATTGAACCTTTTCATATAAGGAGGCAAAGACATATGGCCTTCATTATTGCAGCCTATTACAATTTTGCAGGAAACAATAGCCTCAATAGACCTGGAAGAGGGGGAAACCGTTACCATGGACTTATGCAACACTAACGAACCATTTAATACAGCAGTTCGACGGTTTCGCAAATCGTTATCTGTTTTCCCTACCTTGTTTCTAATTGGTTATACATAAACACCAAATTCCATTGCTGTACCGTCGCCATACCGTCTAACAATGTCTTGCCTACAGTCATAATAACATTTTTTATAGGTGGGTGGATTGTTGACTTCCGAAGGACAGAGGATCTTGTTAAATAAATAGACGGCACTTTCAGGTTAATTCTTTAGGGTTCAATGAATTTTTGGAAGTATTTTTGAAGCATAATGATGATTATCATTATTTTTATTATTGTTTTGTTTTATACGTATATAAGGAGTGGATCGAAATGGTGACAAAATTGGAGTTGGTGAGGTTGAGGTTTGCGTTTCGATTTTGAGGATATTTTTTCAAACTGGGAAACAAGGACTTAATAGTCAATCATATAGATAAGTTTATTTGCCTTTTTAAAGCGAACCAGATGCCAAATATACTGTTGTGGTAAATTTTTGGCTTTTCTGTGCTTTTATCATAATCTCTAATTACCAGAGGAAGTAACCCAACCATTCTTAACTCGTCAAGGGCCTTGACATGGCTAGACATAGACTGGTCCATAGTGTCATCCTCAGAGCAGACTTTGTCGATGTAGATCCTGTAATTCTGCCTGGTATTGATAACTGTGTATTCAAAGATGTAGGCTATGTAGCCACTAGCTTGTTTTAACGTTATCTACAGGGATCTTTGCGTTGAATAACATAGCTGTTGAATGGAATCTCCGTATACAAGTCTTCACCTTATAGACAGTACTTGGTCTCTGTGCAGTTTCCTTGCCAAGATGTGATCTAAAACCAGTTTCATTTGCCAGTGTCGATGTTGGTACATTTCGTGGCCATAAAGTACGGGAAATTTGGAAGAACATCATGCAGCAGACATAAAGGGTTTATGGGCGGAGCCCGAAGGGGGATTTTCCAGAACCACACCCACTTCCTAGAAGAAATTCATTTTACTGAAATCTGTTTGAATTTTCAAGACAGCTGTTTTCATGTTCTGATAAATTTGACAGTCCTGCTGTCCTTCTTTATTGGCTTGTGTTGCATCGGTTATGTAACGATCAGATCAATACTCGTTTCTATTCTTAACATGTTTCGATCCCTTCGACGCTACAAGGATGAGATATTCGATTCCCAATTAACATACCGTATACATAATGCTTAACAGGACTAAGGAGATATTTCTGTCATGTATTAGTTTATATCGGAGCCAATATGGTGCCTTGTGCCATATCTTTGTTGCTTAGTAATACTATCTGAATCTGGCTTTGCTGGATAATTTACCCAAAAATGAACTGATAGATGGACCTCAAAGCAGTATACTCGCGTTATTTTTCGAGAATCATTTGTCTCAGATATTCCTATGGAAATTATATCTTGAACGGGTTTTCCATGTCCTTTTCCACACACAATCTGAGCATTGTCCCTTTTTGTTAACTGTTGGAAAATCTGATTGTGGCTCGCATGCTATTTCTACAAATTCACCTCTTCATGTGGGATGCTATGGCAAATATCCAAAACACCCTCGTCGTTGTATCATTCGCTCATTTTGCTAAAATGTTGCAATAGGAGGTGGCTAGTTGGCCACAAGTGTCACAACACCTTTCAGTTACGGAAACTGGCTACGAGATACGAATAACTCTTCATGTGGTTTTTTTCTATTTTTGATTGTGATCTTTTTGGAACATGCAACCTTCTATTTACAGCTGAATGTTAAAATGATAGTGTAAAAGTGTATTGGAGACTATACTGTAGCAACACCTGTTTCACCGCTTTGCTGATATGCCCTGTCTGTTATCAGCTGCTGAGATATATAATTGATAAGTGTACGTTGGAATTGGGAAAGAGGCAAATCCAGCATGTCTCGTAAAGGAGATATTAGAATGCTCCAATATCCCAAATCAAATCATGAGTATTTGATTTTATTAGTACTTTGGAATTAAATCACTTTTCTGACAGACGCATTGAATGTAGCAATATAAGGGAATTAATAATTGTGGCTTGGCTTCCTACTTAAGTTTGTTAATTATATTAAAATCAAATCAGTAAACACAAGGCTTATTTCATAAAGCCTAGTAACATCATATAGGCGACATTACGAGACGAATTTCTTTTCTGGTACCTCCCTAACTGATACAATGGTTGGCTCCGGATAACTCATGTTTTGTGATACGTATAAATTCTGTTTGCTAAAGAGAGAGAGAGTACGAATCATCAATAGCGACGTTTTCACTGTGATCTTTAATAAGTTTCTTATAAGTAACCTAGTTCAAGACCTACTTATTGCAGTTCCTTATTTCTGTGCCTCTTCTGACACATTTGATTACTGAAAATTCCTTATTAGCTCTTTAACTTTAACTGCACAAGGAGCAATGAAAAAGAGCATACTGTACAAAAGATATTACAAGTTTCAGTGCCCTGTATTAAAGATATTATAAGTTTTAATGCTGCAAATGAATGGAGATGGCTTCTTAATTATCGATCTCTTGCAATGATAAAAATTATCGAAGTTTAAAGCTCCTTAGGCATTTTGCAAGTTCCATAAATCGTTTGGGTTTCTTCATGTAAACTCGCAGTAAAGTGGTTCCTTATAGAAAACGCGTGTATAAATTAAGGTAACTCTTGTACCACTGATAGAATATTTGTGATCGAAAGGACTCTTTGTTAAAATTCTTCATCGGAATGAGTAAACCATGTATGTACTGCGAATGAATGGAACCTTCATGTGGCCATATTGACTCTTTTTGCCACCTACGTCAGAGCTGTGACCAGATATCCATGGGTGTTGTCTTCTTAAAGTCTCTGATTTATATCAAAAGGGAGAATGACCCAGATGATCAAGATGCTGTAACCACACCACCTCAGCTGCAAAGAACGTGTCCAACCAACGCGAATGAAGTGTAAACACTACACAGTTGCAATGAGCTGTGGTTTCGTCTCTTCTATTGCATATGCAAACTCTCTTATTAAGAGGTTGTGACTACAATAGATTCAATGCTTACTATCCAACCCAACTAATAACCCTATCTTTACGAGATTTCAGTGTGCTTTGTGTGGCATGGTATTGTTTTTGTTTAGCGCTGAAGTTGTATGTAGATGGTACAATCCGATATAGGTGGTTGTTCAATTTGGAAGTGTTGCGGTCTTGATAGCATTTTCAACCGGTTAAATGTTTTATAACAAAAGGAAATAATACAAGTATCAAGTTGGTTTTTCTTCAACAGTAGGCAATTGGATTGCGTGCTGTCCTTATCAGTGGTGCTCCATTACAGTGGATCACTGTTACAATCACAATGTTGCATCACTACTAGTTTGCTACTGTCACACTTTGAGCACATCTGCATCCTAACGATTCTTGCACTTGCGCATATATACTGTAATGTGTGAAGCCGTTTTACTGTACTAATTGTGGAAAAGTCAAGCTCTGAAGTGCTCCTTCCATTGTATTTTTGAACTGATGTTTGCGAGATGCAACAGGTAGTTGCTAAAATGAAGTACTGAACAGCGTATACACTATATTTTTCCTACAAAGAAGTGTGTTTACTAAACTATTTATTACAGAATTCCTTAGCCTCGATCCTCTTTTGGTTTTTCTAGACCTGATTCATAGTTCATTAATGTATTGCTAACGAATGGGAATATCCAATCTCCTTAGACAATAATACAATAATCGTAACCCCACCTAGAGATGTGATCGGGCCTCCATCTTTGCATCCTTCAGTTTAGACTTCTCGTATGACATCCTTGCTTATAGTGAAATAGTAGAGGCAACAGATAGCTAATTGTCCTAGTTGTTATGTTATTTGACGTAATCGTTGTTTTGTAAAACTAGTAGTACTCGCCTTGTCATTATGATTGGAAAGTTCAGTTCTGAATTTTTGAGATTTAGGAACGTTTTTAAGTCATATACCTTTGAAAGTCAAAAATTCACACAAGGCGATAGTCGCTTTACCTAATTGCATGCAGACTTCTCGTGTTAACTTTATATACTAGAGCTTTATGTTTGTGTAGTGTCTGTGTGTGTCTTTCTAGTTCTGTAGTGTTACGCGAACTCGGATATTCTCGCTAGGAAAGCCTTAAGAAAGTTTCAATTTTGAAATCATGAAAAAACTAAGAAAATTTCAGTACTAACGATAAAGACTTTTGTAGAAGACGTGTACAGCACATCATGGTGTGATTTTAATAAAAATCTTTGTCTGGATAGGACGCCTTCGTTTGTAAATACGCTCAGGTTTAGTACGATTTTTCCATCCTTATGAATGTTTAATTTTGCTGTATTATAATTTTTCCTTAACACCCCATCATAGGTTGTTTTGTCATTAAGTTATGATACACCAGTGTAACTGTTGTTTCTTCTATTCTTTGGTGGTTATTAAAGGGGATACTGCCATAATCGTCTTTATCTTGTCTATACAAATCCAGGGAATTCAAGAGGTAAGTACTTGGTTTGTGAATTGGCGTCCATCTTAATATTGTTAAATTAACAAGATTTCTGTTTCAGGATCTTTCTTTAATCTCTCAAAGAATTCAAACAGAAAGCTTGATATCTCATATTAGACTTGATGTTGAATCCTCACACAGAAATGAATATAGTTCCCACTATGAGAACTGTTCAGTTTATGGACATGCGCGCTTTTCTCCTCAAGAACTCATAACTTTCAAGAATACCCGATGAATTTGTAGGTGGTAATCTGGCTCATGATATCTTTCACTGAATTCATGAACTTCAATCATCCGAGCGCCCAAGGAAGGGACCGAGGTTAATCAGTTCGAACAACCGATGGTTTGAATAGTTGAGGCTCAGAAGACTTTAATAGTTTGGCTAAGTGATGTTAAAAGAATCGCGATAAATTGCTCAAATAAACTGGTAATTGGGATAACTCACAAGTTAGATAATTCAGGTTCAACTGCATTTACTATAGGGTTTTATTACCACAGGTGAACTTCTGTTGATCTTATTTTACAAGTTTTGACTCTAGAAGCCTTGTTACTTCCCCCCCCCCCCAGCTATTTGGTCCTCACGTAGGATAGAGTGATTTGGAATTATTGTTAAACAGATATAATGTTAAATAGAGAAAACTTCTGGTATAAGGGGGTAGTATTCATTTCCCTCAAGACTTCATAAATAGATTTATCTATATTGTACTTAGTGGAACTAGTTATTTGAACGTATAGAATGATTGAGTCTCTGTGTGGTACCACGGTGATTTTTCATGACTGATCTAGTTGATATAAAAATAAAGTCATCAAAATTTTACGATTGAACTGGACTTGGCACGAGGGAGATCTGCCTGTTTGCAACTATTGTTTTTAGCTTGACGAATCTTTAGTGTCTTCGTGAATCATATAATTGTTAAAAACCAGTGAAGGACAGATACACTCAATGTGTATTCAACTCGTGATCAATACACAACAGCATATCGTTTCTCCCAAGTCGTTCTGGGTATAAGTTCCTTAAAGTAAATGGAACTTATAGTAGCTGGCAACAAGTAAAATCTGGTGTCCCACAGGGCTCAGTCCTAGGGCCTTTGCTATTCAATTTATTTATTAACGATTTCATTTACGTCATCGAAGACTCAGAGGTTTGCAACTTCGCTGATGATAATACTATCTACGCATTTGATGATAATATAGAAACCATTTTAAGACTGCTCAAATGAGATATAAATAATGCCTTACAATGGTTTAAAAACAACCAAATGGCAGCAAACCCAGACAAATTTCAGGTGATCTTTATGGGCCTTGAAAAAGGTCAAAAATTGAGTCTGGAAATAAATGGTATATCTATAAGGACAACTGAGGAGGTTAAACTTCTTGGAATAACCATTGACTCAAAGTTGCAATTTCAGAATCATGTGGAAGCTATTTGTAAAACGGCAAACCAAAAGGTAAAGGCGTTCTCTCGAATAGCTGGGTATCTGCAAAAGCACAAAGCATATGTACTGTACAAGACTTTTATAAGGTCAAGTTTCAACTATTGTCCACTGATATGGATGTTTTGTGGTAAAACAGCAAATAATAGAATAAATCAGTTGCACAAGCGCGCCTTGAGAGTCCTCCAAAATGACTATACAGCTACATTTGATGATCTACTAGAAAAATCGGAAGAAGTAACGGTCCATTGTAGTAACCTACAAAAGCTGATGATTGAAATATATGAATGTACCAATCATATTGGCCCTGCTGTCTTGACAGAGTTCTTTACAACTAAAGAAATAATCTATGATCTGAGAATAAAAAATCTCCTCCAGATACCAAAAGTAAAAACATCCTCGTATGGACAAAGCTCCCTATCGTTTAGAGGTAGTATACTTTGGAACACTCTTTCAGACAGCATAAAATCGGCTCAAAATAGTAAAGGATTTAAAACAATGATCAAAAACTGGAAGGGAGAAAATTGTACCTGTATTATTTGTAAATAAAAATATTGTAATTAAATAGTTGGTGTATATTAGTTTATTTTTGAACTACGTTTTTTACCAACTGTAAATAAATTAGTTATTATTATTATATTATTATTATTATTTTGCAATAGAAATGTCATTATTTACAAGTTGATTTGGAATTATGAACACTACAGCAGTCATCCTTTGTTGGTCGACATATGCATCTGTAATGACTGGTCGACATGCGCATTTCTAAAGACCGACCGACTTGCACATTTCTAAAGACCGACCGACAAGTCCATTTCTAATGACTGGTCGACATGCGCATTTCTAAAGACCGACCGACTTGCACATTTCTAGAGACCGACCGACAAGTCCATTTCTAATGACCGACCGACAAGTACATTTCTAATGACCGACCGACCGACTTGCACATTTCTAAAGACCGACCGACAAGTCCATTTCTAATGACCGGTCGACATGCGCATTTCTAATGACCGACCGACCGACAAGTCCATTTCTAATGACGGTAACCTGGTTAAAATTCTAGCTGTGTTGCCTACTGCAAGGATCTTGCCTCTGGTCTTGCGAATTTTACAGGTCATTAAAATCTATCCTATATAATCATAGATAATCTTAATACTGATGGAAATGCTGGAAATTATATTTGCTAGCCGTTATTTTTAGATGACCCAGAAAGCGTGAGTCTTTATTACAAAATGGATGGATCGAAGCATATTATATATTAATAACATTTAAACTCAAGTCGATAATTTTGATCGAGACAATGGGCATCATTTCTAGATTATAAATATGACAAGTCATAAGTTCTCGGCTAGAATTTATTAGCGCAAAGGAATTTTGTTACAGTTCAAAATGAATGGGTGAACATGAGTTGATAGTCAACGAATTCTCTATACGTAGTTATGAGACATTCTTTCATCCTTGTGATTCTATTTTGCTCGAAATCTCTTTAATGCCTTAATTATAACGAAATGATACTTTACATTTTGGAGGACCGTACCTATTTTTCAGAAACTACTTTTTCCATTGACTAATTTGGATCATAAATTGGATCTTGTTGTCACTGCTGTTGAATGCTTGCCACTGAACCCTCACACGACGTCTTAATTGAAAGGTCATTAGATTTTGTTTCAGTTTACGCCGATGTTAAACGGTTAAGCATGCTGCCACGTTGGGTTTGGTGTATAATTTTTTATGGCAAAGAAACTACAAAGCTCAAAGCAACTTTATAATAGTTGTTGTCGGGAATTTTCATGTACTTGCTGCGCCACATCGCTTGTTTAAAATTTATGTTCATTGATTGTAGAAAAACCAGCTGAGACAATTATGACTAGCACTTATGACATTTTTCTTTCAGTTGTTGGTAGTTGGTATTGACATACATTCTTCAAATTCAAAATTAAACTCTGTTTATGTTCAAATCTATTGGTAAATTTGAATTTTCATACAAAAATCGCAGTTAGCTAACCAAATATGAGGAAGCACATGGTTTATACGTAACCTTTGTTCGGTAGATTTATGCGAGTAAAATTAGAAAATCAGCTAGTGATGTATCATAAGTCAGATTGAGAGCATGCAGGTAGTCAACTACTCAAAAGGGTAATCTTTCTCTTTGTCGACTTCTACGAATATCTACGAGATTTAGAAAAAAAGATCTAAAAACGTTTCTTGACAGTTGTAAAGCAGAGATTTCGAAGTCTTATGTTTTATTAAAGCATTGTCTACATTTAAATTCTTTTAGATCTTAGGATCCTAGTTAATTTTAGATTTTATATTTTGTTTGGTATTAATTAGTTTATTTGGTTGAAATTAAGCTACACTGTAAAGTAACTTTAAATAAAATATAAAAAAGAAGTTCCAGAAATCACATCCGATCAGTTTAGATTCCTGCAAGAGTTACGAGTGACTATGCTTCATTTGCTATTTATGGCACTTATTTCATTGAATTTTATTGCTTGCTAGTTCGCATTCATTAGATTCTTTATGGGCCAGATTGATTCGGCTGGTAACATGCAAGCAAGATAGCTGCCTCATATCTCCTCTTGTAACTTTCCTTATTGCTGCAGATTTAAGTGCAGTTGATTTGGACAGTTTATGTGATCGATTGTTTGATTGATTGTTTGATTGATTGATTGATTGATTGATTGATTACATGCTTAGAAATGGTTTAGTTCTCATATGAAAATTCTGTGGAGATCTGTAGGGTACTTTCATTAGAGAAGCACGTGACGTAGCTATTGTAGAGAAGACTAACGGCTAGAGAGGTACGAATGTTTAACAAAGCAAAATTTTTTACCATGTGAATCGAGTAATACAGTGCTTAATAATTAATCGCTTTGTCATCATTCCAATTACTGACATTAGATTTGAGCAGATATGCATCAAATTGACTGAATTGAGCTAAATCCCACAAGAAGACATGGTCACAGAGGTATTTGTTTTGACGATGTCTGTGACTTGTAACATATTGCAGTGCAAGGTTATAGATATAATGATGAAGCAGATTTAGATGTTGCTAAGAAGTCTGTCTCGCCCCTTAAGCCAGATCTCGATGACGTGATGGTTGGCTTATGGTCTCTCTTAACAAGCCGCTTTTTACTGCAAAATAATCGGTCGATTTATTGATTTGCCTAGCTTTCAGCTTTATTAAGTACTTGGTTGGCAGATGGAAAAAGCCATTGGTTAAGTTACGCTTTCAGTTGATAGAAAACCTGCTTGAAATGGGATGCATTGCCACAGGCAAGGAGACACCAGTCTCTAACTGACAAAAGGCCGTTGAGTAATTCTATTTGATTTTCAAATTGTCTCATGCAAAATTAGGAAAATCCTTTCTCAGTATAAAGTAATCGTCTTTGTTACGTGGTAATGCAATCGTTTTGAAACAACTATCGCACTGTCTTTCCATATGACTACACACATTTTTTGTAGGAATACCTAAATGCCTAATTTTTTCTGAGCCTCAGTATTCTTAAAACTCGCCGATTTTTAGCCTAAGATTATTCTTAACTTATTCTTAAATCTCAGCGATTTTGACTGTTTGTATCCATATAAAAATATTCTTAGATTGTAATGTGTGTAACAGACACTCCCCGAAGAGTTGCCCAGTTGCATCAAAGTGTAATGACTCTCAGGCCGTACAGGTGAAACTCACATGTGTTCTGTTTTCTATAAACTCTCAAATAATCTAGAAAATCTAAGTTTTGATGAAATTTGAGCCTTGCATTATTCTTAAACTATTCTTAAATTATTCTTAAATTATTCTTAAATTATTCTTAAATTATTCTTAAATTATTCTTAAATTATTCTTAAATTATTCTTAAATTATTCTTAAATTATTCTTAAATTATTCTTAAATTTCAGTGACGTTGAGTCTTGATATTCTTATTGACTATATTTTTATAAAAAAGTGTGTACAGAATCACTTGGTGAAGGGGCTTGTTGCTTGATCGACTTGTTTATCCCCACAATCATCTTAAATCTCAAATCTTAAATCTTACACTTCAACTGCCGTAATCTTCGGCAACATTTCTTCCTCTCTCTTGCCTTTTTTGGACATAACATGGAATTCAATCTACCGGACTCGCCACCTATCACTTTTCCCTCTTGCATGTAGTTGATATGAAATATCTTAAGCCATAGTTTTAGCGATTACAGGTCGCGTTCGAATATCAAAGGTATGGTGTGGTTTTATTGACCATCTAAGGGTGACCGTTATATCGATTGAAATTGAATACTGTAAGTGTTGTATATTGTTTTCTAGAGAGCATTCTCGCCCGCTTTTTGTGGCCAGATTCATCTGGACTTATGAATATCAATGATTTCCTATATTTATTAGCCGAACAATCAACTTGTCTTATCTCATTATATCATAGGCTCTAAAAGGTCTTTTTCTTGTTTCGCTGTAGAGCGAAACCTTAGAGATGAAATCTGAGAAAGATGATAACTCAAAAAGGCTGGATAATTTTTTATGTCGAGTGTACGAAGACGCTTGTAGATGCGAAGGAAGATGGGGTTGTGATAAGAGTTGGGTATAAATTTAGGATTGGGTTCGAGGATATATTTCGGATTGTGTTTTGGATTGTATTTGGGGTAAGCGTTGCTTAAACTTTTGTCTGATAATAATGCAGCACAGTGCAACTTACCACGTCAGTTTTGTTGCTAATTTGTAATTTTTTTCCGATCTCTGAGAGTGTAAGTAGCTACTTATCGATTTGTTTCAGATGAATCATCAAGACTTGTCACATCGGATCCAGATGAATTTGAAGTGTTTTTGAGAGGCCTAGCTGATAGAAAGAGCAAGGAATGCGAAACAAAGACACTCAACGCAGTCCTGAAGGCTTTGGCAGCTGGACAGCCTCGATCATACATCTTCATATTTACAAATGGCCCTGCGAAGGATTATTACTTGGTGTCAAAGGTTCTTGAAAAGGTCGCTGAAAAAAGAAGTCAGGTGGTTTTCATTCTTGGCGATTTATGCGCTGCTCCAAGTCACGTGGGTTACCAAGTCTACGAGCGCATTGCCTTACATTCATTAGGCCAGGTACTTCATGTAAGTGGAAAAGACATAGATCTGGCTTTACGGTTTGTGAATACGGCAATACAAGTGAACAAAGTGAAGCTATTGTCTGTAAATGCTAAGGGACCAAGCACGAGGACATTTTCGTTTCTTGTTGATAGTCACTTGAAAAATATTGTGATGTCTACGGTTGGAAAGAGCGACGTACACGTCGAAGTGAAATATCCAGATGAAGTGAAACCAAGTAAAGTGCAAAAGGTAATCAAGTCTCGGAATGTCATTGTATCCAAGGTAGAAAAGCCTCAAGAAGGAATATGGAGTATTGATGTTAAAAGTGTGGGAAATTATTCAGTTCGAGTTACAAGCGAAAGCCCCTTCTTTGTCGATTATGGATTCTCAACAAAAAAATTTACCAGTAAGGATTCCAAATTCAAGTTAGAAAAGCAGCCTGTGTTGGGTGAGTACGTTTGTGTACCTTATTAAATAATAACATATTAAATGATAATATATTAATATATTTTGCTATTAGTTTTGTTACCTAGTCCTATTACTGTTTGAAATTTCAACAACTACTACACTATGCAGTCTGTTGGCAACAGAACGTCTCTATCACTCCTGGCCAAATACACAGGTATACAAGCTACTGAGTTCATACATCATCATCATCATCATCATTATCATCATCATAACCATGGGGTCAGCGCCCGTAGGTACTTGATGCCTTCTCAAGAATAGTGATCCATTTGTCTCTAGCTTTTGCAGTTCTATAGAGCCTGTATATAGAGGTTTTCTGACATTATTGCTTAATGTCGTCCAGCCATTCTTTGTGTGGTCTTCCTTTCTTATTTGTTCCTTCTACTATTCCGAACAGGATATCATATATACATACATTACATACATACATACGGTTAGTTCATACATACATACAGATATATATATATATATATATATATATATATATATATATATATATATATATATATATATATATATATATATATATATATATATAGTAATGCACAAGTAGAAGAGGGCAGAAACTCTTTCAAGAAATAGGCATCAAGTTGATCTTTTTGCGCTTTTTCATCAGTGCTAACTAGTTTCGGCCTTTATCCGGCCATCGTCAGAGCAACTGAATGAAGTTAGAAAGGCAATCGCCCTGACTCTCGTCAGGCACGAAAGGCAATCGTCGGAGTTGCTCTAACGATGGCCGGATAAAGGCCGAAACTAGTTAGCACTGGTGAAAAAGCGCAAAAAGATTAACTTGATGCCATTTCTTGAAAGAGTTTCTGCCCTCTTCTACTTGTGCATTACTATATATATATATATATATATATATATATATATATATATATATATATATATATATATATATATATATATATATATATATATATATATATACATATATATATATATATATTTATATATATATATATATTTCTCATTACTGTGTTGAGTAATCTAGAATGATCGGCAGCTTGATTTGTGATTACAAGTGATTCATTGTTGATGACATTGATTTGGTTGATGATAATATTCATGATCATAGCTGATTATGGGATTGGTTTAATGATGAATGATATCGGTTAATTGGAATTTTGACATTTTGAACCGTTCCGCAAAAGGCACACAGTTGTGTAGAAGAGGAATGGTAAAAATGTTCAAGGATTTTGCATGCGTACTTTCTCATTGATCCCATGTATGTGTATACCCAGTTGTGGACAACTGATAAAAATATTGAAATCAGATAGACATAATGAGTAATGTAGAAATGAGTGACTTCTGGTCGATGTTAAGACCTTACAGTGTACCAATCTTTATAGCGTACCAATCTTGTAGTGTACCAATCTTTACTAATTTCTGCTTGGTGCCCAAATGAAACACAGTAGAACTTTCTTTTGGTATTTACCCGTTTCCTTATTTAATCGACAATTTCGGATTAATGTGACTTTATGTGAAGTAATTGAACCATGAGACTTCCTAGGCGATCGTTTTCTTTGGATATGAAAGGTTGCAGTAGGTATGCTTATAGAGACGCTGTGGAGTATAGGATACACAGTATGAAAATGGATCCCAATATCTGCGTACTCCTGTGTATCAAATGACCCAAGTGGATAGTTCTCGTATTTGAATAAGCCGAAATGGCAGTAAATGAAGATGATTTGTAGGAATTATGTTTATAGTTATAGAAATCGGAGTAGGCTCCACTTACCGTAACCGTTGCAATTTTGAATGAATTATTTACCTATGATGCAAATGCTTCAATTTATTAATGTTTCTGAATGAACAGTGAATAACAATGTTCTTTGAATTTGTTTGAATCAACAACTAAAATCCAGGAATCATTCAATGGTATCGCTGAGCGATTTTATTTGCGTAAATGTTAGCTATGCAAATATTTCAATCCTATCCTCACCTGCTCCTCAAACAGAAGGAAAGTATCAACGATTAGTGGTAGAAAGGACATTTACTTAGTTATTAAGGAATGTATCAACATGATTATTGGACTGATGTCGCTTTGAACAAGCGCTTACTAACCCATGGAGATCCTCGCCGCCATTGCACTGCCCAATGACTTATCCCATTGACATTAACCGAACAGACATTATTTGTAAAAGTTGCAAACATCTTATTCCTGATAAGGACGCTGCTGTTTGTTTCAACTTCAAACTGTAAAACAACCCTTTATCGTTGTATCGTTTATATTATCCTATTTTGCAAGCTTTATAATCCTCAAATTTGAACTTTATTACTATCCGATTGTACTCTGTTTCTGAGGTCACGTTTTCACTTAGAGAAAGATAGCAAAAGAAACATGCGTTTCATTGTTTCTCATATTTGCAAGAAATGTTGTGGAAAGAAATTAAGTCTTCTTTCGATAAACCTTTAAGGTTACTAGAGAAAGCTCTTTATGTAGCCACGTAATCCACACTTGTTTATTGATTTAATATAGTTTTTAAAGTTTAATCTCGAGAATAGAAGAATTTCCTACCTTTCTGTGATACGTCGTTTTCAAGTTGACATCTATTCGCTTTTGGAAGCTCTCTCAAAATTCTCATTGGTTTTCTGATTATAACGTTATCTTTTGAAAGGATCTTTTATTTCCCTATAGTTTTATGAAGTAATCCCTGTGTTCCCAATTTGATTGTTTACCCTCCGTGATCGGTTAGCTATTTCAGCTGTGAATTCATGTTCTGTAATGGTCCTTTCATTCATTTTCTTTACATTCATAAATTAGGCGCTGTTTCGAATTAGGGTAACATTTTGTCCGTCCAACAGATCTGTCTAATGAAAATTATTGTGCGAAAGTTTGGATATTTCAAAAACTTCCTTGTGTATCTTGAAACTTTACTTCATATTACAAGACTTGTTTTTGTTATTCGCAAACAAATCATGTCTGAAAGCTCGCAGAATAGCACACAAATTCTGTTGGACGGAAAAAATGGCAGCCCTAATTCAAAACAGCACCATTAAGGGATTAAAACTTTCGCATGTTGGCCTCTATATCCCATAGTGTTCATCTTATCTAAGTACATCCTGATATTTTATGTACAATTCTTTTTCAAGATGCTACAAACTATCTCTATGTCACGTTCAAATCAAAAGTGAAAACAGGCCACATTGGAATACTCAAACAAGTTGATTTACTTCATTTAAATGGCAAGAAATTCAAGACTATTCTAACATCACTTGACTCATTATTGGAAGATAGTTTTGTGGTTAAACTCATACCGCCGAGGGATCCATTTTTGCTCCGTTTTGTTGGAGTAGATGATCGTGGCGACTTTGCCAGAGTATCACCGAACGTCGTTGACCCCAAGTTACCAGGTATCATATTTAGCAGTTTATTTCTTCAGTGGTTTTCATTGTCTGGTTTATATCAATTACCTATTTCCTGCTTTTCCAGGCTCTTCGGTTTTCCTGTGTCATTGGTTCACTGCTATAAAATTTAGAAGCTTCTAAGTTTGTACTTACCTTAAAAAACTTACCGACAACGTGACCAGAGTGTAGGGATAATCTTTTCCAAAGTTTTCGTTACACAATATCTCTTTTGAATTTTTTTCTGTGAATTGGTTCATATACGATCATTGAAATCCATGCATTTACGAACGTCTTTCAAGCTTTTACGATTTTGCATATGTTCTGCTAAAATGGATAAGTTGTTACGTCACCCATATTCCAGACAGCGAGAAAATATTTCAGCAAAACCTTTTGCATACAAATAGATAATAATATTTTTCATATTATACCAGTCAACTAGTACATATCTTTGATATTTCTAATTTAATTTATCATTTGTTTTTATCAACATTAAATTTTATAGATCTTCCACGGCTTACAATGAAATCACGTTATCACGCCTTTTCTGGGCAAGACTTGGTACTGTTCTGTTATGTCGATAGCACTGTTCCCTTTACTGTCACGTGGAGTCGTGGTGATACCCCATTGGGTGATGCGACAAAGCACATCAAATCAGTGAACAGTAGTCTTTGGATTCCACCAAATGCGTTCAGTCCAAATGACAAGTTTACATGCTCTGCCAGGAACATCGCAGGAGTAACGAGAAAGACCACTGTGGTCAGCGTGTCCAGTAAGTTTTATCTAAATGCATTACTTCCCTACTTCAAAAAACTACTTTATAGGCCTATGTTCTTGTCTCTTTCGGCGACAAAGATTTTTTCCTTACTACAGGAAGTACATAACTAAGAGTTCCAGTACAAAAAGGTATACAATTTAGGGCTCCTTGCAATCTTATTCGTTGCTATAAAGTAGGAGTTAAACCCGCAATGTTTCTTGTAGAATTGTTGCACGTTGTCATTCCATTTTGTTATTGTTAAACCTGGTTGTGAAATTTCGGGATATTTATATTGTACAAGATGACACTGCAGAAAACACGATACTTTTAAAGAGAATACATGCATATGGAAAGCATCAAAATTCATTTGAGGTATTATGATGCTCTGTCGATGTGTCTTGGTTATTAATTCAAACAAAGAATCGCATAAGGAATGAAACTGAATCTTTCAGCAACAGGATTTATGATTAGATCTCTAATCATGTCAAGTTTTAGCTCATTCTGTAATTCATAAATTGATAATTTTTCATAGGAAAGCAGCGGTTATCGACATTTTTAAGAAGTATTCTGGTTTTTGACCAAGGTGTATGTACTATAACAAACTCTTAATCCCCAATAAAGCGGAATTCAACTTGTTAGCTGCGAAACCCACTAATGTGTTTCCTCTCATTATATAAATGCAGTAGAGCAATGAAGAAAGTGACTTATGGTTGAATTCGTAATTGCGATAGACCAGGAATTAATAGGCCAGCAATTAATCTATTGTGCCCCATAACAGTTATTCTGTTAAGTTTCTAAGATCATCTACAGACAGCTGCATCTTCGTCTCATTGTGATTGTATTGATGTAGTATGATTGTATGGATGAGTGGCCCAGTGATTAGAGCGCTTGACTGATGAGCGGAACATCGATGGTTCGAGCCCAACCCTCGGATCATAATCAGGGTGCTTGCTTACTGTCCACCCAGCAGCAAATGGGTACCTGGTGACAACATTGGGGAAGTTAAAGGTGCCAAGGAAAGGAACTGGCCACCCTACCTCACTATGTCGACGGTTCAGGATAAGTGTCCTCTTTGACAGGCACTCCCAAAAGTACGGAATCGTACATAGGACTAACCTTTACTTTTTAGTATGATTTTACTGGCGCAACATGATTGTCTTGATGTAATGTGATTGTTTTGATGTGATGTGATTGTCTTGATGTGATTATACGTTTAGCATTATCAGCTTGTTTAGTTTATATGACTGACCAAAATTTCTTCAGAACTGTACTGCATTGCTTACACTGACTAGTACTGTATGTCTTACTACTTCGTTGTAAGCCAATAAGAATCCATTGTCATACTTTTTAATTGAATTTCTTGTCTGGCCTTTGGTTACAGCCTCAGCCTGTTGGTGTTTTGATACACAACGGAAAATCTGAAGTGTTTTTGATAGTATATTTGCACATTTTGTGCCGAAATGGTATTTGGTTCGAGTGTGCACTTTTGTGAGATGAAAGTACGAGAAAATGAGTGACCCCAGTAGGAATCGAGCTGGCGACCATGGACTTTGAGTGCTCTGCCATTAAGCCATCGATTCACGCTTTTGAACCATTGCTCAAGGGTAAGTCGTTGCCTCGATTATCTAGGCCTCACTTTCATAATTTTGTTCGTTTTTTTGTTGCTCCTTGTAGTTGCTCCGCCAATCATTGAAAGCACTGGTAATAAAACGGCGCTGCTAGGTGAGAATGTATTCCTACAGTGCCTTGCATTTAGCACAGAACCAATAAAGATAACTTGGTATAAGAACGAGAGGGAAATAAAAACAAAAGGGAGGTTTGTTATCACCACTGATTTGCAAGTAGCAATTTCAAGCGCATTGGTCGAAGATAGTGGATGGTATTTTTGTGTTGCTGAGAATTCTGGTGGGAAGTCGGTGACATCATTTCATTTCAAAGTCTATGGTGAGACAGTTTGTTTAACTTAGTATGTATACTTTATATTTTGAAAATATTTTTTTCAAGTTAGAAAAGTATGACATTGTAAAAGATGGAGAATTCTAGAGCCAATTCAATCTTTAGTTGAGTTGAAATTCTTGAATTTTAGTGTTAAAATATGGTCCATTGACTTGTATCTGAGTTGAAAGTTAATTTCTGTGGAGCTATAGTAACATAGCCCCACTTCATCATGTTTTTAGTCCAAATACTGATAGATATTTTTGGTGTTTCAGAGGACCCTGTCATATCTGTGTTTCCACAAATTCAAGTTTTCAAAACAGGAGACGCATTCAGTTTTGTCTGCGAGGTAGTTGGCCAATTTCCACCGAAAGTCACTTGGCTTAAGAACGATGGACAAGTCCCCGAGGAGACACGTATTCAGAAGAGCCTTCAGAATGAATTGTTTATATCCGATGCTAAAGTAGAAGATGATGCAAAGTATACTTGTGTTGCAAATTATTCCGAATTACGACCTGGTGTTGTTTTGAAATCGTCGGCATTTGCTGAGTTCAGAAGTGAGTAGATAAGATATAGCATAATATTTTATGTGAGTTCTATTGTTTACATATTGTACGAATTCTTTATTTGGATATAGACATTGCAGTGACTGGTAAAAGTTCAAACTCAAACGACACGGCCGTCTCTTATTTGTGATTTTTCAGACACATGATTCAGTTATCTCTACAGCTTTTTATGAAGAAAATGTGGAAAGCTGTGAAGATTACTGGATTCATAGCGATTGGGTGTAAAGTATGTTATGATACGGAAACTAGAGTTACTGCAGATTGACTTGCTGAATTTGGTCCAGCATAGAATTGGACAAGTTAATCCTTTTGAAGTGTTCCAAATAGGTTGGGAAAGTATACTTTCATTTTAAAGAGTTTGGGGAGTCGATCAGGAACCAGCCAGGAAACATAGTTTGGTAATGAACTTTGAATAAAGGTTCACGACCGAAATTCTCTTCATAGATTTCTTGAAAGGGCCTGATAAAATATCTCATGTGAATATGTTTTGGTGCAAGCGAAATCAGCACTACATTCGTCTTTATTTTTATACTCTGAAAGTGAATTTGGTCGATATCTTGTTACTATAATATCATCCAGAACATTCCCGTGAATTCGTCTAACTGTCTCGCTACATTACGAGACTCGAATCACTTTGATGCTGTTTCAGTTCAGTATAACGCAGCAGCATCATCAGTCCATATTCATCCAATCAGCCAAGAAGAAATGCATGGAGACGATTGGTTTTTGGTTTATTACCTTATGTCAAACATCTGGACTTGAATACTCCTTCAAAAAGTTGTATCCACAACATTGGTCTTGTGTAAATCACAAATTAGAGATTTTAAAAGTTATTTTATTCAAAGAAGTATATGTGCAATTTATACTAAGTTGTCATAGGCAGCCAATGTATTCTTTTCAAGACCAGAAACCTTCTCTCGTAAAAAGACTAAAAATTTCCCATTTATTTTGTAGCCATAAATTCTGTTGTTCATCCTCAGGTACAATATTTTAAGTAAGACTTACGTACCTCAAAGTGCTTAGATCTTTCCATAAGTCGTTTAAATTTACAGCCCACCAACAAAGATTGGCATATTTTTACATTCAAACAATTTTTGTTGCTTTTCGGATCTTGCGATTTGGCTATTGTTTTATCTTCCTAACTGAAGGTCAGGCCAGGTTTTTCCTGATAAGGAACATACAAAACTACATTAAAGTTCATTTGAAGCCCGATTAACGTGTCTTCTAGCAAGGCGTTCTCCAAATCCTTAAAGAAGGCCGTTCCCATTATTAGACGAGGCTGATCTAGATCGGATTGAATTGTATTGTCGTTATCAAAGTATGTAGGACTTGATGAGGAAACAACTTTGAGTTTTTGTTGGTGATGAAAAAATATCTCAATATCTCAAGGACTCTGTTGGTGATGAAAAAAATGCTTTGCCATATTGAAAATCTGGAATGTTTTCAGAATCTTGGCTTCCTCTACCTCTCAAGCTGCTTTGTAGCCTCTCTCGTACACCCATTTTGTTTTGCTGCTACAGACTGACAAGACCTTTTATCGACACCCAATCCACAATACAACACAACGTATCTACATTTGATATAGCTTACCATCAGAGAAGTTGACAATCCTTAACAGTTAATGATGGTGCTATTTGCTACTTTGTATGAATTTCTTTCTGCCACTCCCTTAGGTCACCTTTCATTGAATCAATTGTATCATTCATTAGTTGGGCTGTTTAAGCACGCCCGCAATAAAATATCCTATGTTGGGTTATCCTTCTTGGATTCAGAAGAATGTCGTTGATTACCTCCAATATCAGTCGAATGGACTTTTGATTTGCTCTTTGACTTAAAACGTACGTTAAACGGCAACTTAGAGGTGATTTTAAGGATTTTCTTGGATTATCATCCAAAATATGCTTTAAATGGCTGTTTTGTAGAAATTTGTCTTCAGCGAAACAATTATGTTTGAAGCGACGAGATTTGTTCTCATCTGTGATTAGATTTCCAACAGAAGTGAGGTCGTTAGATTTTTGCAGGTACCTATGAAAGTAGTTCATTGCTTTTTGAAATTGCATATCCTACTGAGAAATCTCTGCAATTTTTGGTGCATTATGTGTATTGGTGCACAAGATTTCGTTCGTAATGTTATACTGATGATGAACTCTCAACTATTGCATATTTATGCAAATGACTATATTTTGACTTTAGTTTCAATGCGCCGTGTATTTTCTGTACTTTTTCACACTCATTGGTATAGGATCAAAGACACCCCATTGCCCTTTACTCAAGTTACAACCATGCTTGTTCCCAGGATAACTGATGTGTTCCTTCACCATCAGCGCCATGACAACAACGTCAAAGAAGTAAAACGGTAACATTGTCATCAAAAGAATGCTATGAATCTCTCCGTATTAAGAAAAGCCCTTGAAACCAATTTAAGTTACTGTATGCCTTAAGTTGAAAGCTTATCACCTTCCAGAGTTAGGATTATCTAGACTTTTTTTACGTAGAGGGATGGTTAACCATTTGATCAATGCACCAGCGACAAAGTGCCGATAGTAAAATTGCCACGGGTAGGTTTGCTGTTTTAGGCGACTTTTAGATACCGTGACCTTTTGAAATATAACATCCACGATTTTGACAATCGTGCTGAGCATCTTCAACGATCGCAGATTTTATATCGGTCTCAGAGATCCTCACTTGTACATGGGGGCCGGGCAATACGGCGTTATAAACCCACTTGGATTCAGAGTAACTCAATTCACTCAGTATAAGCATCTGTTGGATATTTGGCTGCTAACCTTATTTGTTATTAATGATGGTTCATTATGCGATCTATGATCATGTATTTTGTTGGCCCGTGTTATTAAGTGTTGCTCTGTGCAGCTTCATATCTCGCGTTGTTTTTCTTTTGTTTTTAGTTAATTTTTGTTTGTATTGTTAATGAAAGAATCGTCACGTGAAAGTAATCTTATATTAGAAAGGAAATATAGCAAAAAAGTGAAATAAGTAAAATTTCAAGAGTTAAAAGTTTGCCTAATGTTTGCCATACTCTCTTTATGTATCTACTTCATAGCACCACCTAAAGCGAAAATTGCATCAGAGCAAGTGTCAGTCCTTGCTGGCAGTCCGGCTACCCTGAAGTGTGTCGCTACTGGTAAACCAGAGCCGGACATCACCTGGCATCGGAATGGAGAACCGGTTGTTTTGGATAAGCGGGTAGTTTTGTCTGACAGATCGTTGTTTATTTTGGAGGCCAAAGTAGAAGACACTGGAAGTTATTCCTGCATAGCCCAGAATTCAGAAGGCCTCGATTTCGCAAGTGTACATATGCTTGTTGGAAGTATGTAGAATGCGTACATATTGCAACCAATATTTATGAAAGTGTTTGTTGGCTTGTCAGATTTCCATATTTGCCAATTCGATATTTTCTATCATTTTCCTTCTCCTATCTCTTTGCTATCACTCCAGCAGTTCTACTTTATCCTCCTTGCCTCTAACCAAGATCTATTTGCATCAATGTTCATCTTCTTTTGAAAGCTCTGATGTTCAAAGTGAACGACACCCGTTTTCTTATCGCAGTTTTAGCGGTATAAATGTACATTATGTTATTTCCAGGTCTGCCAAGCCAGATGGAAAGAAAATGAAATTAGTTTTCTTTAAGTCTGATAGAATTTTGAAAAAAATATGCTACTTTGCCTAGTGGAGAGCTTAGATGTATACGGAGTTAGTAGATATCCTTGCTAGGCCTTCCAAATGTTGGATTATTGCTAAATTCTTTTTCGTCGTTAATAGCAAAGCCTATAATAAAAGAAGAGAAAGTTCGCAAAGTAGAAGTAGAGAAGGACAAAAACGTGACGTTGGAGTGCACAGCTGAAGGCAAGCCTACACCGTACGTGTATTGGATTGGAACAAATGGAAAAGAGATCGAGAAAAGCAAGGGGATTGTGAGATTGCCATCTGGGAAGCTTTTGATAAAAAGCATGAAAAGGAAATACACTGGGGTGTATTTATGCAAAGGTGAAAATCAGTTTGGCTCAGCAATGGCACAGATTGATGTCGAAATCATCGGCCTAGGTATTGTATGATATTTATTTCTATACACAGAAAATATAATTTTAATGATGGCAAATTTGGTTGTGATTTGCAGACGATAGATTATGAAGCTTTTGAGGGAGAGAATCGCATCGAAAGATGTTGGCTACGATATCAATTACGGTCGTACTTATGACCAAAGCTTTAATTGAGGTTTCGACTAAGAACATCGCAAATATTAGAGCTTAATCGTTGATAACGTTCTGCTTAACTCGTTCACAATTATTACCAAAACGATGATGGGTAGAAAAGCAACGCTGATAGATGAGTTAAAAAGTCTGTCTTTTTGATCCTTAGATTATAGATTGTTGGTAAAATGGATAAAATTCTTTCTTATAGAAAAACCGAAGATTGCAAGCCTTGAAAACTCTTTGATTTATGCGAATAGAGGCGATGAGGTGGTGTTGCCATGTGACGTACGTGGTAGACCTAAGCCTACATTTAAGTGGGTGCGTCGAGGTCGAAATTTTGATCATGAGAACAGCCGCTTTAAGGTACTTTTTAGCAAACTCTATTTTGGCGTGAATGCAACAGCTGTTTGTTATTTTTTAACTTTGAAATTTACTTGATATGGCGTCGTATTTATGATACATCTTGAAAGCCTTTAAAAATACATTTCGCATTGGTTTTCGCATTTTGCAGTTGATAATTAATGAGTCAACCATTAATCGACTTTAATTCTTCTTCTAATGTAGCCTGTTTTTTATAGATATACTAATAATTTATGGAATCAATTACTATTATTTTCAAACGTTCTTTATATCGATTTGTTTTAGGTTCTTGAGAATGGTGGTCTTTTGATAAAGAACATAACCGTCGAAGATTCCGCAACATACGTTTGTAAGGCTACGAACAGTATTGGCACCACAAGAGCAGATAGAAAACTTCTTGTCACAAGTAAGTTGCACCTTAACGATTCTCCCTTTCTTCGTGTAGTACAGAGTCTTCCAAATGATTTAAGCCAGCCAGCCAGCCAACTAGTCAGCCACCCACCCACCCAACCAACCAACCAACCAACCAACCAACTAACTAGCTAGCTTTTGCTGACTTAATATGCTCCTGTGATTTCTTGTTTGATTGTATACATACATTTGTATATAGATGTAGAATAAATTGCACTGCATAGAGTTAAAATACCAATTAACTTCTTCTACAGATATGACTATACAAATGTAATACAAATATTAGAATTCATTTTTGCGTTTTGCCGGTCTCTTGCGTTTCACAGATCCCTTCTGTTTTCGCATGTTTTTGTGTATTGTTTGATATCTGCTATTTCAGAGTGAATGATTCTAAGATACTAAAGATCTCAAAGAGTCCGATATAGTTTATCAGTTTGTCTTACATAAATTTCATTAAAAGGTTATCCATTGCTATATTAGAAGTTCATTAATTTGTGATGAATGTTTTGTAACGGCAATATGCCGTAAGCATTGACCACCTCGCCTTAGAAGGAATCGTCGATAAAGAGGGATGCCGAATGTCTTTGTAGGAACCCAGAAACCACAAGTTCAATTCATTCGCAAAATCTGTCTGCTGTTTTGTTTTAAACACCATTCAGTGTACTTGCCCTGCCACCAACTCAGTTTCAGCTAGAAAAGACTGTGTCATCTTGATTTGTCATATCTTGCAATGTTTTTGGGTTTAGTATGCTTAAGAAATTCTTGTTGGGGGCCAAAAATACGTTTGTTAGTAATCCCAAAAATAAGCAGATAAATTCTGATCAGACTTAATTTATCTTTAAATTCATACCTCACGATTTAAGTAATCTTACGAAACATGCGTTATAGTTTGAGTTAGATTTATTTAATATATTTTAGTTTTAGTGGTATTATCATTTTCATTCATTTTTCATATCCTGTCAGTTCCTCCAGTTTGGACGTTGAAGCCTGGCGAGCTGTACGATCTGTTCGAAGGCGAAGAACTGCGGTTGGAGTGCTTTGCCTCTGGTATCCCCCGGCCTAAGATCACTTGGCGCCATAACGGAAAACTTCTCCCAATCAAAGAAGATGTTCTTGTTATAAGAGAAGTAAACAAAACAAATAATGGAACATACAAATGTAGTGCCAGGAATAAAGGAGGAAGAATTTCTGCACAAACGAAGGTTTTTGTGAAAGGTGGGTTGTAATTTGATTGCATTTCTTGCTCTCTTCAATATCAACTCAAGCTTCCATGACTTCTGGGCATATCTTGTTGTTGGAAAGGTTTGACCTGACTTGTATGCCAGTTACATTTTATTTCTTCTTTGCTATTAATCGGCTCCTGGTGGTTGAAACCGCAGCATAAAAACGCCAAACAAGCTGAGGCCACAACCGCATTCAGTTCAAAGTCCTGGTAATGAAAGCTGGTGCATTCTGTATTCTAAGTTGTTTCTTTTGTGTTGCAGATTTCAACATAGTCGATGTATCATCATTTGAATTGCCTGGAAATTTGGCAGTTGCTCAGCCGCTTGAGAAAAGAGAAATAGGTAAAACAAGACAGCAAATAGAATAAAATCTTCATTTGCACTTGTCACTTGTGCACAATGGCGAATGGGTTTTTAGCGAGCACCCTAAATCCCAGGGTTCATTTAATTCGTATCCCAGAATGCATTGACATCTCTATTTTTTACAATGTTAGAGTATTTATTGATGTCCCAGTCTGCTTTGGTGTCCCAGATTGCTTTGATGCCCCAGAATGCTTTGATTTCCCAGAATGCATTGATTTGTCACGAGTAATCTCCTGTTTTGAAATGAAAAATTGCATCAGTATTTATTACTACCATACGAGTTGTATGCCCTCCTTTTGAAGATATTTATAATAATATAAGAGATATAATCGTATCGGAAACAGATGTTTTTCTGTACGAATCCACCTGTGTTTGCTCTCAAGGTACCTTATTGGTTCTGTCAGTATGTATCAATATGAGGTGGCCTAGTAAGTAAGGAACATATCGATAGTTAAGGAAAAGGCAATGGGATAAAATGTTCGTAGGCCTTTTGTGGAATATAGGTAGAGCTATTAGCAGATAAGATATTCGCTTTAAAGAACTTTTTATTGGACTGTTTAATCGTGTCCTTTGGATTATTTCAGATATTCTTCAATTTGTGGTCCTACCAGAAGACGTTCGAATCAGGCAGGGTGTTTCGTATGTCTTTAACTGCATTGCCCGGGGCAATCCCCCACCAGTTGTCACGTGGCAAAGAAGTGGTGTAGAGATTGATGCTCCGTTAAGTATTTTGCCAAATAACAGTTTGGTGATAAACATCGCGAGGCCAGAGGATAGTGGATTTTATGCTTGTGTTGCTGAAAATGACAGAGGAAAAATAATGAAAGATTTTACCGTTATGGTTGTAGGTAGGAAGGCATAGTTTTTCATCAAATCAAAGTTAATTTGCTCTTGTTATGAACTTGAAACATTGAATGGTTTTGTTTTGTAGATGCGAAATTACTTAATGCAAACATTATATATTTTCTTTTATTATTGAAACGATCTTTCCAGAGTATGATGTCACTTTCAACTAGAATAATACAGTTATTGTGGTATACGCTTTTTTTAAGGAACCACTTTACAAGGAACCTGCAAGTAAAATGCCGAAATATTTAAAGAACTTATACTACTAAGGGATGAGTTGCTATGGAACTTTTCTTCAATTTGAAAAAGTTTTATGACAGCAAACAATCAGGATATAGGAAGCCAGTTCCTTTCATTTGCAGCCAAAATCCGCATGGACTGTTTGCTGTGCTTGTGTCAAGTGTTTCATTGACTGTGTTTGAGTTTTTGCCTTAAGCTATAATCAATGTTAAAAGCAAAATTCAGAATTTCAGTGTTCTACTTTTGTCTGTACCATGTTTATGGCACTAAATGTCCAATGAAAATTAAGGAGCTTTTAAGGAACTTTTAGTACTATATTCTTGATAATGGAGGTTCAAAAATAAGGAACTTACCCTTAAGCAAGGCATTTGATAAGACGGCATATAAATCAAGGAGTGAAAGTAGGTGCATTGCATTGACAAATGCTCAAGAAGGTTCATGCGAATCTTTCTGTTGAGTAAGTTGGACAAGATCCCACTGACTTGACGTGTTTCATTCATGACAGACTCAGATTTCTGGACGGGTTTTGTCGTGCATATGGTATCTTCGTCTGACATCCCTCATTTCTTAATTAAATTGATTAGTCGATCTAGCATACTTGCTGAATGTAAAAACTTCATAAACTAATGAAATTATCATATCTTTCGTAGTTGATGGTGGATTTAGTGCTTGGTCTGATTGGGGTCCTTGTAGCAAATCCTGTGGTGTGGGTAGGCAGCTAAGACAACGATATTGCAACAACCCTACCCCAAGGAATGGAGGTACACGATGTGGAGGACTTTATGTACAACAACGAGCTTGTAATCAGAACCCATGTCATTGTAAGTATTGTTTCCAACAGCTTACCTGAGCATGTGTTAGGGACTCATCAACTCATAGGTCCTTATTTACAAGACCTCATCTTCTGCCTAGTTCCAATGTTTTAGTCTACGATTTATGTGATATTTTTGTGCAGCTTTGACAATTGCAGCTCACAGTTGCGGAAATACCTCGTTAAAATTGGTATTACATCGAGTGATGTCATGGAATTAGATTTTGTGTGGATTAAAATAGAGCTGATTTACTGCTAGAGCCCTATTGTTTCCTTGTATTTCATATGTGTAGGATTTATTCTGTTTGCTAGTGGTCATATGTACCAGAAGCTTATCAAAATGTTACAAGAATGTTCGTATCTTTTGGATTTTAGCCGCACCGGATGCTGCCCCATGGAGTGCATGGGGAAAGTGTAGCCAATCATGCGAAGGCGGTCGGCAGTATCGCTTTAGGACGTGTTTTTCAGGCTCTGCTGATTGTAAGACTGGCATGCAAATTGAACATCGTATCTGCAATCGTTTTAAGTGTGGAGGTGATGTATTGCACATTTTTTTCACCGTTAAGATTGTGAACATTGATCGACACATATCTAGCAGATTTATTTCATAGGTTTAAATTTTTTGAGCAATTCTCTTCTCTGACTATCTATACTTTTTCTAAGGAAGAGGTGAAATATCCCTTCCCTTCCCTATCTAGTGGCTCTTACTTACAGAATCTTAAGAACAAGGATTGAGGGATTGATTGATTCTAAACATTAAGTTGCCCCTTGATTTGAACTTGGGTTTTCATGCTGCCGATATCAAATTTGAATGCTTTGCTCTTTGATGTGCTCCGTTTCTTTCATGCAGGTTTTTGCTCTTTGCCTCAGTCATTAATGTAGACATTATATCTAGCATATTATATTATGTTATATTATATTATATTATATTATATTATATTACATTACATTACATTATATTGTGTTATATTATATTATGTTATATTTTATTGTATTATTTTATATTATATTGCGTTAAATTATATTATATTGTATTATTTACATTGTATTATATTATATTTTGTTATATTGTATTATATTATATTCAGCGTATAATAAAACACACCCATTCTGACGAAAAGCGGATTATTTCTCTTCTTAGTACATAGATCTAAATGCTAATTTCAATCATAATTTTCATTAAAATTTTGTTGCTCTTTATTTTCTCTAAATGTTTTATATTCATTCGTAGCTTTATATTCAACCATATGCTCCATTTTCTAGCTTCCCACTGCCTTGTCGATCTTTTCTCCTACCATATTAAATTACATTTAAGCTCTGTAGATATTCCTGAGATCAAAATCTTTTATTTATCTCTATTCAACACAGCCTAATGATGCTAAATGTAATATCTATATGATATTACAATTAATATACTATAATATAATATAATATAATATAATATAATATAATATAATATAATATAATATAATATAATATAATATAATAAATATAATAAATATAATATAATATAATATGATATAATATAATATAATATAATGTAATATAATATAATATAATATAATTTATATAGTATTATATATAGTATAGTACTACTAAAATGTGCATTTGAAGCTTTTACTAGGACGTCAGAATGGGTATAGCAGATTCTTCCTTTATGCGATCGTGTTCAGATCGTGTTCTTCCTTTCTTTGGTTATGTTCAGATCGTGTTCTTCCTTTCTTTGGTCATGTTCAGATCGTGTTCTTCCATTCTTTGGTCATGTTCAGATCGTGTTCTTCCTTTCTTTGGTCATGTTCAGATCGTGTTCTTCCTTTGTTTTTTCATGTCCAGACCGTGTTCTTCCTTTCTTTGGTCATGTTCAGATCATGTTCTTCCTTTCTTTGGTCATGTTCAGATCGTGTTTTTCCATTCTTTGGTCATGTTCAGATCGTGTTCTTCCATTCTTTGGTCATGTTCAGATCGTGTTCTTCCTTTCTTTGGTCATGTTCAGATCGTGTTCTTCCTTTGTTTTTTTCATGTCCAGACCGTGTTTTTCCTTTCTTTGGTCATGTTCAGATCGTGTTCTTCCTTTCTTTGGTCATGTCCAGACCGTGTTCTTCCTTTCTTTGGTCATGTTCAGATCGTGTTCTTCCTTTCTTTGGTCATGTTCAGATCGTGTTCTCCCTTTGTTTTTTCATGTCCAGACCGTGTTCTTCCTTTCTTTGGTCATGTTCAGATCATGTTCTTCCTTTCTTTGGTCATGTTCAGATCGTGTTTTTCCATTCTTTGGTCATGTTCAGATCGTGTTCTTCCATTCTTTGGTCATGTTCAGATCGTGTTCTTCCTTTCTTTGGTCATGTTCAGATCGTGTTCTTCCTTTGTTTTTTTCATGTCCAGACCGTGTTTTTCCTTTCTTTGGTCATGTTCAGATCGTGTTCTTCCTTTCTTTGGTCATGTCCAGACCGTGTTCTTCCTTTCTTTGGTCATGTTCAGATCGTGTTCTTCCTTTCTTTGGTCATGTTCTGATCGTGTTCTTCCTTTGTTTGTTTCATGTCCAGACCGTGTTTTTCCTGCGTTTTGATCATTTTCAGACCGTGCTTTTTGTTTGTTCATGTTCAGACCATGCTCTTCCTTTGCTTAGTCATGTTCAGATGTGGTCAGCATGTAAAAAGTAAGTTTGAGTTATGTTTGAAATTGTAGAATGTAGGACATTCTTATTTCATTCAGCATATCAGAAATTGTGTCTGAAAGAGATTTTTTGAGGTAATCCTTGCTTTTTTAGGCATTCTTGGCATAACGGAAGTAATTGGAAGTATTACTGGAACAATAAACAGAAAAGATATTGGTTCCGTTGCCTTGATGGCACAGATTACCTACGTGGACCAATTTGTAAAGATCAACCTTGATGTGAAGAATATTCCAAGGCCATTGCTCTACATCATGAGGTCTGTTGTTTCTTTTTTGGTACCCGTTTACTGGTCAGTTGTGAACCAAGGAGAGGATGGCTATAATGGGATCTCGATCGCTGTTGGAAAATTCACTTACAGAGGAAAGGTGATTAATACCTATCAACTCTTGAATTTTGCATTTAGATTTACTCATTGTTGAACTTTACACATTTTGATTTATAAACCTTTTATGCGAGAAATGCATACTATATTTCTCATGTATTCTATACTTTTATTAATCACACAAATTTCTTCTTATTGATCAATCGTTAATTTTTTCATTTAGTTGTTTGCTTGTTTTCCTATTTGCTTTCAAATTACTTAAAATGTTGTTCAGATGTTTATCCCTTGTTTCTCCCCTTTTTTCTCATCACAATCTTAATCTTAGTCACCTATTATTCCATCCATTCATTTGTTTGTTGCTTGATATATTATATGATAATTATGGCCTCATTGTTTTCCAAAATTCGTTGCTCGAGTCCAGACAATTGTGGTATAAAGATTTCCTGGTAATCAAGAAATTTAACTAAATTAGACAGGGTGACATGTTGAATATTTGATTAATCTAATGACCAGACAGCTATAAATTAATTGTGGTGAGATATTTTTCTGCTGTGGTTCAACGAATCCAAAAAGGTAACGGTCCGTAATAAGCTGACAAGATGACTAAGTAGCTTTCTGGTTCGTGTGAAACAGGAAAGCATCGTCTAGTGATAAAACCACTTGTCCATAAATTATACGTGCTTAGATATTTGAAGGTTACACACATACAGACACGCGCGCTCAGACAAGCACAATAGCTGCACTTTTTTGAAGATGGACCATTCTAGAAGCTGAGCTTTAGTTGAGGAATTGAATTAGCTTCAAGGAAAAGGTTTCTTGAGATGAAGGATCATGTTATACCTTGTCGGAATTTTTATTGCGGCATACTCTTAAGTACGCAAAGCACGTAAATTTTAATCGATAGATTTAATCCTTGGTACATAAATTGGGTCAAGGGGTATTTAAAGATTATGACACAATTCTATTTATAAGAAGCTACTGTCAGGCGTTTTTTGATTAGAAGTTTCAGGGTGGTATAGAGCTCTGACAAGTCCTGATTATAAATATGGTTTTAATGTGTTCTTATACCTAAGTTTATTGTATGCATGTGTTATTTAATATTTTTGTTTAATCTGCCAGATTAAATATAATGATGTTCAAATCTTGACAACTAAATGCGTGGTTTCTGCAATTCCTGGGAGTAAGTCATTAATGATGGAGACAACGGTGTCTGGTGATGTTCAGCATTTCCCTCGTAACGGCTTCACACCTCAGAACTACAATGAGCTGTAAGTTACTCGCATATGATCCCATGGTTTTATCACTGCATTGGCTGATAAGTGCCACATATGCACGAAGCTTAAGAATCCTTTGATAGTTGTCTCGAGTTGTTGATCTGTTCGTGGTCAAAATTGTGGAGTATCTGAACACACGCAATTATAGAATGTTTTCCACTTTAACAGGATGGCTTCTATCTATGCTTTTTTCACAGGGTGTCTGCATACACTTATCTATTGAATCATGAGTTGATTTTGTGATGAAGATTTTGTGTTTGCCCTTTCTTGTTTGCATTATTGTCAGTACACTGATGACTGAATTGTCATTAGAAACTGCATTTTTGCAATTTGCTCTACTTTAAAGCGTATGTTTATTTGATCTATGTAGAACATTTTTCAGCCGCTCAGTTCACCTACTATATCATACTGTGCAATCATAGTTTGTTTCTCAATGTTTCCAACTTTTCTCTGTTATATCTTCAATATTTAAGGTCACTTTTTATCATTGTTTACTCAATCCTCACTAAGCTACTATGGCTAGATTTGAATCTTATAAGTTAGTTTTTCCTAGTAGGCAGAATGATTTTCTTCATTTCTTTACTGACTTGGCTGATTCTAAACGTCCCGATTTGTGTCGCAATAGTATATGCCACCTTTATCACCCTTAAATTCCGTTTCTTGTCATATTTTGCTGGAGATTTTTAAATTCAATATCAAATTAGAGTCGTAATGTTTGTCATCTTTATTTTAATACAGTGATGCGTGATATAGTAAAGCATAACAAAGGTGCAATGTCAAAAGTCCAGTTTAGTATTTGTATATATTTACCATTCAGTGCCTTCCACCCTTAGTTTCTTACAAACATCTTCGAATTCTGTACTTGGCCATTCCGAAAGATACATTTTGATTGGTGAATCCTCAACAAAATACTTCCTGGAACACTCTATAGTGTACAATTCAGATAGGACTCTTGACTTCCCCGCCCAAGTTTACAACGTGCAGCCTGAGAAACTGGAGATCAATGAAGATGATATGTCGATTCGGCACATAATTACGGCATCATATGTTGAGGGTAAGTTATAGATATCACTTTTGTTATTTGTTGTTGAATTCATCGGTGCTCGAAAAATGCCTGTCAAAGCCTCAGCTTCCTCTTTTGTTGATGGTTTTCGAAATTATTGGAGCTCGGGAAATGTCTGTCGAAATTTTGGCTTTCTGGAACCTTAACTCTAATATCTTGGATTAAAAATATCGTCATTTTTCTATGGTTTATCAACACTGTCTTAAGGTAAATCTAAGTTTTTCTTAAAATATTTGCCTATTGTCATTGTCGCAGTTCTACCACAGATACAATCAAATTATTAAAGTTTTTAGATTTCATTTATATTCGTTAATTATTTTCATTTAAATAAACATAAACATTCCCCTTGCCTCTCCTTCACACTTATTTTTATAGAAATTTTTTCCATTGACGGATTCCTTTAAAGAATACTTCTGCAGATGGAGCCATAATTTGTTCTCACTCCTTTTGATTTCATCCCCATACCTTAGTCTCCAGATCTATCCTCCATCTCCAGATCTTTAATAATTGCAGTTGGTTTTGGGGCCTTGAGTTCGTTTCAGTTTCAAAGCGCGGAAATTTTATTGCTCAGGCAACTTTGGAATCGGAATAAATTTTGTGTCGATGTATTGATTTAATGATTTTCTCATGAAATATTTTTACTCTTCAGGGAAGAACGAATGTCCAGCTGGTTTCCTGAAGGAAGAGAGATTTTGTGCTGGTAAGACATTTATGTTGCTCTGGTATTTTGTGCCAAGAGAAGATTTTATGATGGTTGCTAGTACCAAGTATTTTTGTGCTTATATTTCATATGCGCTAATTGATTCAATTTGAAACTAGCACTTATTATTGACTGGTAATCTTACAAGTACAGTGTTTATATTTGCCCTTGAGTACATTTATCATCGTTCTTTACAACCAAAGTAATTCACATTTATTTATCAAAGGTTTCCATCTTTTTTTGCGATTGCCTTCATGTGAATTCAATGATACTTGTAGACTTCAATGAATGTCAAGATCCGACGCGTTGTGAACAGCTCTGCATAAATACAAACGGAAGTTTCCATTGCAGTTGCAATAAAGGATTCTTTTTATCAAGGGACGGTGTCAGTTGCCAAGGTTAGTGCTTCCAAATTCATTAGTTGCTTCCTTCAGTCAATTTGATGTATGTTTTGATGACGTTGTATGCTTTGATCTCCCTTTTCTTATGTCTATTTTCACATTAGATTATCAAACTGTATTGAATAGAAGAACGAATGAAAGAACGAATGAATGATTGAATGAATGAATGAATGAATGAATGAATGAATGAGAATGAGTGAATGACGGAGTGAGTGATTGATTGAATGAGTGAATGAGTGAATGAGTGAATGTATGTATATATCTTTTTATGCATGAATGAATGAATTTATAGATCTTGTAGTGTTATGAATAGTCAAATTTTCGAGAAAGTTTTGAGGTAAGTGGATTGATTGATGAGTACATGAGCTGTCTTTCTTCTATTTACAGATATCAATGAATGCAGACAGAGTTTCCACAACTGTCAAGATTACGAGGTATGTATAAATACAAGAGGGGGATATGAATGCAAAGAGAAGGATTGTACAGCTGGATACGAGAAAGACCCCAAATCACGTCGCTGTAAGGGTAGGTGTTACCATTTGTTATTTTTCACTTCAATTTTTTTTTCTGCTAGGGTTTTTTTCCATTTGCAAGTCTGACAGTAAGAATTTGTAATAAACTTGAGTTTTTCATGTATATATTTTGTATTTTTACGAACGTTGTAAAACAGAGAAAGATATAGAGATAATATAGAGATTAAAACTGAATAATATAGAAATGAATTGTTAGAATTTATTCTGATTTATTCTCTGAATTGCATCAACTTGTTCGTTTTTGTTTTAGCTGTTTTTTATATTTTATGTTTTATACCTTTTTTATTCATGCTATTTCTTGTGTATATTATCATTCAAGATATCCTTTATTTTGTTGGCGCAGCACATTTACCTGTACAATTTTTAAAATCGCAGATATTGATGAATGCCTGAAGAAGGATGCTTGCCCATCTGAGAAATCTTGCATTAATACTGACGGCTCTTTCGAATGTATGTGGAATCCCTGCTCTGAAGTGGGATTGATTCGAGCTAGCAATGGAACCTGTGTGGGTACGTGTTCTTAGGTTCCTAATAAATGGGATCATAGTAAACGGGTGGGGTGGGGGTCCGAAATGTTTCTAAAGTCTAATGGCAATTTATCTGTCTATTGCATTTCTGGTGAACATCAAGGCATATTCATGTGATGAAAGAAACACTATTACTTGTTGAAAGAAAAATCTCTTTTCTCAAGGAAAAAACTTCCAAATCGTTTTTCATTCCTTGAAATTTAAGAAACGAGGGTTCCTAATAAGTTCCGGATGGTCAGAAAAAAGCTGAAAAGTTAATAAGGGTCCCCCCCGTTTTTTAGAAGCCTAATAGTATACTCCTTAAGAATCATATGGGAAATTGATTTGTATTGTGTTCATATATTGTCCTGGTTATCTTTGGAAAACAACTTAACGGCCTATCCTTACCTTATTTAACTATACATCGTTGTTTTTCATCGTATCTAGATATGAATAAGTCCATGGTGGCCTTTTCACACCTATTGATATACATTTCGGCTGATCTCATCATCTGAGGATCTCTTTGCACTAGTATTAGTAAACATAGTAATGAAAGGTGTTCTATGAGCAATTATTGTTAAATGTGAACGTTCGGGTGTGCAGCTCTTTGTTGCTAATAATTCAGCGCAACTTCCGTTTTTACATAGGAGTGATAGCTTCATAATAATCTGGCAGGAGATCGGAGCAGTATATTTCGTAAAAGCTCTATTTGTCATTTCAATTCCTTTCTAATTCAGTGTCAAGATATTTAGAGTTGCTACTAGAGAAATAGTGCATATCTTTATCATTGTGAATTTAATTGTAAAGAAAGCATGCAAAGTAGAAATTCGACAAAATGGAAATATAATGAAAACTATTGACATGGAAACAGTTAGGAATAGAAAGAAAAAAGTCAAAGGATTATAAGAATACACGTTACATTGAATATTGAAGCTAGACTTGTAATGATCTCTCAAAGATTCTACTCTTTTTCGTTGATTTTTTCTAATTTATCCATGATTTGTTTGAGCAGATATCGATGAATGCGCTGGAAGCATAGATGCTTGCAAAGAAGACGAAATCTGCGAAAATACTGTTGGAAGTTACAAATGCGTTGGAAAAGGATGTAGCATTGGATTTAGAATGAATCCGAAAACATCGGAATGTGAAGGTAATATAGATTCAAACATTTTCATTGATGCCATAGATCTGTCTATTGATTGATTAATTGATTGATTGATTGATTGATTGATTGATTAATTGAATGATTGATTTATTGATGTAGTGATCGATTGAATGCAGGATTGATTGATTGGTTGGCTGATTAAGTGATTTAATGGTAGGTGGGGTCGTTGTTTGTAAGGTCATATGATTGATTTTTAGATGTTAATGAATGTCTACAAGATGTTTGCAAGGCAACCGAAATGTGTTTAAATACGGAGGGATCATTCGAATGTTTCGGACAAGTCTGTGATGTTGGTTTTGAAAATATAAATGGACTTTGTGTTGGTAAGTCTTCCTAATTTCCATACTTGTGCGTGTTCTCTTTTCTCATACTTTGCCACAAACATCCTTCTTCTTAGGATATTTATTACAATTTCATTCAACATTTACTTATTTGATTTTTGTATTTTCTAATTTATTCAGATATTGATGAATGTCTAAAGAAAGATGCTTGCAATATCGATCAGACATGCATCAATTCGGAAGGCAGCTTCATCTGTTTGGATGTTCTGTGTGATTCAGGGTATAAAAGAGTAAATGGATCGTGCCAAGGTTTGTTTACATTGCTGTGACCTGATCTTGTACCGGTCTTCTCGTAGAGAGTCGTCAATAGGTTCACATTTCCAACCTCTAGTACTCTGTGTGAAGAAGACTGCACAAGAGAGCAGTTTAAGTTATAGGCCTATCTTTGTGAATAGTACTGGGTTCTGGCACTGCGTTTGAAATATTTAGATACTTCAAAAGTAAATTTCGACTAAACCATCCAGAGGATAAGAATACAAACGTATCAGAAGGGTCTTTTGAAAATCCCAGGTGTTGCCTATTTCCCCCATGAACTTCTGATTCTCGTTTTGCAAAATTCAATTGTGAAAAAATTTTATGCCCAAACTGTAGCAGAAGAAATAGGGGTTTCCAGTCCGCGTACAATTTAGTTATGGTGCTTATGCACTGATTGTGAATTGGTGTATATACCTGGTTGACAATTACGGTGTAAGTGAGTTGTACCTCACTCATATGCACTTTTGAAGTAGATTTCTAACCGTTTTGGAAATATTGATTGAATGCATGGTATTTTGGGTGACATACCGGTAAGGTAAAAGAATCCTATGCGAAAATTTAGTGGTAAGTTAGCTTTGTTTGTCAATCATCTTTATTAGTTAGGCCGTAGGTTGGAGGTGTCAAGGACAGTAGACTTCTCTTACTTTCTCACTTTATTCCTTAATAATTTACTTGCATTCTTGTTTGCTGACTTTCTTACAATTCCTTACTAACTTTGTGACCTTTTCCTTGGTTACTTCTCAATTACGTATTTGAGATTTAAGGCTGGTTTGGTCATCAGTCTACCGCGTCATAGGTGTCTTGTACTTTTTGTTTTTCAATGTTCCATATTGTATTAACATATATTAATTGATACCTTTTTAATATATCTCAGGTTTATCACAATCCGTGCAAGTCTCAAGAACACACTTAGCCTGTTAGGCAATATTAGCTAAATATAGATATGATTTCACCACTTTCCTTGGTCCTCAATGTCAGATGAGTTGTCCTCTTGTTGGGTTTCTCATGTTGCTTGAATGTGTCCGACCCTATGTATCGTAGAACTGACCATTGGAAATGCTAAACATTCAATTATTGGATTAAAACTATTTACTAAGCATATACCGTTATTACAGCACGAAAAAGCGGTACCATGTTTTAGACATATTGAAAAGCTTATTTTCGTCCGACACTCATCAGAGCATGAAACGTCGAATAGCGACCGAAAGGTGAACCGAAATATATACCCAGATGCGGGTTCACGTGACATGATGAATAATGTGTCCAGTTGTCACGTCTCATGTCACGTGTACCCGCATCTGGCTATATACTTCAGTTCACCTTTCGGTCGCTATCCGACGTTTCATACTCTGACGAGTGTCGGACTAAAATAAGCTTTTCAGTATGTCTAAAACATGGCACCGTTTTTTCGTGCTATAGTGAAGTTCTGTAGTACCAACAGACTTTTCATATACCGTTATATTAATTTATGTTAAGTTCTTTTGAATTACGTTAGTTTTATTCACTTCATGAATATTTCGTTTACAGATATTGACGAATGTGATAATACACCAAGCCCCTGTCCTGATGGCTCGTTGTGTGTCAATCTTATACCCTTATTCACGTGCATTCCCTCACCTTGTAAACGAGGTTATAAATATGACAGCAATAAACATATATGTTACGGTGCGTATGGCATTGAGGTTGAGCCATGACAAAGCAACCCTTTGATAACTAGATAGCATCTATTAGAGTGACCGCATTGTGTTTTCTTATGTGCTCGAAATTAAAGACTGTTTTATATCAAGCAAGGTTTCACTGATTTTAACTAGGAATGGTTTACTAATACAATTCATCTATGACGTAATATTGTAAGTTGTAACATTTAGTCTTGCTTAATATTGCTAGATGATTTGACAGCAAAGGTTCAAACTGCCATATTAAAAGCATCAGTTTTTCTTTTCAGTGGATCTTGAAAACTCAATGAATGCATTTTTAACCTCCTTGTAATGGCGCTAATTACTCAATATTAACAGAATTATTCTAGTTTTGTTTAATCACAAGCATAATTTCTAATAATTTCCAATAATTTCCAATAATTTCCAATAATTTTCTCTTTTTGTTATCGTTCTATATTGTATTATTCCTTGAATTTTTCGAATATCACATACGCCATCTGGACGACATTGTGGCACATTATCCAACTATCAATGTGTGATTTATAGATAAAGATTAAACTCATTCCTTATCACAAAGGATACAATCATGTTAGTAGGCATTTCATGAAGATTCTGTTGAATTTAATTTTTGAATAATGCTGTAATCAATGATTACTGTGCTGCGTTCACCGATATCTTATAATCATTACCACAACTTTTTACTGTAACATTTGTAACAGTCAATCGTAGTAAGAGATTGCAAAACTTGTGGCCAGCTCTCCAATTTTTAATATCCAGTAGATTTTTCTATGATAACCATCATCTATTGATCTATTAATCATGAACACTAACCTAATGAAGAACTAACACTACTAGATTCTAAGTGCTACTTTCATCAGCACAGAGTTTCATCTTATTGTTGCCTATCATACTCTTCTAACTAGCGTACTTAGTTAATACCCCCATCTCGTATGGGGAGCACAGAAGGGTTGCTTTGTTTTCGCTCTTCTCATGTATTTACATACATATGTGGATTAGACTTTGTGATCAATATTAAGTAGGAAAATTTTTTCGTTAGGTTTTGGTGAGCTTTATTGCATTTATGATGTCAACTCTCTCATCATAACCAATTCTAAGCTGTATCATCAAAAGATCCTTTAGATTAGTTTCATTATCTGGCTCTCCGACATTTTCCCCCTTTATGCACATGCCTTTTTTCCATATACAGCACTACCGTAATTTGTACCCCAGTGTTTGAATTTATGTCAAGGACTTTTAGTGTTGTTCCGTAACATGAGTGTGATGTGATGACAATGCTGGAATTGACCATGGAGATTGATAAACTTTAACTAGTAAAAAATAAAGACCTGTTGCTAGCTTGTTAAAGGCCCAATTCGATTTCATTCGTTACAGTTTATTTCAACGCTAGGTGCTGGCTTCATCACCCAATTATTAATTTTATAACTTTTACATGATCTGTTATAGCTCTTCATAATGTAGTCTGTGTTTTTTTTATTTGAAGTTATCTATTTGGGAAAGAAATCTCTCAGATTTCGAGAGTCAGAAGTTTTTTGACATTAAAGTTATTGGATTCCAGTAAAACACTATATCTTTCTTTGTCAATATCTTTGCAACATACGTTACTTTAACCTTCACTTGGCATTTCATATGTAATGTTTCCACGTCTGTTTGACATCTGGTACATCCTGTACATCTTTGGTAGACCCCAGTGGTTATATGTGTTACGATGACTTGAATGTTTTGCAAAACATGGAGTCATAATTCAATGTTATTTGACGGTTCTCTGATTTTTTCATTTCAGATGTCGATGAATGCGCAGAAGGAGCAAGCAAATGCAAAAAGTTTGAGACTTGCCAAAACACTATTGGCAGCTTTTTTTGCATGAGAGGAACGTGTCCATCTGGTTTTGAAATTGAAAATAAGAACGGGGACTGTATAGGTTTGTAGTCGTTTTGTTAGTTAGATATTGCCTTGAATAAAGGAACAGAGAGATTTAGTCGCCATTTCTCTTTCTCATCTTGCAACAGCATATTTGATCTTGTTTACAGAAAATCGAAATATATGGAAGAGAGCAGAGTTTTGTGAGGGTTTGCCAAAGGGTTGCTATTGGATTAAATTCATGAGAATCTGAGTCAATTTTGTTTTCAGTTCTTATTCATTCTCAATAATTAGAACTTATTTCTGAATAGTGAGATGGCAAACTTAGACTTTAAATATTAAATGCAATATGATTGATTTCTAGATATCGATGAATGTTCACAGAAAACCGATAATTGTAAGCGTGACGAGACATGTGTAAATGAGATTGGTACATTTGTTTGTATGAAAATGTCTACAGTAGCACCCACAGAAAAATTGACTTCCAAAGAGCCCATAGATACAACTTCTCGAGCCATAACATCTGCTCCAATTGCCACAATTGTAAATGTGGCAACTACTAGGCCATCATCTAGCAAAGACTCAGTTGCACCAGTTGTAACAGAGGCACAGATTGTTACACCGGATACTGATGTAAAATTAGCTACAGACGTTCTACCATCAACTTCAAAAATAATTTTAACTAAGGAGTCGGCTTTATCGAACGACAAAGATTCAAAGCTTCCAAAAGTAGAGACAGAACTTCCAACTGAGCCAGGTGTAGAATTGCCAGTAGACGTAATAAATAATTTGATAGATGAAAATTCAAAGGAATCAACAACCTCATCACCGATGTTGCGAGAGGAGAAGAGTTCAACGCAAGTATTACCGAAGGCGACCAAGGAAAAGGACATTGGAAATGATATAAATAGTGAGAACAGTGTGGCAACGAAATTCCCCTCAAAGGGTAATGACTCAGATAGCAGTGATCGGAAAAATACCCAGGTTCCGTTTGAACCGGAAACAGAAAATATAAAGGAAAATGAAGTTGCTCTTCCGAGCGATAAAAGTAAGGAGAAGTCGATTGAAGAGAATGTACAACCATCAAAATCTCCAGGCAAGCTGGAGAAAACTAGCACAAGAATACCGAATGCTGTTCCCTTGGTTACAGATGATTCAGGGCTTGATAATTTTTGGTGGTTCTTTAATCGAATGAGCACATCAGCAAATCCAGGTTCAGTCCTTGAAACAACCAGAAGGCCTATGACGAAAATTTCAACTGATTTTTCCGGGGAAGATAAAGTTTTGATAGGATCGAATGGAGATTCAAGCAAAGCAACAACTTTGTCCGTGGTAAAAACACAGCCATCAAGTGCCCAGAAATCTTTATCGGATAAGCCAAACACAAAGAATGTGATTGGTTCCCTCACAAATGGAATCAATGAGATATCATATGCCTCCGCAGCTGCAAACACTGAACTGCCAACAGATGCACCAGCTACCAGTGATGCTTATCAAAGTAATAGACAGTCAGTAGGGACAAGCCAAGATATTGTAACAGCAACAACAACGGACAAAGTGCTATCAGACCCACCTCCAACGGCTGATAACAATAAAACTATTGCAAAGGAAACCTTGGTTTTTACAGGTGAACAAATTGTGACAAATTCTCTGGTTGCCACAGATGCACCAGTTATTACAGATGCACCTGTTGTTACCGATACACCCATTGTCACAAATGCCCCGGCTGTGATCACAGATACACCAGTTGTTACAGATGCACCAGTTGTTACAGATGCACCAGTTGTTACAGATTCACCAGTTGTTACAGATACACCAGTTGTTACAGATGCACCAGTTGTCACAGATGCTCCATTTGTCACAGATGCCCCAGGTGCCATCACAGATACACCAGTTATCACAAATGCACTAGTCGCTGCAGATACACCAGTTGTTACAGATGCACCGTTTGTTACTACAGATGCACCAGTTGTTACTACAGATGCACCAGTTGTCATCACAGATTCACCAGGTATCACAGATGCACCAGTCGCTACAGATACACCAGTTGTTACAGGTGCATTAGTTGTCACAGATACACCAACTGTTGCAGTTACAGGTGCACCAGTTGTCACAGATACACCAACTGTCACAGATGTACCAAATATCATCACAGATGCCCCAGTTATCACTGATGCACCAGTCATCACAGATGTGCCAGTTGTCATCACTGATGCACCAGCCATCACAGATTTGCCAGTTGTCATCACTGATACGCCAGCCATCACAGATTTGCCAGTTGTCATCACTGATGCGCCAGTCATCACAGATGTGCCAGTTGTCATCACCGATGCACCAGTTGGCTCAGATGCACCAGTTGTCATCACTGATGAAGCAGTTGTCACAGATACCCCAGTCGTTACAGATGCATCAGTTGTCACTGACAAACCAGTTAATACAGATGCACGAGTTGTCACAGATGCCCCAGTCGTCACAGATGCACCAGCTGTAACAGATGCCTCAGTTGTTACAGATGCATCAATTGTCACTGATGCGCCTGTCATCACAGATGCACAAGTTGTTACAGATGAACCAGTTGTCACAGATGCCCCAGTGGTAACAGATAAACTGGTCATATCAGATGCACCAGTCACCACAGATGCACCAGTTGTTACCAATGCACCAGTCGCCACTGATGTACCGGTCGCGACAGATGCACCAGTTGCTACAACAGATGCGCCAGTCACCACAACAGATGCGCCAGTCACCACAACAGATGCGCCAGTCGCCACAACAGATGCGCCAGTCGCCACAACAGATGCACCAGCCAACACAGACACACCAGTCATAACAGACGCACAAGTTGTCACTGATGCACCAGTCATCACAGATGTACCAGTCATAACAGACGCACCAGTTGTCACTGATGCGCCAGTCACCACAGATGCACCAGTCATCACAGATGCACCAGTTGTCACTGATGCACCAGGCACCACAGATGCACCAGTCATCACAGATGCACCAGTTGTCACTGATGCACCAGTTACCACAGATGCACTAGTCATCACTGATGCACCAGTCGTCACTAATGCACCAGTTGGCACTGACAAACCAATTATAGGTACTCCAGCTGTCTCTTCAGTAAATGAAGTTAGCTGTCCAACTGGGTACAGAGGAAATGGTAAAGCCACGTGTGAAGGTATGGGACAGCCCCCTCCCCCTATTTACCATTTAGGGTGATGTCTATTTGAATCTCATATTTATTAGATAGCCAGCTATGTAGTATTACAGTATATTTTGCTTCAGTCTGCTCTTTTCAATGCAGTTTCTCTGTTCTTTTCCGCAGAGAACTTCATGATTCGATAGTGATTCGTTAGTGATCGATGTGATTCAGTCGATTCGTTATTGTGTTGTGTAAAGATATGTCAGCAGTTATTTTCTAAATTTTGCACCATTTATTTACTTTTATTTGGTACCACACTAGGACTCCCTATAATAGCTTCTCTTGTGCCTTTTGAAGTTTTTCCCTTATAAGGAAATATAACTGTACGTTCGTAGACATTGATGAATGCAAAGAGAGTAGTCATTCTTGTCAGGGAGACCAAGTTTGTCTCAACATAAAAGGAGGCTATCGTTGTGCCTGTAAGCGAGGCTTCAGGATGAGAGATGGTGACCGAAAGTGTGTTGGTATGTAGCAATCTTCTAAAAATTATTCTCATGTCTTCTTATTTTTCTTGTGTTTTATTAGTGATACAACTGCTGTGCAGGATTGATCTGCAAAGAGTTTCGCCATAACATTAGTTTCAATGTATATTTTGTTTTTTTCTTCACGTAGACATCAATGAATGTAGAATGAGCCTCCGTCTTTGCCAGCAAGATTGTACTAATGTCATTGGATCATATCGTTGCAAGTGTAGGCGTGGCTATGTTCTTAAAGCTGATCAAAGAAGTTGCCAAGGTATTTTGCGTCTTGTGCTTATTCATTACAAATTTGTATGTGTTCATCCCATTCAAGCCTCAAATTTTCTAAAACTTAAGAATAATGCAAGGCTTGAGCTTCATCAAGGTTTAGATTTTCTGCTGATTTGAGTTTTGAAAACGAAACAAGAGTGAACTTCAATTATTCTGTCTGGAACTCATTGCACTCTGATGTGACTCAACAGGAAGGTCAGTTACACACTTTTTATTACAAGAGTTTCAACGAGCGACTGAATCTTGATAGCCCCTACCAACGTAATAGGATCAGAGTTTCTATGCCAAAGTTTTAAAACCGAAAGAAATTATAGGGGGAAAAGTGTCAACAATAGACTTAAGAGAATTAACATCGATAGACTTAACAATAGACTTAGCATTGATCGGTCTGATTGAATCTTTAAAGACAATAACAGTTTTCTCTCTAAACTGTTTCCACCTTTTAGCTCTGCAATATGATATCTCTCTATGATATCTCTTTTTAGGATATATGTTTCCTAAAATTAGTGTCTTTGGAGCAAGGAATTTCTTGTAATCGGAAAAAGGTGTACATAGTTTGTCAACCAATGAGGGGCTAGGGAACTCAAGACTTTATAGGCTGGCTTGGTTGCTTCTTCTTTTTATATGAGATTAATAATAGGTAGCCAGACAGGATTTCATTTGGGTGGCAGCAACAATCTATAGGCTGCATATTTCTAGATATTTTTCCTATGTTGCTTTTGTAGCTCATCAAATACTTACTTACTTTTAGCGGATCCTCAAACATCTCAGAAAGGTATGATGGGTCGCAGAGCCACTGTGTTGTATGCAAAGCCAATCCGGTGTTTTAATTTTATGGGATCAACGCTCTGCTTCTGTCCAGACACGTACAAATGGAATCGTCATGGGATGAGATGTGAGAAGACCATTGTTTCAGAAAACTCAATTAAAGAAAATACACTGTCTACAAATCCAACAAGATGTTTTATGTTCCGTGGCACAAAAATGTGCAAATGTCCAAGTGATTACAAATGGGATATGAAACAACAACTTTGCAAATTGACATGTATGAGCGCTATTTCTGCATTCATTATTATTTTTCAACCATTCATTAATTCTGTCGAGTTGTCACTTTTAAGCTACTGTCATTTATCCTTGTGTCGGTTAATTCAATAAGTTCAGTTTTTATCAAACATTTAGCTACTGTAAGCAACAATAAAGCTATAATTTTCTTACACTCAAACTCGAATCCATTAATTTCTTTGAATTTTTTGCCAATTTGCAAACCCTGTGTCGTTACCCCTTCAGTATATTCCCTAAAGCAAATAATTATGATTTCAACTTTGTTTATTTTGCAAGAAAGAGCAGAGATGTGCTTATTACTTGTCGTTTTTTATAATGTAAACTCAATACAGGTATAAAGTTACCTAAATACAATTTGTGCTGTAGCGCACGGCATCTTGTCAAATTATTGGCTAAGAGTACCCGTGATCGTAAAACGTGAATTTTGATTTCATTTTGCAGTAAATGGCTTGGGCGAAAATCAAGTTGGCTTAAGGGAAGGTGGTGCTAATATCCGCGAATCAGATCTCATTAACAAGACTCGCGTCTCTAAGCTAAAATCAGTCGCAACAACTTCAATTTCTACCACAGCAGCTCCTCCTGTTGCTACAACCCAGAAGCCTTGTCCACGATATTTTGCTCAGACTTGTTCATACAAATGTACGACAATGAATAACATGTACTTGTGTACCTGCCCAGCTGGCTACATCAACAAATATCATGGCTACTGTAGTGGTATGTATTTTTATTTATTTATTTATTTATTTATTTATTTATTTATTTATTTATTGTTTATTTATTCAAGTTCTTGAAACTGACATTTGCAATAGCTTGTATACAGAAACTAATTCAAACCAAATAGATACAGAAAGGAAAAATTTAATGTAATGTTTAGAAGAATCTACTGTAAAAATTTACTGTTCAATGTTCACACCCCCTGTTTTGTCCCTTCCATATTTTCAATATTGTTTTCAATCGAAAACGTAGAGAGATTTATTTCTTCTCGTTTTAATTCTTTTTTGACATCTTTTCCTCCCTTGCTAATCAGCCTCCCCTTGATTTACCATTGCTTTCCGGCCTCTTCTTGATTGATTATTAGTATGTTCCACTTAGATTCTCTTGGAAGTGAGACTGGGTTCATTTGTGGTCATGTCCCTCGTCTGTTCTATTGTTCCCACATCACTTATTGCTTTTTCAACATGTAGCAAAGTAGGCTATTTATTGCCGGAAACGGATGTAGTCACAGATTTTGTGAATATTGTTCCTTGTCTGGTGAGAAGTATTTACACCACCAGAAACTCTAACCATACACACCCTTTCTTTGTTTCACTGCTTGATCCATGAACCCTATCCCAGAAGTCATCATTCATTCCAAGAACTTGGGAAATATGGAGCATCTTACCTCTTTTCTTCCTAGCATCATGCAATTTGTCTTTGTTTTCAAATCTAGAACAATACAATTGAATCTTTTCTCCCTTTCTACTTAGCCTTTCAGTTTCTTACTTTGTTGGAGGCTTTACTATTGGCCGCCGGAAAGGCCCCAGAGCCTTTCCCAACATTACTTAGAAGAGAAACTATCACAGCCTCTTTAGGATAAAACTGTGTAAACTTTGGAGTTCAGTTAGTAGCTGTGGAGATTCTTCCTTCATAACATTAGTAAAAACATGATATGTTTAACTTCTTAACGCATATTCTCTTTTGTTTGTCATTAGATGTTAACGAGTGCCTGTCTGGCCAAAATGGCTGTACAAAAGATCAAGTGTGTTTTAACACTCTTGGATCATACCGATGTATCAATTTCCAATGTCCCGAGGGATTTCTTCATTATGGCAGAAGGTTGGTATTCTACTCTCTATGCATACCAAGATAGACAGGTTCTTTGATTCCGTCCTCGAGTTTTATGAGATAGGACAAAATCACTCGAAGAGCGTAGCTCAGTTTCAATTTGTATTTGGTAAGTGAGTGAAGGAATGAGTGAGTGAGTGAGTGAGTGAGTGAGTGAGGGAGTGAGTGAGTGAGTGAGTTACAGAGAGACTGACAGTGAATTAGTGAGTATGTGAGACCGAGAGTGCATGAGTGATTGAGTGAGTGAGTGTGTAAGTCAGTGAGTGAATGAATAAATGAATGATTGAGAGTGAATGAGTGAGTGAATGAATGACTTAATGAGTGAATAAGTCAGATGACACATATCCTTATCTCATCGTAGCTAATAGAAGTAAAAATAAAATGCATACTGTTTGGGTGCTGACAGTGTTTTCTTAAAATATAGAGCGATTGATTTTTATTCTTAGAAACATGAAAGAGGTTTTATATTCTTACGCGGAAAAGAAGAGTGATTTAGCAATAAGCAAAAAGTTGTTTACAACGTGAAATCATAGCAAACTGTGAATTTACCCCCCTTACATTGTCAGTTATTTTCTATCGCTGATGGTATTGCATGAAAATGCTACGTTGCAATGCAGAACGATCATAAGTGTTTGCAGCTTCTTTCTAATAGACGTACTTTTTAATAAGAAACAAATATATAATAAATATAAGCCTGAAATCAAACAAAAATTAAGAAACATTTGAGAAACACAAGCAGACTGAGCTTCAAAAGTAAACTTGAAGAAACTGTGTTTGCGAGAAAAAGTTTTATTAAAAGAAAAAGATCATATTTACTTCACAGCGCCTAAATATTCCACTTCTCGTCTCACGGCTGCCTTATCTCAGTTATGGGCCCTATTCGAAATTTCAAGAATTTTAAAAAGTATGTATGACAAACATTTAAGGTTAGGTTTGACCAAATGTTAGGAAACATCCGGGCTTAAAGCAGAATGTGTAGTGTAGTGTAGACAAATATTTTGTTTAATTTTATATTATTTATTTATTTAATTTATTGATCTGAGCTGTCAGTATTTTTCCATCTTTTTCATCAGTCGATATTTCATTCTAGGGTATGTCGTAAACCATGCAGACAACGGCCTACAGGTCCAAATGATATATGCACGGACAATTTCATCAACTTCCACCAGTTTGCTGTCCCGAAAGGTACTGAAGTAGATAGTCATTTGGCCACCCTAAGATCTTCTGCACACTATAGTTTCCTTGGTCGTACGCAGTTTTATTTCAAAGACGGACAATCTTACTTTAAGCTTCGCAAGGTTGGAGCTGTATGTTCGCTTTACACTCGAAGGAATCTTAACAGCCCTGGAGACTACAGCGTTGAAATAGTTGGTGATGTAATAGATACCCGTGGACGATTGTTGTGCAGAACAACGTTCAAGATTCTGGTTAATGTTGGCGAATACTCATTTTAGGAGTATTATGTTTTCATCTTTAGCAATTGAAATTCGATTACTTCAGTAGTAATAGAGTTGGGCCTACAAGTTAGGCCTTCGAGGTAGACCTCGCAGAGGGCCTTTCATTAGTAGGCCAATGTGGCACCGAACAGCTTTGCATAATCCTTATGGTGGTAAATCCGATTTGATAAATAGATGTTGATTACAGCGTCAGCAATCCGAGAGAGAAATGATAAGTTACTTCTTCAATTGTAAGATCTATTTTAAATATTTTGTACATTAAAGTACCTTTCATGTAGTTATCTTTTTGGAAAGGATTGCCAATCCAAACGCAAAGACTGGAGATATGAAATTTTTATCTAAAAATTTGAAATATTGTTCGCTTTGATGACAGCATCTTCATGATGTCACTTCTACAATTTATGTTACATGACTTGGCCCGTTATCACAGATATAGGTCGTGACAAATTGTCCTTGAAGAATAAAGGTGGATTTATGCAAATGGCAGAAGGAAATATAAAAGATTTTTATGTATTTTTATCCAACTAAATGCGTGGAGAAGTTACTCATAAGATATTTAATAGTAAAGTACAAAAGCCATATAAAAATTGATGTGATATCTCAGAAAATGTGATATTTACGGGAATATATACATTTATACTATTGATATGTGTTAATCTCTGTTAAGTTGGTATTTTTATAAAATGTAGATAATTTTATGTTTTTTTATTTCTTTTCAGCTTTTCTTAAGATTTTATTTGTACTGTTTGTAAGATCTCTTCTTTCTGCATAGATATATATATATATATATAAATATATACATACATACATACATATATATATATATATATATATATATATATATATATATATATATATATATATATATATATATATATATATATATATATATATATATATATATATATATATATATCACTATAGCACGAAAAAGCGGAAACATTCTTTTGGCATACTGAAAGCTTTCAGTATGCCAAAAGAATGTTTCCGCTTTTTCGTGCTATAGTGAAGTTCTGTAGTACCAACAGACTTTTCACATATATATATATATATATATATATATATATATATATATATATATATATATATATATATATATATATATATATATATATATATATATATATATATAAATAATATATATATATATATATATATATATATATATATATATATATATATATATATATATATATATATATATATATATATATATATATGTATGTATGTATGTATGTATGTATGTATATGAATATAGGGTGCATGGGTTTGTATTCGTGGTTTTGATAGAATAGCATGTGAATGTAGATATTTCAGTCAGATCAAAATAGTAAATATGAACTACTTTTAATCATTTAACCATTTTTTCGAATTAATGCTTCCGCAATTCCCTTGAAAACCCTGTCTCTGCCAGCTCATCTCTTGCATAATATGATAGTATAATTAGGTTTCTGAAGTCGATTCAAAATCGAATATGCTTAAAAGGAAAGCTTTTTTAGAACTTTGATATTCCCAACCGTAACCTTGCTTTTGTACTCAGCAATTATATAATTCCAGCTTTTCTTATTTTTTGTAGTTAGTTCTTAGTTATAAAAGATATTTTGTGCCCAACATTTATACATATGAATTTATAGATAAATAGATAAATAGCTGTTGAGTATTATCTTCTTAGTTTCGTTTTTTCTTTTATTTATATGGGTATATCTTTCTAGAAAAATTAATTACCTGATTAGGCAATTTTCACTTGAATGAAGTCATGAAATTATCTATTAAAGTTAAATTTTTTCTTGTTTTGCTGCGCTTCAGGCTGTTGTGAAATGATAGGGGGATGGGTACCCTGTGAAGGAAAAGAATTACACAGTATCTTTGAAGGCTTATGATGTTTTCCACTGCAAACAGATAACGAAAGGAATCTTATTGGCTGTGATATTGCGTTGTATTAAGTACTCATCGACAATGTTTAGATTTGGTGACTGAAGGTGACAGAATTAAAATCGTAATGTACGAGAGACGAGAAAAGTTCAATTGATGAAATCGTAGATCAGAAGATTTAGCAACCTTCAGTATTATGCAAAGGAATTCAAGTGCAGAATTTCCATCATCTCAGTAGTGATAGCTGCGTTTGAAAGGTATTAGATATAAACAACTCTAGAAATTCGCATAATGTCATGGAGTAGCAACTATAGGGAGAACCATGCGAATTTTCTTTCAAATGCATGTTGCTCTGCACGTTTGAAAGCTTCCTTGAAGAGCTAAAATGGAAAAGGTTCCAATCCCTTTGGGCCTCTGTTTTCTAATGCAGTTAATCTTCAATTCGCAAAGAGATACAATACACCACTCCCATGGTATTGTTTAACTTTGGTGCATGCATACGTGCAATATCATGTAAAGTGCACGCGAATTAGCGTACAGTTTCTTCATTCAGTCATTTGACTTTGAGAAGCGATACCATGTGCATCGATTGGTGGAGTATGGAGCAAAGTTAGGCAGGCCTAGTAATTCTCTATAGCCGATTTTGAACTAATTCTTGTCTAGCTTTACGTCTTCAGGTACTGTAAGATGGACATGAAATTCGTGAAGTAGCTCCCAACTAGACTTCTTTTGGAATCAAGCGTGCATTGAGTCTCGTCTAGTAATTAATCTTTTATAATCGATTCAAAGAAAATTAAATGGACGATGTCAGATACAAACTTAACGATCGAATAATACTGACTAAGTACTTTCATAGTTTTGCATATAATATATTCCATTTCTAAGGTATAATTGTGATGGCTGGACTCATCAAATGATTTAAATTTTATCGCTTTATCTTAGATTTGAATGATCATTTTTGCCATAACTTTGTACACCATTTCCCTGGCTAACGGAAGATTTATGAAGCTTGCAGATATTTCCTCATTATCAACTGTAGCTTTGAATTTCAGATTTTTTGTCACTGAATTTGTTGCCAATTTGTAACTAACTGAAAGGGTGTTACACTGCTTGGATGCCCCACCCAAGCGGTTAGGCCATTTCATTGCCGCGGAAATTCAACAGAAGTTAAACTTCTGTAGTAGTAAGTTACTTCATGTTGAATGTATAGTCACAACTCACGTGACTTACCTCTTGTTAAGCGTTTTGGTCCGCTTTACTCTGAAATATTTATACACCATGTGAAAGTGAAAAAACGGTTTCATTTGTCATTTTTCTCATTATTAATGACAGCACATTTTCCTTTTCAGTGCATAAATTATTAAGTTACAGCCGAGATTGAATTGATGAAGAAAGATGATATCGAAATTGCAATTGATGCAAATTACCTTACGCAAGGTTGAAATGATGAAGAAAGAGATAGCGTCAAAGTTGCGATCGGTGTGAAATATCTCATACGCATTTCAATACGTAAGAAAAGGTAGTTGATAACTTAATGATAAAGCCTGTCACCTACTTCTTTTGATTTCTTATCTCAATGTCCATTTAGACTCATCATTATATAATTAGTCAACACAATAAGAGAGCGCTCATGTTTTATAATGGGGGATGGGACTTGCAAATGAATCACATTGACCACTGTTTTCACCCTCAAAGAAATGATAGGATATTATGAGCCTTATTGTGAAGTAGTACCTCCTGGTAGACGTCATCTTGCAAATAACGTAAGCGGCGCTGTAGAATGGGGAAGAGGGATTCTTCGTACGCACGTATGTTTATATGAGAAACTTAACGAATTTCATAGTTTTACGTAGGACGCTGGAGATATGGTCAATTAAAGGTGTTGTATAATTTAAACTTCTTTAGATTGCAGCAGTTTCTTAAAAGATGCATCGCGTTTCTTGGAGTAGCTCATTTTCAAGTGTTTAGAGTTTATTAGTAATTTGAACAAATTTCAAAATGCAGAAAGATATGGTGTGAAGACTCTAAATTCCCCATTACAGAATGCACCTTAGAATATGCTAACAATGATTGGGGATTGGGTTTGGGATTGGGTTTGGGATTGGGTTTGGGGTTGGGATTGGAGTTGGAACAACCATCATTAGAACATTCTAATGTGCATTACGTGATGGATAATTTAGAGTCTTCACACAATGTCTTTTTGCATTTTCAAATTCTACACTACTGAACGTAGGTTACTAATCAATGCAATAAATGAAACGAGGGTTCATTGATACCCATGACGTAGATAAGCACTGCCATTGTTCAACAATGGGAACAGGTCATTAGTCAACGGTGAACTAATCAGATAGATACTGCTTTCATGGAGTCGAGTCTCTGCGGAGGCGCTGTTAATGCCTTCCCCAAATATTTAAGCTATGGCAGTAGGAACTGTCCGTTATGATCTTCTTTGTTCTCTCGTTGCCAGGACAAAACCCACCCAATATGCAATCTACCTGGTTTGCTTCTACGCATATCATACATAGTATGCTAAGATGTAATTGAATCGATTTCTGAATAAAGAAAAAACTTATGAGAACATTGGTCTAATACAAATTTTGATTTATTTGACAAAAAATAACTGCCTGGTTTAGTTTCAAATTAGACCACCTGGAATTTCCTGATAATGACAGTTGTTTTATGTTTGTTTTATTTTTCCTCAGCCAATTAAATTAATTGCCTTACTGGAAACTAACGTGATGTGATGTATGAGTGGGCTGCCAAGCATATTGTTTCAAACCAGCGTCGTAAAATTGTTTTAGAGCCTATTGCTCTATTTTCCTTGCATTTATGCCCACGGGAAGATGTATTATTTACTTGGAATATATGCATGATTTTTGGACCATTCAGATTAAGCTGCAAGAACTATCTTATCTGAAAAGACATAAATGTCAAATAAAGTGCAATAAATAAAGTAACTTTGTAATTAAATACTCCCTAGCAAAAAAACCTGTAAATCGAACCAACACTGCGAGGACGTACATTTGTGACATGTGGCATAGTACAGTTGCCATTTTTAGGAGAATCGACATGGAATAGAGGGTCTACAAAAAGCCTAAAAGTGTGACGTGTTGCAACATTTGCAGTAGAAGTGATGCTAAGAAATGTCATGATCATCAATATGGAACTCTCAGAGAGTTATTCTCTTTTAAGTAACCTTATACATGGGTCTTAGCAACACAATATTGTCTCCGTATGAAACAACAGCCAAGCCCGGCCTAGGACTTCTGACATTATAAAGGTGTGGCTCACCGTATCTGAATACTGTGAAATCAAACAATCTAGATAAGACCTCACTTTATTTATGTTTATTTATATATTCATCCTCAGTAATTTAGAAGCATATTATAAATGTAATTCAATCTAAACAGTATTCACGTAGAATGTCCGAAGCTATACATGAACGAGGCCGGAAAATCCTGTAAAAGAATTTCGATTCTAGGAGGTATCGAGACATGAATATTTACTGTTCGCTATTGATATCAAGCATAAGGTACCTCTTGTAGAATTAAAGAGACAGATTTGGCTGCAGGGCAACTTTATATTAAATAAATATTTCTCAATATAAGAATAAGCTTAAGTAATAATGAGTATAAAGATGATAAAACAATGATTGATGACTATGATAATTTGTTAAAAAGACAACCATAAATCTTGAATGGTAAATAGATTTCTTAAACATCAGATGCTTAAAACATTTAGATGTTGGGAAAGTGAGAATGTTCAAAAGAAAGATCAGAAGAAGATACTCTCAGACTGTCCAACCTACTCAGCTTGTCAAAGTGGGACACCTTTTCAAAAACTTGATAAATTTCATTATGGTTAAAGTGGTATGCGTAATGTCTTGCACAAAAAATCAAATTTATTTCAATGTCATAAAATCCATCAAATTCAATAATTACTGTATGAACCATGCTCGATGTTGTATTGCCTGTTTGCTGATGTAGTTATTTCAAACAAGGCATTTTGTGGCTTAAAACTAAAACAGTTTTCATCTACGTTTAGCTTCAACGCCAGTAAAGGTGTCACAGGGGTACATTCAAGATGACTTCTGTTTTCCAAATGAATCTTTCGGACCACAGAGAAGCAACTTTTGCTGTCAGCATTGCTGGCTGGAAATCCCAAAAGTGCGCATATGAGCATAAGAAGGGTTTTGTAGACAGGCTGGTTGGTATCAATAGTTCGAATCTCGTGAATTGAAGCCCAGAAACCATCAACATCTATACCAGTAGTAGAAATTGGCAAACTGGCCTTCTGAAAGTCAAGTACCGCAGTTCTTAGACCATCCCACCTGTCACCTAATTCTAACTTGTTTTTACTTTGATGAACGTTTCTATAGCTTTTTCGTGAAAATAGTTTGTATGAATCACGAGCAGTGCCTAAAGCGGGAGAAGCTGTGTCCCGAACGAGGTTAGTGCGGGACGCGGGACAACTTTTCTGAAAACGGAAGTGTCGCGCTCAAAGTGGGACGGTTGGACAGTCTGTACTCTAGCTTGTGACTTACAGTCAATGGTAGTAACAGCTTCTAATAATGAACAACATCGTCTATAAACAGATATGGGTTTGGGATCTTAAGAGACAGCAGACGCATTGAAACTTTTTTGTTTCTATAAATTGTTAAATTTAATATAAAAGGATATTTTATGAACAAATGTATTTGCATATTCCAACTCTTTCTTGATATCTTTGAAAGTCCTGATGAGGATAGGAAATGATAGCATTCCTGAGTATCTTAGGTTTGGAAGCTAAAAATCTGCTAATGGCTCAAATTGATAATACTTATATTTTTATTATACAATCAGATATTACTCATAACGTACAAAGATATGCTATATTGATAAACAGAACAAAGAACTAATGTTAAAAATATTATACAAAAGGTGAATTACAGAACTTCATTACTGAACAAAAATGCGGAAACATTCTTTACAAAGCAATAACCATCAACTGTTAGACAGCTCCGACCAGGCCTATCGTCTCCCAGGCTAATTGACCAATCATCATGCACTTGAGCATTGACCAATCACCTAGCAGGATTCTAACCAAACATGCATTCCACAGCTCAATTTAGGGCTATTTTGCATGATGATTGGTCAATTAGGATGGGAGAAAATAAGACTTGATCATAGCTCTTTAACAATTGGTGGCTAAGGTTTTTTATGAAGTCTCACTCATCAAATGTATGAAACGCTTGGTTCACCTGTCGATCGTTTTCCAATACTCTGATGAGAGCTGGATGAAAAGCTGCTTCCAGTATGGTAAAAAATGCTTCAGCCCTTTCGTGTAATATTGAACTATTATACAACTTTAGGAAGTTACATGATGAATGATGGTAGGTAAAAAGATTCCCTTTATGCTTACAGAATTTGACAAGAATTATAGTTAAACTATACTTATATTCTAATAAACAATAGATTCATCTTTTTAAACTTGTATATTACAAAAGATTGTACCTTCGATCTAAAATGATAGCTCTGTGAATGCAGTTGGCAAGCTATTTTAGGCACATTGAAAACTGTCCTCTTCATTGTTGTGTACTCCAATTCATTGCTAAAATTATTCTGAAAGCAAAACAGGCAGCACATAAACAAAGCTCTGCAGTCTATCTTAGGCACAGATATTATTGAATATTTGAATCATCGATGAAGCATTCAACATGACACTTTGGTATAACTTGCACCTGGGAGTACATATCACAGTAGAGAATATGAACCAGCTGAAGATAGATTGCCACTGATCTTCTTATATCCATTTTATTTCGATGCCTCTTTTCGAGCCATTTGCACAAATTTACCAAGCTACTCTCTGCATAATTGTACCAACACAGCCAGCTTTTTTAGCTTCATTTACGATTTGAGTACAGCCATTCTGACATCTCTTCTCTAGCTGAGTTGATATCTGTGGAACAACATGCTTTCATCAGTCAACTTTTCTCAAGCTGAATGAAGCCATCGGTTTGCCTTAGCTCCTCCTTGTAGACACGCACGAGCAATAAGGATTTGGCACGAAGTTCTCCAAGTAATCAGTCATCAATCCAATAACATGGTATAGACATAAACTAGTGTTAAAGCGCACACTTGCAGATAGGCTGCCTTCAGATTATTAGCTGAATTTTGAGACGACTTATCTAAATGTTCTATATCTCTGGAAGAACTGTTCTTATACAAAAATATCGTTTTAATGTCAGTCACTATGCTGTTTGCCAATGTGGTTCTAGGCATTCGGTTTAATTGTGTTGCTAAACTCTTTGTTGTTGCAGTTGTTGTTGCAGTTGTTGTTGCAGTTGTTGTTGCAGTTGTTGTTGGCTTTGAAGTATTTGCTTGCTCCATTGATATAGTTTGTTCAATAGTGAAATTGTTATGTATTTTCGATATGAACTCGTGCGTATGTGTGCTGATTTTGGATGACTTTGTTGTTTGAGGAAGAGTTGTGGTCGACATTGAAGATCTTTCTTTGTTTATTGTACATCCTTTCCTATCACCACAAACCTGTCTGCAACTTTTTGCTTCACACGTCAGTTCACAAATACTGCCCTCCTCACATACCTGTAAGCAAGTCTTTACATTTTTTCCACATTTCAGCTTACACGTGCTGTTTTGCAAGCAAGCCTGTTGGCAATCTTTAGCATCGCAAAGGATATTTTCGCATTTTCCAATGGCACAGATTTGGGTGCAGTTTGTTGCTTGAGCTCCAAAGCAGTGGACCTTTGCACAGTGAGAACAAAATTGTTTTGATATTTTTAAAGTTGATATCAATCGCTTGCATTTCCCTTCCACACAATTTTGCAACGCTGCATTTGAAGCTGTCTCTGCACCATCAATCACAGTTTTAACTTTTCTCTTGTTTTTTCGCTTCCCATTACGCCTTCGATTTTTTCTGCCTCTTCTGTTTCGCCTGGGTCCTTTTGCTCTCATGACGTCACATGTCCCTCCAGAACAGTCCTGTGTCACAAATGGTGCACGTGCAAACATGTTTAGAACGCGAGGTCTAATACCGCCGTTCAAGTGAACCTGTTTCAATCAAAGTAAGCATTCATTACTATTGCTTTTAGTGAAAGGTGAAATTGTTTGATCTGATGATGAATTCCGCTATCATGTTTCATTTACATAGCTGTCTCGACATTGAGTTCAATCTAAGGCAGAATTCTCTAAATTGGATTTGTAAAATATTTGAGGCGGCATTGTCAGTTTATTGGCTGAAACTAAACTGTCACGTGACCAATTCTATGCAATGAGTGCATGACGTATATGGGGATTTATTGGCAAATTTTAAGGATAGGACACGTGACATTCTTCAAAGCTTTAAATGGAAAATCGACAGGCCAATCATACGTGACTAATTGATCTCCAAGATGGTATGCTTTCCTTAAGCCATGCAAATCCTACTCTCTTTACTCTACCTAATTCTAAACATACATAGATTTATACATGTATATATACTACTTGCAGATGATTACTCTAGCCAGAGCCGAAGTGCTCATGACATATGTCACCGGATTTATCGCTATTTTCAGGCTTTTCTTGGAATTGATAACGTAGTTTTATGTCTAATCATCAGATTCAAAATAATACATCAAAGATTTCTCTGTTTGTCATCATCCTGATCATACAACACATAGATACACCTGTAAAGTTTAAGAAGATAATAAAGAAAGCTTGCCTTTTGCTTACAAATGCTGGGTGATAAACACCTCATATCCCTGCATACATAGCCATCACAATATTGACGGCAGTCTGGTTTTTCCATACATGTACAATTATCTGCGCATGTCCATTGTTCACACCATCCAAATCGTTTTAGTACGGCAGGATTACATGAAGCATTTCCAGAGATTCGGACAATTTTAATTGCTGTCATAACAATCAGTATCAGAATGTGTGACTGTATATTCTGAGCATTCATTTGGCCAATCTGAAATTGAATTCAAGTATACAATGAGAATCTATGGTAAATCATTCTTTCAATCACTTAATCAAGCAACCACCTGATCGATCGGTTAATCAGCTAGTAAACGAAGTTAGAACGAATAGCGCTCAAAAGTCACCTAACAATTTTTATGTTTATCAACTGAGTTGCATGTGCTTACAGCTAAATTTATGAATGACTGAAATAAATGAAATTAGAGTTAAGCTTATTAACCAGAGAATCAGTGGAATGATCAAAAACATTTCAATTAAAATTTGAGGCTTACAATGTTATCAATCCCTAATGATTTGTTAATCAAAAAGTAGACATTAAAACCATAATATGAAATACCTCTGTTGCACCTTCTCTTTCAAGGTAACAACAGTTTTCACTCGATCACTGAACAACGCTACTACACTATCAAATGTTCCCCATATGTTAAAGATCATAAGGACCAAGTCTGTAAAGACTTGAAGCCGATTCTCGGAATTTCGCTTCAACTCAAAATGAATTGATCGAACTTATCATGTGGCAAATAAAACTAACTATAGAACAACAAATTCTTACGATAAGACAGATAAATGCAGTGGTATATCATCGAAAAGAAAGTCCCTGCAAATGCCATCTTCAGCCGACATATTGACTAGGAAGCCGCAAAAGCGGTTTAATACAATATATCCTCATGACAAGCATCATAAAGGGATTTTGTATCAAAGGATGTTTATATTAAAAAATAAAAACAGGATTAGTAGTAGAAGAAAAATATTTGTGAGTGAACCTGGCCTAAATGCGCTCGATCTCTTTTACTTGGTCTTTAGACACTTACAGTTGCTACTTGCAAGACATATGCTTGGCGTTTCATCCTGAATTGGAGCCATAGAGCCTAATGTGGCCCCGTTTGGTTTCCAAGCGTAAACCCTCTTTAGATGTTAGCAAGCAGATAAGCTTTGTTCTTCAAAAGGAGATTGCTGCCCGCATGCGGTTGGTTTTGAAAAAACTTCATTATCTCATAGAAAGAGCCGACAGAGAAATTTAAGCAATGCAACAAGGGCTGATCTCATCAAAGTAGCTCTTCGCATAACTAGGCCAATTTATTAACAATATCTTATGTTATTTACACCCGGTTTTCCGCAAAGTAACACTTTGGAACTCAACGAGATAGCTTGAATGGAACTGAGAGTCTTTTTGGGACACTAACTCTTGATTCGAACCATCTTTCCTTCTTTGTTCTGGAAACCACCTGTTGTGTTTTGTTTAGATAAATTGAAAGTCATTGAATCTGAGTGCTATGTTAAATTCCCTGGCTGAATGGTACTTAATGCCACTTGAAACGTTCAAGTAAACAAAGCTATTCAAATTGATTGGACATGCGACATTTGTCTAAATGGCAGTTTGATATCATTCTAATAATGTCAATTGCACGACAGATTGCCATGACCAGCAGTTCTATTCATCATATCTGCACAAAACGTCTTAATACGCTCTTGCGTCAATGTAGAGATCGTTTCGCATTCATCGCATATGACGTCAATTGTAAATCAGACTTACTCATCTATCTTTTTCTCAACTTTTCTCAACTTGCTTACCAAATACGCCCACTGGTCTCTCTGTAAAACTCCGGATTTTTTATCTACCTCCTTATATCTCTGGTAGCTTTTCATTCACCTGGAAAACACCTCACTTTCAAATTCAAATATATCTTATGGTAAAGCTTCTTTGAAACCCCAGTTGAAAAGAAGACGATGATAACAGACAGGAAGCGACTTGACGCCTGCCATACACTGTGGCATTGAATATAAGCCCGAATGTAAGACTGGAAATGTAGAATAAATGTCAGTGTGAGTTAGCAAAAACCTACAGATGGCAACATCCAGAGACAGATAAGAAAGGACCTTTTAAAAAATGATATATCCAATTTCTAACATCCTATATTCGACATATTTGACAAAAAGTGATAACGACATTACATAGGATGTAGCCTTCTGTCATCTTCATCTTATTAATCTGTCTTATTAGATTTGACAGTTTTCTATTGGCAGTCAAAAACTGTCAAAAATTGTGGATATTTTCACTAAGATATGAGAATAGAAAGTAGACGTGATAAGTTATGAACAGCTAAACTTCAATAAGTTATGAAAGTAAGCTAAGAGAAACAATTGCAGTCTCTAAAGGCTTGAAAACTATGATATTCTATAATATTGGCAATGTATTATAGCATCGACAATTAACTTGATAGTTCTGCTTGAAAGAATTTCTCTATAACCACTCGCTGTAACAACGTACAGCTTAAATTTGCAAAATCTCAAAAATTTGAATCTTGCGCTTGTCAAAATCTGCTAAAGATAGTTATAAACTTCAATGATAATCAATTTTGCAATGAATTTGAAATCGTCTGAAGAGCAACAGTATAATATAAACAAATAGACCTCAAATTATAAGCCTCCATGTGAACCATATAACTTTGTTGCAGTTATACTGCTCCAATTATCAAACTCGCGTAAGAATGTTATGAAACACGACGGGACCAAAAACGGCGTAGTTTAGAAAATAAACATAAGCTTCTTTGCATATGATAGGAGTCTAGATACCTTGTAATATATAGGACAAATGTTCTACAACGAGCCAAAATGTTGAAACACCAGTACTTCTAGTGCAAGAGATGTCACTTGTTCAACTTCAAAGGGTAACTGTCATCATCTCTCTTACTTTGATTGAACTCAAGTGACGATAGGGCACGGAGTATTTAGTAAAACTTGGTCACGGCCACCTTAACAGCAATAACATGTTTACCATTATAGCGAAACGTCTTTTGTTGCTCTTGCAGAATTGTTACGTTCGTTTAATGAAATTGCAATAGATCATAATGCCAGCATTGCCCCATTATAAGAATTGACGCTGTTACTTTTGCAATTATTTCCGGTTTAACGTACGAAAAGACATCAATAGCTGCCGATATATAAACATGTGAATATATCTAGCCTAAACAAAGCCATGCCATTGTATTTGTTAGAATACAGACCAAAATTAGGCATAACCCTATTAGATAGGGTCGTTCGCAACCTCTCAGTGGGTCAGAAGTACACCGTGATAAAGCATAATTCAACAATTTCTGACCAACTTGCTACCAGAATCAAATTTTGCCGAAATTACTTTGATTATGTCGGAAAGCTCTGTATGCTAAAGGAAACTGTGTCACTTCATCGACATCTGAACGAAGTGGTAGAATGCTTATATTACAAAGCTGCATTATCTATCTATAAATAAATGTCTTTGAATGGTTTAGCTTGCCGATACATTCATGTCGTAAGACTATCTGCAATTATCTGCTGTAATCCAAATCATCTATCTAGCTTAGAACTAAGGAAAAAACTAGTGGAATCACGAGCGCCCATCCTAGAGAGAACACGAAAGTAGCTTATACATGAGGAAGCGTGTCATCACAAAATGATGTAAACTTGTTGAATTTGAAATTTCTGTATACCACATGTGCAAGAAAATCAACTTACTAGAGAAAGAGAGGCCTGTTTTAGAAGAGTTACAGTGTTTGGGTCTCTCTACACGTTTTTCTATAAGAAAGATATATTCGCCCTGTACTTAAATTTTATAGCTTTGCTTGACTTCAACATCGAAACTTTCTTTAGACTTTCTAAGCGAGAATATTCGAGTTTGTGTAACACTGCAGTGTTGCAAAGAAAGGCACACACGGCTAGCAAATATGACACTCTACTAGATAGGGCTACCACAAGACAAGAAATCAAAACAGACCGAAGAAACTAGATACCAATCAAGAAACTAGACATTGATATTATTAATGGAAGAGGAATTAAGTAACAGAATCAGACTATATAGATATGCTCTGTCGACATGTTTTTCCAATAGGCGTATACTTTTTACGAGGTACATTGAGATGTAACGGGTTAGGGACAATCTCTAACAAATCATCTTATTTCTGAATCTTAAACTTTGGATCGACTGTATATAGTGACGATTATGTAATCATATTGTGTAATGATTGCAATAGTCAATTCAACTGAGTTCTTATGGAGTCTCATGAAATTTCGAGTGCATTTAGTTCAGTTATAAGCTTTCTTTTTAAGAACCTTTTTCCTTCGTCTAGCACTGAAACATTCTTAGCTTTTTCATGATTTCAGTAGCATTGTCCTACTAAGAGAACTCTGTGTTTTTAAGTAACAGAGTATGTAAACGAAGGAATTACGTTATATTTGTAATTCTACTACTTGATGTCCGTCTTAACGTAGTGTCATAGAAAATGGTTCCTGCATGTCTGTTCACGTATGTTCGTATGTTTGCTCTCTCTACTCCTCAGCCCAGCAGACGTAATGAACTGTTTCACATCACAGCTAGGAACTAATGATAAAACTAATATGAATTTAAGCAGTTTTATAGAGTCCCCTCTAATTAAAGCAGTGTGTATAAATGCTCTCTCATATAAAGTAGATAAGTTACCCGTCCATGATGATAATAAATAATAATAATAATAATTTTTTTTGAAACTTCATATTGAATACATAAAACTACTTACAATAATACACCTCTCAAAAAATTTTGGCAGTGTGTAATTGGCTTGCTTGTAGAGACTACATAGTACATTTATGAAATTAACATGTATAACAAAAAAAAATAATAATGATAATAATAACGATAATAAATGATTCATTTACAATTGGTAATTGCCGGAAAGGTAGCTAACTGAGCTAACTAATGTCAACTATGTGTAATATAGCTTAGAATCTAGGCAAACTTATTTCATAACTTGTAAACAGGTGCTATTGAGGAGGAGGCTACTTCTAGATGAAGCTCGCTTGTTTACAAAGTTCTGCATGTTTTTTTAACATTCATGGTAACAATTAAAGAGAACTTTGGTTTTGAACTTTAGAGAAAGCGGCATTTCATCGCAGGTTCCGGTTAGTTACAAATTTAGTTAAAAAATATTTGGCTGTTACGAATCATTCTGAGATCAATCTTTATACCATCATTTGCTTTAAATTCTTTTCTCCAAAACTAAGTCATTTATTCATATCACTTCCTACAAATAGATTTCATTTTTCCTTATTAATTGTTGTTTTGACTAACAAACCAGAGTGGCTTTATAATATATTCATTAACTTTAGATTGAATATGCCCATTCATTTGCTCTCCATTTGTTTGCATCTAAATCTATGACTAATGCTGTAAAGCGCTACCAGCGTAACTTGCCCAACCGATTTCAAGCTATCGAAACTGCGCGCTTTCATGGCAATTAGCATTCGCAAAACACTACAAGAACGTCCCATATTTGTTGAGGATGAGCGACTTTAGCAACTAGCATAGTTCTTGTAATTCTAGACAAGTACGTAATTAAATAAGAGTGCCTCATTTTTATTTGGTTGTTAACTATTTCCAACTCTAAATACTCATAATATCTAATAAGGTTAACATGAATAACATCGTCTATCACTGTCTCTATATAGGCATCTATACGTTTAGTTGGCAATTGTTGGCCTACACCTTCTGATACCTTGCTATTCTAAAAAAACATGCATTTAATTCCAATGAATATCAATAAATATGTTATACCAAATAGGAAGAAGTCTTGCGGTAGATCTACCAACTCAAACCTGAAAGTCAAGGAACGTTGTGCAAGATTCACGAACTTTTTAAAGGTGGCATTGCTGAATCGGACTTGCAAAAGTTCTACTGGATCTTTGGAGAAATGTTCATGAGCTGCCCGTTTGCTGAAAAGTGCGGAGGAGTTAACAAATGTAAGATCCTGGATACCTGCTCATCAAGGTAGTGTTTCCTGATGATAAGCATGTGATTACTTCCTGAAAATTGTTGGTGAGTCAAAGCAAGCTCCTAGTCTATACAATTCTGAATTATATTCTGTCATAATGCCTATTTACTAACATGTGCGTGTGTGCACATGTTTGCTATTCTGTTTGTGTTCGTGTTTGTGATTGGGTTTGTGTTCGCATTTGTGTATGTCTTGCATTTGTGCTTGTGCATGTGCTTGTGCTTGTGTGTGTGTGTGTTTGTGTTTTTGTGTGTTTGTGTGTGTGTGTTTGCATGTGAAAGAGAGCGAATCTCTATTATCTCATTTCTGGATGATATACGCAGAAAATCTCATTACATTCATCAATCAGAATAATATGCCTTAATTTCTTTAATGCTTAATCAGAGTGTCTATTACAATTCAAAAGCAATCAATCAGTTATCTTTTGAATGTAAATAACACGATCTTTTCCTTCATTTAAGCTTTCCTTCCTTCGCATCCTTAACAGTGTAATTACTAAAAGTTTTATTGGTATTAGGATCAAATAATAAAGATTTTATTTACAGTTCTATCATGTGCCACTACCGTTAACTAGACAAGACTAATCTATTTTATATTGGCGTTATTGATTCTTTCTCGTACTCATTTCTTATCATCAACAGTAATCTATTACACAATTAGTACTTTGATTAATATATCACTTCTTGTTTAATAGAACAATAACATGGTCGATTATGAATCAATTTCCCAGAGTAATTTTAATCAAAACAGATCGAAGAAACTAGATACCAATCAAGAAACATAGACATTAATATTCTTATTGCAAGAAGAAATAAGTAACAGAATCAAACGATTTAGATATGCTCTGTCGACATGTTTTTCCAATAGGCATATACTTTTTACGAGGTGCAATCGATGTGTAACGGGTTTGGGACAATCTCTAACAACTGATCTTATTCCAGAATCTTAAACTTTTGATCGAATGTGTATAGTGACGATTATGTAATGATATTGTGTAATGATTGCAATAGTCAATTCAACTGAGTTCGTATGGAGTCTCATGAAATGTCGAGTGCATTTTGTTCAGTTATAAGCTTTCTTTTCAAGAACGTTTTTTCCTTCGTCCAGCACTGACACTTTCATTTTTCATGATTTCAGTAATGAGACTTTCATAAGATTTTCTTTCTTACGAAGAATAGTTTAATTTGCTTAACATTACAGTGTTACACAGACAGAAAGGCACTGCACAAATAAAACACTCTACTACGAAAGCTAACAAAAGAAATCTATAAAAAATTAAGGTGTTTTTCATGAGTGGACATTGGAATTGTAAAGGTAAATGACTCATCGACTTTCTTAGGTCTCGGAAATATAGTCCTACACTTTCTTGATTGTTTGAGCAGCCGAGTACTGTATTCTTATAATGCACATTCTTATGAAAAAACGTGCTCACATAATGAAAGCATCGGAAAACCAAATGAACATAAATAGCTTCCTAAATCTTGTTGCACCAAAGAGTATACTGGTCTATCCTCTACTCTTGAAAGAACCAAAATGAAGATCTGTAATGTAGCTAGGCATAACACTCACTAATCCGCGTCCACCTCTTTAGTTAAGTCTGAAAACATAGCTTCTGTTTAAGCATATAACACACGAAATATTCCGGGAGTATTTGGTCATTATTCTGACCAGAAGAGTGGTTGAAAGCGAAGGTAATTATACTCTTATAACACTATGTTCGTTTAGTCAAAAAAATGAGATTTACTCTATTGCTGTGACTGGCGAGTGCCATAACGGTGCCGAAATTTCCCAAGAATTCTGATATAAACTCAATTCGTCTAACAAACAAACACCGTTGATAAAAGATACCTTTCATAGAGTGCATAGTCAATATCATAAGCCGTGCAAATTTACTGCAAATTACATCCTTTTCTGTTTTCTCACAATGGTTTGATGACGTTAGTAATATGGCATAGCATCAAGTTATCTGCAAGTCTTCGCCATTGCATTACGACTATGAAGGAAGGTATATTCATGAGAATTCATCCCTAAAAGCACGGCTTCATATTTAGAAACAACTTATTTTTTAAATCTTCTATTCTGTTTCTATTTGAATAATTATTGTTTACCAATCTCTGCCCATAAAGTAAGCTCTGCTGTAACCGTGTGTCTGTGTGGTAAGTTTTTGCTACGTTTCCACAAAGAAGCCGCTATGACTGCTTAATTAGAAACTTACTATTTCTTAATTTTCTAAAACTGTGCTTGGTGCCACAACATGGCAACATAATTGTGGAAGTGAATAAAATTGGTTATCGAATATATATACATAACATAGACTGTGTATGCCTAGATCGACTTGGTTTTGTCCGAGAATTATCTACCAACTTTATGAGTTGTACGTTCTGGCCTATCGTACACGTTTACCCTTCGCTTTTGGAAGCGTCATGTGAATGTTGTTTTGATTACCAAAGATTTTTTATCATTTATTATTCTAAGTTTCTGGCATTCATTTGGAATTTCGGATATAATACCCTGTGTTTATGATTATAACTGTAAATTCAAATTGATGAGAGATAGGCTTCTCTAAAAGATGAACTGGTATACTAAAAATCAATGTTTAGATTAATAAAAAGACATTCAGAAAATCCAATCGGGCAGACCAAAATTATGCGAACCAAGGACGAAGAGTTTCACGTTTCTATTGCACCATGTAACGGAAAAGTGTATTACCAAGGCCATATAATAACAACAAAAGCTTACCGTTCTTGCAATTTTGCTCGATCAATCTTTTGAAATTCATTGACATCTTGTATCACATTCATGTAGATTCATGGCAAGCTGAACGTATATATATTAATTTAGCAATGGCCCATAAAGCAGAACTGTTAGTGGACAATCATTTATTTTACTGTGAACAAAGTCTGGCAATATTAGGCCGCATTTTTTGAATTGATTTATGGCGAAATTGACGAGAATGTGAAGCAATTACGGGCCACATTGACAACAAAGACCATTTGCTTTACAATGAAGGGTAATTTTCAATGGGATAAATGAAGTAGAATGTTAGAAATTAACCGTGCAATTTAACATCTTTTGCAATCCGAGACAATAACACAGGCGCCGTTCAATTAGTGTTAAAATCCCATAGCATATTTATACACTGTCTAAAAGGGCTGCTGTGTCTCTAGATGGCCGATATAAACACCATTAACTTTCGAGTATACAGTTGTTCGTGGCTTCTTCAACGCTGGTTTTGGCCTGTTCGTCTGGAGTATGAATGGTTCTTCTGTCCACTAGGAGTGTCCGTTGCACATGTTTCTTTCATTCAAAAAGCCTAAATCGAAGCCTGTTTCTTAATGTTCTAAAGTTTTAGACTTCCTTTGGTCACATCTTGGTACTAAAAGTTCTTTATTAGCTTATGAACTTTAGATAACTATGTCCTATTTAACTGTTGACAAAACTACAGCGTATGACCAGTATCTTGTAGAAATGAAGGTTCATATTCCATGCTATCAGAAAAATCCAGCATTTAGATAAGGCAGAAAGCAAGCAAAGACCTAAGTGACTAAATGGCTCTTTGCAAGAGAAAGAATCCCTCACGTATAACTAACCTCATAAGCTTATTGGCAATTAAAGTTTACAAACAGCCACCTGGCTGATAGCATGCATGGCGGTATGTGTCCCTGAGAGAGACATTCGCGTTACCATGGACTAAGCAATTAAGAAGTTTAAATTATGTGTGTTTCTGCTCGCATATATCTAAACGGTTTAATGAAAATCTTCTTAAAAGGAGCTTTCCGACCTCCTACCGTCCTAAACCAACTACTAAGATAGCAACAAGTTATTGCTCATTATCCTCTTAGAAAGAGAATAGGAAAACAAGATGGCTAATGCAATCTAAGAGAAGCTCTTCTTTCTAAGCTCATTGGCAACGTGTAATGGAAGAAAAAGCTAAGCCCAAAGAAGATTTCTTTAGCTCACATATCTTCAAAGTAACAAAGTAAGAGGTTAGAGCATTTTGGAGCTGAATGTATGTAAGGTCCACTTTAGAACACACGTGATCATGCGCAAGGTTGATTTATATTTTTTTAACATTTATGATTTTGGCTTACAACGTCATAGTTATCTTTCAAATAAAAACCAAGAGAGTACAATAGCAAAGATGATACTATTCTTCTTGCTTTGAAATGATTTCTCATCTTGTTATGCAGTTAGTTATATATAATTCGCTAATTCTATTTAAGAGTTTGATTGTTTATTCATCTTTTATTCGATTCATGATTCATTTGCGCATAGAAATAATGCTGGTTTCAATTTAACCACATGAAAACACTTTCTTATTCTTTTCTTGACAATATATATGAACATTTTTGATCAACTGTGTCCATGACCGTGGCCAACGCGTCCCATTCTCACTTGCTAAAATGGATTTGACCTAGACTTAGTTGGTATAAGATTACAAACTGTCGCCCGAATACTAATTGCATTTCGTGTCAAAATAAAGCAACTTCAATAGTGGAGAATATCAACAAAAGGCTTTCTGTATCGCCCAATCTCGCAGAATAATATGGTATAAATACATATAAATAATAACTCGGTGGGTTGGCTTTACAATCTTCTGGCCTGAACAGGATAAGACTTTTAGAGAAATTAGCAACCTAACGCGAAAGCGATAAAAAGATTAACATCAAACTATCAGTCTTATGCTTAGTTAAATGTCCTCAAGCTGAGAACTTTCAGCCAGCCTCCCATAGTTTTTTTTTAAATCTTCTGCGTTATCCCGTTACTCGACAGGTTGGAAAGTGAGGAGTAACTATAAAACACACACACACACACACACACAAACACACAAACACACAAACACACAAACACACAAACACACAAACACACAGACACACAGACACACAGACACACACTTTTAACTGTATTAAAGGAAATCCTATAAAAGATCCTTTGGCATACAGATCAGAAAGAAGGAGCTTATTCAAAAAATTCTGTCTACTTCAGAGATTGCATATGACATCACTACTGCTTCATGATATCACGACTTAAACCTATTGAAAAAATGCTCCTCCATAGCCCAACTGATTAATATTCACAAACTATACGGTTTTCAATTTGTGATGAATGTTAAAACGTTTTCATTTATTCTACACTATGAATATTGAATAATATGTTCTGCGTAGTTTTATATGTTCTGTATTGCTTTGTTGATTACATAGTTTGAAGTACAACTATCTCCTTCTTAGATAATTTATTCTGATTTCTTTCACACACGGGTACCAATAGGAACACATCCATGTATCTCCCTAAAATCATATGACCATTCCTTCTTATAGCATTCCAATGTATTGAGACACAAATTACCTTTCCGATCATTCACTTTGACTTCCTCTTTCGTAGTAAGATTCGGTTTAGTGTTGATAGTCACAGGATGATCAATAACATAATAGGTAGTATTAAGAAGAACATTGATAATTTTGAAAGTAGAAAATGTTAAACTACTTGCTAAATTGGCCATCTTACCTGCCTTAACTAGCTCTCAATTGTGTATTAAATCGATGGGATTTCTTTGTTTTGCAAATGATCATAAATAATAGCAGTACCATTAAGGTTTCCTTATTTATCACGATGTTCGCTGATGAACGAAACTAGGCCTAACAGTGATGGTAAGGATAACAGCTTTAACCCAAGCTAAAATGTTAAATTTAAGAAGACTCTAAAACCTTATTGGACTCAACGTATGCATTATATTGGAGGGACACCAAAGTCATCACTATAGCAACTAGATTGAATTCCTCTTCTGGAATACAAAAAATTCACGGCAAAATTAGTGCATGAGGTTGTTGATATCCGTGGCTACCTACAGAGTGCTAAGTTCTAAGCTTTCCTATTGTGTGTGACATTAATTACATCAGATGTTTATTGCTTTTCAGTTTCTGTGATGTAGGAATTTTGTATTGGCAAGTTTTGAATTATATGAGCTAAGAGACTGTTTTATGTCTGGATAATCTCCAGTGTTAAATTCAATGCAAAGGTTATGAACCCTAAGCTAAGTGTCTTTTCTAGTGATGAAGAAGATTGATGTATTAGCCTAGACGAAAATCTCTTAAATAGAGCCATGGAACATTGATGCCAACATTTATATTTGTGATAATATAATCCCATTTCATTTGATGATATTAGAAAAATAATTCATAAAAAGATAAAGAAAGTGAAGTGTGATTATGTAAGGATAATATTGATAAATTATCATAAGAATTGTTTCATGTAATTAAATCTATTAATTGTTTTCCTCCTGCCAAAGCTGTTATGAATAGTAAGTTGTTTAAGGACTGCAAAAAATAATCGTCCTTTCATTATAAAATATCATGAAAGTCTTTTATTCAACCTTCCTCAAAAACACTCCAGGTAGTTGTTTATGTAGAAAGAGCTTCATGAACCCTTTTGAGTAATGGTCAAAGGTTGTCTGTTTGGTTTGAGCCTGAATAAGTAATCTGGTTGAGCAACTGAGAGAAATTCATAGGACGTAGATCGTAAGACTTACTCAGCAAAATTCAATGAGATATTAGTGAAAGAGAATCTTAGTAAAGTCATGAAATAATCAAATCAGTAAACTTATCATGAAGACATTTACATTCTTATAATTATTGTTGGAAACAGTCACTTTTCAGAAAAGAATCTCTCCTAATTTAAAGAAATAAACCTATTAGAAACAGTATGAGTACATCGACACAAAATGTAGCGCTACGCAGTGTTGCATTTGGGTATGATTAAGATTGTTCATCTGTGACTCCACATTGTCAGAAATGTCTGCGAGCTAGACTAGCAGCTACAAACGCATTTAAAAGGACTCGTATTCTCGTACTACGCCAACACAACCATAGTTTGCATTCTTATTAAACAACAACAACAACAATAACAACATTCTTATTAAACTTCTACCGTGCAAAAGAACAGCGTTAGACCATAAACATACTTATGCTATCTGCCTTGGTTATCTCCTGTCTCGTATGACAGTGGGTGGCTTAACAGCTCTAGATAGTGATCTATAACACGAAATCTCAGGAGCAGAATCGAACATCGTATCTATTTTCGTTATTTGTGAATCCTAAAAGACACCATTTACCTCTTTGACAATCAACTCTTCGAATTAACCAGAGCTTAGATAATACACATATTAACAATTAAAAGTTGGAAAGAATGTGATACTGTACAGTGAATATAATCACGGCATTGTTCTTAACTTAACATGTGTACAGTATTCTAGCCCTTAATATTTAATATTATGTTGATGTAACTGGTAAGCTATTTAAAAACAAAGGTACAATTCATAGATAAAAGAATATTTGCTACAAATTATGTGGATTGCGTTGCTGCGAAAAAGATTACAATGGTCCTAACATCAAATTGAAATAAAACAAGCAACACACGAGTGTTTGCAAGTTCAGAGCATTTATGGAAAGTCCATCGAACATACATGAATTCTGACTTAATGCAATAGGCCAATCTCGTACGAGAAACAAGTGATGCACAAAGTAAATATGCGAATGGTCAAGGTGAAAGTGAATGCAACAGATCTTTTGGTTGAACAAATTTATGAGCATTAGGAAATAGAATTTGATCATCATCAATTGATCATCAATTGAACCAGTTTTGGTGAATATGCATGGAACGTGTAATCAAGCAATTAGAAGCACCATGCATGTCTGCAGACAAACAGATAGGCTCCGCAGGGGAACATGATAAGTAAATTCATTAATACTAGATAATGAGACAGCTGAAGTTGACAGAAATTGTTTGTGAGGGTCTGTCTTAAATCTTCAATTGATTTTGTGTTCACAGGTGCAATTGGACAACGGAACATTTCGTACCTTGCACACATGTTGGAATGTTTATAAGAATTTAAAATGAATAGAATGACAGAATTTAATTGTAAATGAATTGGAAGTCTCTTATTCTGTTCACATGATAGAAGCTGGAAATAGCTTCAAAGAGAGTTTTGTGATAAGTGTTAATGTTGGGCACAATTTGTTACTATTCCAGCAGAATGTTACATCAGTGATGCTTGTACAAAGGCCAAGAAGTAGTGAAGTGGCAAAACTTAGATGAATAATGAGCTAAAAGTGGAATCCCTTGTAAAAATATGAATTGTGCAATGATCTTATTGCTTGAGTTTACTATAAAGCAAAATTTATACTGATTTGTTAATTGACATGCCCTAAGATGGCATCTTCCTCCGAAATCCTTGCAACTATGTGACATATGAATGCGAGAGTAAAGTGGGAATGATGAGACGTGTATACATGTTTGCAGACAATATTTCATGGCATTTGTCAATGGTTGCATTAGACGCATTGTTGCAAGAAGGTAGCGAAGTTAATGAGCCTTGATATACCAGAATTGGCCAGCTTGTATCCCATTGTCCGAAATGTACCTTGAGTGAATAGTCGATATCAGTGCAATTCTTTACTATCTTATCATAAGATAATTTGTTTTGATAGCTAAATGAAGTGGAAACAGGAGTTGTCCTGGGGTAGTGGAGGTTTACCAGCACTTTGGCCTATGTTCTGCTATCCTGAAGCTAAGTGGATTAAAGTCTTTGCATGCATGTGTCACATGATCTATACAATTTTCCCTAATACCACTTTTCAAATTTACGCACCCCTATTCAATCAGCAAAATTCATGCTTAATTAAATTAACATAAATTACAATATATTACTAGCTGTGCTCTTCCGACACCAATTATTTCGTTAGCTAAGCCATGCACTTGTTTGTCGTGAGATAATTTTTGATGTAGTGAGACTGTGCTCGCCTATCGATTATCACTGAATATCAATGTACTCATGAAGATCATTTATTTTTGTCATTTAATTTACAACATGAAGGCTTTTACAGTTTCAACAAGAACACGATTACAAGTCCATAACACTCACTTGTAGCTTTTTAAAAGGAAGGTAATATGAAAAAAGACATATGAACCCTGTTACCTTCCTGCATTAAAATCTAAGCTGATATTACTCACAGCTCCTGAAGTATATAGCTCTTAGAGAGAAACAATCCTCTTTTAATACCGAAGGATAGTTTGCTAACGTCAGAGGTGAAGTTTCTATTCTTCATACACCCAAGGCGTTCAAGAATAGAAGTTCCTGAAGATTATGTCCACAAATAAGACACAGAATAAATCGTCGACATTTATTTTCGTTAAAGCACTCTGCTTTGTTATAGCATATTATTGATGGAGTTCTTGTTTACCATGGATTCAACTTGCCAACAATACCGCACTCCCTTTTTGTCTTTGATCAGATACTACTCAAAAGCATTCACTGATTCTTATCGTTTTGTTGACTCCACCCAACACACACCGTCCTGAATTCCCAGGCACTGCTTTTCTTATGTAGGAAAGTAACTTATGATTTCATCCATGCTGAAAGAACTCGTGTTGAGTGTCATAACAATCGCTACTGAGCTGAAGGCAATCGATTGGATACAATCGTTGCAATAGAGCGATCGAAGAACGAAAGCGTGTACAAGTAAATCAAACAGAATCAACAAATCAAATGAACATGAGAATCGATTGCGTTAGATTAGGCGGGCTTAGCCGCAAAATCCGACGAAAAACAAACAGATCATGTTCTTAACAAACATCCTATTCTTTGATTTTGTGATTTATCTAACTCATGTTGTCTTTGTAATAGACTTAACAGACATCATGCAAAGAGATAAAAAAACAACCTTAATGATTCACCTTTCAATTACATTCGAAAGATCTTTATTTGTCCAGAACTCTTCGGAGGTACCAGCAAGCCGAGATGAAGTTGCAAACTCGTTTGAGAAGCTCTGACCATTATTACACTTTCTTTGAAGAAGCAATGATCTCCTTCAGTAACTTCCTTTGCTTGGTCATTTGAAAATACAAAACAGACCAGAATTCATAACGTGCATATTAGATTCCGCGAATCATTATATTGAGTCGTAATTGGATAAAAGGCCTGCTATTACATCCCAGTGAATTAAACCGTAAGACGCCATTGGTTTCTGTATAGGAATTTTGTTGGGGATGCCGAAATTTATCGGGGATACCGAAACAAAAGTACCTCGCTATGGAGAACACAAACGGAGATAACCAACGGGATGCCGACAGTGAAATGTTTTTCAACATTGGCCTTTTTATCAAGTTTGCTGTAAAGCAATTTGTCACTATGTGGTTTGCAATTGCCTAATCGGTGAAGAAGATCGGCAAATGTCTAATACACTTCTGAGCTTTCAAAATGAATCGTTTCCACTTCACTGGGTGCTCTCTAAGACCTTCACCAACGCCTTGGTTTGTATTCTGTGGTTTTAAAAGATAATTGAAAAACTAACTTTATAACCAAGACAGGAGCTAGTTTACCTAAACTTCAAAAGTCAGCGAAAACAGAGTGTTGTAGTGGACATCCCTTTCATCAGTCCTATTCTGGTTACAAAAACACGAATCCAGAAATTTTATGTTATGATCAATAGCTTTATAGAACTGTTTTATAGAGCCCAAACAACTTTATTTGCGCGTGTCAATTATTCGATTCAAACACTCTTGAAACTGTTGCAACCAAATACTGAATTGTCAAAATGCCAATCGAAATCCTGGTCGTAAGAAGCTAAGCATTATCACTTATTACAACCAAAATACGAAAAAGAGGCTGTTATCTTACAGATCAATAGTGTGCTGTGACATTATGCTAAGTTCTAGGATGAATAATTTGGGAAGAGCAAATTAGGCAGCTCAATGTTTAGCTTGGACAAATGCTGATTCACTTAAGCTTAAGATAATTCATAGATATAACCCTAAGATTTTGATCCAGCTGATTAATCTTATGACTTTAAGTTATGTTCATCTGCATCGGATTTCAATCCGGAAAAATGAATCGTCTATATGAGAAGAGCAATGACATATGGTTGCATAAAGATTAAATAATTGATTTGATCTATTTCTATTATCACGTAATACTAGTAGGCTACAGTCAGATGCTCGGATTGTTTTATCGTGAATATTAACGATAAGTTCTATTTTATGTAGTAACATCAATGAAAGGACTAACCAGGTAAGTCGTGAGCAATGCATTAGATTTGGCGGTTGTATTTGGTACATTAGATGTAGCCTTTTACCTAGTTAGTGCCTGTTGCAGTCAGTGCCTGTTGCAGTGTGGTCTTAGCAACATTTATGGTCTTGGAAAACAAGAGCTGAGACGAGGAGATTTTTAAGTGTGGCCAACTTTTGATAATATTAATGATAGGCTTTTGCATAACTTCATGGCATAATAGAAAGAAAGTTTGTCACCATTTTAAGGTAGCATCACACAGCAGATAGTAATGCTTTCAATTTTGGAGAATCACAGAGTTTGATCCCCAACATAATTCGTGCAGGGCTTGATCAAAGTTTATCGTAGCATTTTTAGGCCTTGGAAAATTTCCTTAAGATAGGCACTGCCCTGACCACTCAAACATGCTAACTTCAGATAGGGTGTATAGCAAAGCTTAGAATAATCCAAAAACAACGTTATTGGGTATAGCAGGGATGTTTCGAAAAAAGTCTTCATATTGTCACTACAGGGAGAAGGGAACATGAAGGAAATAGGTATCGAAAAAAATTGGTTACCTGTTAGCTGTAAAAAGTATAGGATTCTAGTATGATCAAAATTAAGAGATGCAGCACCAGTAGAGACAGGGTATCTTGAAATGACGCTTTTTATCGGACGATTGCCTCAGTGATATCAACCCCAAAATCTATTACTTAAAACTAATAGCTCACACTTCACAGTACATTGTGCAGGTTGTTGCATTGATAGGGCCTATTGTACAGACCATCGCAATCTTGCAATGAATGGATTTGGCTTACCATTCCAAGTATTTTCTTTTCTACGTCAAGAAGTTGATGAAGTGTTGTAAAGAGCTTTGATGGAACAATGCACTTATAACGAAGTCGATTACGAGACAAATTTCCTTAACAACTGCATTGACAACAGTTTAATATACAATTGTATCTTCTTGATGAGTGTATAACTAAATATATCCTAAGAATTTGAAGACGTGGTTGCTTGAGACCAATTTAAAGAATGGCTTATTCCTGTCACAGATCTCTTATTACGTGAAAAGAGGTTCGCATTAAATAAATCGACAAGTCTCTTGATTAATCTTTGGTGGGATTACGAGACCAGATTACAAGATTCGTTGCGCCTTGGATACTGTGGTTGCCTTAATGCTGCTTCGTTGAAGAATGCGCTAATTTGGCGTAGAAAAACATTTTTTAATATCAAATTTCAAATTATGCTATCATCTGTCATTTCTCCTGTGTTAAGGGCATGTTGGAGGAAAGGTACACGTGATTGGGGTTAGATCGCTATCGTAATCCATGGCAACGAGGCAAGTAAATCCCGGTTTTTCCGCCATATTGGAGTGATTTCAATTTTGATGTCTTAATATCTCGTACGTTCATTGCATTAGCTTCTCCTCCCCTAATTATGGCTTACTAAAATTTATGATCTTAAAATAGCCAGCCAATAAAGACTCTTTCTTGAAATGGGAACTACTCTGGGTTCTCGGTCTGGGTCATGTAGACAAGTCCTCTCCTTTGTTTCGAGAATAAAATCGCTCGTATGTGATCCAACTAGATGTGGAACATGATGACAGTGATGCAGAAGATGGTTAGTTAATTATAGCATAAAGCTGGATTATTTGGCCAAAGAAATTAAATCTTAGTTCATGTCTAGGCGATATTCTGCAAACTAACCAACCCTGTTATCCTGAGATACATGTGGATTTTAATCAACTGTCGTACCAACCAAGGTATACAGCTTTGCTAGTCGAGTATTAAAATCTATTTTTGTTGGACTGAACTCTACCATTGATAAAAACAACAGTAATAATGATAATAACAGGAAGGTAATTACTTTTCAGCAGCAAAATGTTTTATTAATAATTATATTGGTAAGGGTTCTGTTAAAATAAAATAAAACCAACCAAAGTAAAGTCAAAATCGTGAATCTTAGAAATGCAATTGTCGTCAAATTTTTTGATTATAAGTGTTCTCTCTATTGTACAAAACTAACAGAAGCAGCCTTCAAATTAGTAATAGCTGTGTTACTTCGATTTGAAAATGAAATCTTCAAGAGGCTCATCTCTAGCTTAGTACTAAACCAGGTGCAGCATCGAGGCTTTAATCCGAAATTCAGCTTCAAATAGAAGATGGGGAAGAAAGCAATACACGCAAAACAATGGGAAGGGCCAACATCAGAATTTTGCTTAGTTGACAAAATTAACTCCAGTTAACATATGAAATTGAGAGGATAAGAGAAAAGGTGAGCATATGAAGCTTTCTCAGTTGATAAAATCAAATTTAAAGAGCTATGCAACGGTATTCTTGAGCTCGTTTATGATATTAAGTTTAAATTTAAAGTGCAGAAAGTCTTTCATAATAAAAGAATTAGGCCTTTGAGAAGAAAAGCTACGGGGCTGGACCATGTGTTGTGGTAGTGCTTTGAGCATTTTTGTAGAGAACCTAAGTATCAAATAATGAAATAATAATAACAGATTCAAAGTAAATTAAGGTTTGATTAAATTTGAACATCTTAGCAGAAACAAGTTGAATTTGTGGCTAATACAAACGCACCGTCAGACATATTGCCATGAATTAGTTTTGTGCAGTTAGGCTTCGCTAGGTACTTTCAAGCCGGCCAAGAACGATGGTGATTCACAGTGCTGTTCCATCAATTATTTCCGACTTTTTAATATTGCTGAAGGACATAAGCAGTAATCAAAGTTTCTAAACCAGGAAGATGAACGGTTTTAGGAGATTATGCACTATTCAATGCATCTCTCAGTTCAAAATCAAGGGAAAGGTCTTCCCAAAAGAATTATTTACAAAACAATTTGCTGAAGAGATTTCCCCCAAGTAGAGCAAGACCACCTTGCCGCCATAGTTAAGATTTCATGAGAAAAGTTTTAAAGTAGTAATCTGGCCGCCAAGGTAATGCGCTCCAATTGGGCTGAAAATTTCTTTGAATCATCTATGAAATAAAGATTCTCCTACAGTTTTCGAATGCTTAACAATTAAACGACTTACAGTCTCTTTGCTTTACATAAATTCAATTAAAAGTACCATCTTACAAGTCGCCAAGTTGCAGTACCTTTATATCAATGCCATTTTGCAAGTGCCGCTATCGGATTATACGGGCTGGTCCGGCCAGAAGGTGACCCACACTGGGTGCCAAGGTAGATGAGAATGTTTTCATTATCATTCGGGTTTATGTGCATTCCTCAAAAAGTCATTTAGATACAGCCCTGTCCTTCAAAAAATCATGTCTTTGCTTAAAAGCTACTTAATAACTGATTAATTGTTGGCTGAAGAGTAAGTAACACTTTGTTTTTAATTTAGTCAGGCTTTCTGACCACGCCTTTTTTTCTCGCTTTAATAGCGGTGATGCCCTTTATCCACAAGGTTAGTAGATGGAACATTGATTAGTGATTGTTGTTGGTTGGGAATTGATTGGTGATTGCTATTGATACCGCAGCTGGTATTTCAACCAAATAAATTTTGCTAGAAAGGTCATGAGAATGCACTTTTGAGGAGTTAAGTGGTTTCATCGTTGCACAACATCACTTTGTCATTGCAAAGAATGGTTTCTACTTGAGCACTAAAATGCGTGTAATGTTTAGGGTTTTTTACTATGGAAGAGCAAAGGCATTTGTGGGGCAAGGCCTGAGGGGCTAACCCCTGAAGAAATACTATGAGTTATTTTGACTTGTTTCTATGCCGTCATGGATGAACTCTCTTAATTATAGTGATATGCTTGTTTTGTTACTTCTACGATGCTAACTCGGAGGGGACTTGCAACCGATTGATAGTACAGAAAACAAATACTCAACAAACGCTATGACGACACACCCAACTAGCACTGAAAGTTCCATTCATTCATTCATTCACACATATATTCACATCATTACATACGGTATGCTTGGCGCACCAACTAACGAGAGATTTATGAGAATACTGTGTACTTCACTTAAATTTGTCTTGCAGCAGAACTATATCAAAAATATTTCTGCTTTACAGATTGCGACATACAAAGTGCATTTCAAGAATAGAGATTAATGAACCAGCAACAACATGAAATGAAATCGCATTTGTGTCAAGCAAGTTGTTATGTCACCCAAGCGGACAAAATCGTGAGCATATTCATCATTGTCTCCTAAATCATGTCATGTTTTTAAAGGGCAATATTACAATATGTACTCATACTCCTTTGAGCTGTGAAGAGCAATGAAACTCTCTTGGAAGCATTGAAGCTATTTGTAATTGTTAAGAGCACCTAAGTCATTTTTATCACGAATTACTCCACTTGCCTTTCGATTGGCAAAATCTTTGGTTTCTGGTAAGGTACCTTGAATGCGCACTTCCTGCTCACGTGTTATTCGTCTTCCTTCGTAATAACATGAAATGTTACACTTGTGCCAGAGAAGGCCTAACAGCCGCCGCATTACGTCTACTATGAAGCCTAGCATGGCCATTTCCTGTGGTCAAAATCGCCTTACAAGCTGTAATTACTGATTATTCTTACCAGCTTGTAAACTAATCTCATCTGTTTTCGACATCAGGTGTACTATAGTCTAGGTGGTACAAATTCCTCCAGTATATCTGCTGCGAAGAATTAGCTGAGACAGAATTAATTAAAAATTAATCATCTTTTGATAATATCTCGTAACTAAAGCGTCCATGAGAGGTATTCCATGCTGCTGTGTAGCAACAAAGTCAAGACACCTTAAAGAACTATGTGAAGCTGTGTTGAATCTAGTTCCTATCTACTTGAACCGTCATTGCACCTTCCTTGGTCCTTGGTCCATCCTTTAGCGTAGCTATACCACTATGGAAACTTCATAAGGAAGTAAGCTTACCTACAATGCTGCCACATTCCTTGGCAATCTTGTATATAAAAAGTTCCAACTGCTTATCTCAACCGCGTGATAGTTTTACGGTTTAGTTATCGCTGTTCCTATGGATTTGTTTGTTAATTTCGGATAGTCTACTCTGATAGTATTAACAGTAATTGTAAACACATACTGTCATTGAGCAAGACTGAGAAGCGATGGAAACCATCTCTTCTACTTAAGCACACGCTTTTTCACAAGGAAGCCCTTTAATAGGAGCCAATATGTAGAAGGCCAAAAAACTTAAAGGAACTTGTGCCGCTTGAGTCCAACAAATACTGGAAGAAATTTAAATTTAGAATATTTTAATTAATTCAAACAATCGAGAATTAAGAATCCGGTTCCATTCAATGCAATCAAATTCGCACGCATTTATGTGTAATACACATAGTAAGTGGTTCATAGAGTAGATTCCGTCGAAATTTTGGTATCCTGTCTCAATACTCGACAGGTGCAATGTCATAATTGCTCATGTGTTATTTACAGGGTTCTAAAAGTGCAGTGAAACATAAAGAATTATTAAGGAACTTCAAGTACTACAATGTATAAAAGAACAACAGAAATAAAGTCCTCATTTTTGTATTAACTTAAGACTATGAAAAATGATTGCAATTTTGCATAGAAAGAACGAATAAATAGCTCAGTAATGACTGTTAAAGTAATTGTTTCAAAATATCATTCGACGTAAATTAGTTTTGGATCTAGTAGTTAAAGTTTAGCATATGATAAAGAGAAAGGCTACATTTCAAGAACTGGAAGTTGTATATTTCGTATGAAAAATGAAAAATTGTTCTAGTTATCGATACAGATAGCAAGCGCCACCCAAGAAGCTGTGATTTGGGGTCATAAGTCATGTCTGACGCTGCTTTTGTTCTGATATCTTTATCACTGTTATTTGTGTGCATTTTTCTTTGTCTGAAAAAGTTTTAACAATCTATCTGTTACTTAGATCAGGCGATTCCATAAAGTTGATATGACTTAAACAGTTTTGCCATACACGACTGACATTTGTTCAAAAATTGAGTCATTGAAAACGACAATTGATGTATGCTCAAAGTCAAGAGTGGCTTGTCTTAGGATATGAATGCAAAGCTAAGTGGTCATAAAAACCTCCCACTAAAACCCGAATGCCTTTTAGTGCATATACAACATTTGTCGTCTTTGTCATTATTATGTTAGACAGGGATGCATCAAATGCACTTTTCAATTTATATGAATCAATATGGTGGTCAATGCAGCATAAATAATTATCAGATGTTGTTTTAGTGACTTAGGAGGTAAGCAGTTTTATTTCATGTCACCCTGGAAGAGCACCTCTACAATAAATAGGATTTTCTTATGCTTATTGTTCTATTTAATGGTTGCTCTTATTATAAATAACTTAGTTAGTAATTCTTTTTGTTAAGCTGAAGGGTTGTTTTGTGTATAAAAATTGACAAGTAGTAAATGGCGTTGGGTGACAAAACTGTCAAGATATACACTGCGAGGAACGAAACTGGCCTGTTCGATCTTATGGAGCCAACTGCCATGCCCAAGGAGTGTGTTCTCCTTAAAAGACACGCGGAATGTTGGGGTTTTCATATGGGACCTACTTTGAATCTAAGAATAGCTATAGTTGGGATTTGCTATCGAAACGAATCAAAATACTGACTATCTCATTACAATTAATAAAATACAAGGACAACAATTGTTATATGATATCAAGTCCATTTCATACGATAAAAAATTGGTACAAAGTACACTGAGGTTATCAATAATGGCCTCAAAGATATGGATCGAATGAGAAACTGATTCAATACGAGAGTCTATATTTTTGAATTAGAAAAGACCCCGGAAAACTTCTTGGATATCCAAGGTTAAAAGCAAATATAGGAAATGTTCTTAAACAAGTAAATAGATAATCACATATTTGCATGTCGTGGCTAATTTATCAAAGAGCTAACTTTCAAGGAATGACTCGAAAGCAACGTCATTTGGGTGTGACTCTCTCGAATCAAAAAACGCCATAGAAACATGCGATATAATTCGCCATAACGTCATCGTGGTTTTCTTTTAACCTTACCGAACTAGATAAAAACCATGTCTTATTCTAAAGAACATGGAAAAAACTCTTGAAGAGAGGTACAGTCATTGTTTATTTGCTTATCTCCATGATTTATAAGCTAAACCCATGATAGATAAATTTAACTACATTTGCAGTAACTTTCCTTTGAATCGAACCTGATCTGAGACCCTTCAAGCGCACTTTTGATGGATAAAATAGATCTTGAAATCCACACATGAGATGCATTTTGACTTTGATAAACGGTCAGATAGATGGAAATTTGAACGCGTAAAGTTGCTTTGTCCACTTCACATGTGCTGTTTTGTTGTGGAACATATACAATCCGTGCTTTAGCCCTTTATCAAGTCTGAAGTGCAAGACTCATGGAGAAACACTTTAAATCAGCATTACAGCCAACTTAGGGGCCGATTGTATAAGAGTTTCGAATAGTGATTGGGAAATTATTCCTATGAGCCACAATGAAACTGGTCTGTGATTATATAAATGGTGCCAGTTGCTGTACATGAGCCAAATGGCTCGACACTTGAAATGGTGCACGAGTTATTATCTTTCTAGGCTTCCTGTTCAGTTCCCTTTTGGCTTTGAAATTTCACCTGTATGGCCTCATAATGACAGATAAATGATTGGACTTAGAACTGACTTTGCTGCTTCTGGCAGTTGAGGTTTCAGCACTGTTCAGTCTCGACTCTTTCACTTTGCCGGACATTGAATGAGAATGGTTATCATGTTTCCAGTTTTCCACTGAAACCGCCCTTTATTGCATCCAGTCAAGCAACTACCATTAAAAACTTTTTGTAATCTGTTTTCACTGCAAACTAGCCCGAACTGCGCCCTCGCAAAGTAAATCTAAGTTTGGGCTAGAAAAAGGAAGCCACGGCATGAGAAATCTCAGGCTGTCTACTTCAAGGATGGCTGAAATTTCAGTCTTGGTTACAAAGTTTTCATGTAATCAACCATTCATTTCAAAAGGGAATGACCGAGGGAAATTTTGGGTTTTCAGTAGAGGGAACAGGATTGAAAATTCTCAAGTAATAACTTGTTAGATTATATTCTTGGCTTAATTATATTCTCAAATGATTAGGTATGATTCTTGCAGAATGAGATGACGAGAATTTGATGATGAGCAATCATACTAAATGACAGTGACTGTATAACTTCTTTTGCAATGGCCACATGGACTGAACTATTATTCAATATTCTCAGCATTACGCCTGTGAAGTTAAAAGTTCTCAACTCATGTATCAACAAAACTCAAAATTCACAATACTTTAATAGTGAATATAGAATTTGGAGATGTTAATGATTTTGCATACTAGCTTTGATATTTCACCAAGCGCAATGGTACTGAACTCAGATCCACGACTAATTAACATAGACGCCTAAATTGACAGTAAGCCACTACTCTCAAAGTCCACATGTAATTGAATGTGATTTCTTTTTAGACAAATGCCTATAAATGTCTTATAAGTAAAAAACCTGGTTTCTACAAAAATAGAGATTAATAGTCCGCGGTTTTGGTTTCTCTTTCATTCCTATTTCACTTCACAATTGAGACATCTAGCTGGCATTTGGAGTATGTGACGAGTAAGCTGTTTAGTTTGCTTCTTCATCATTAAATGCTTTACTTCTATGAACAAAAGTTCGTGCTTTTCTAAATTCAATTATACATTAAGTCTTGAAATTTGATTCCGCAACAATCTCTCAGATGTTTTATATTAATATGAAGCGTTATTGCATAACTCCCCTGCAAGCATATTACACAGTGTCAAATCCTTCAGCTCTCAATTTACTATATCAATGTTCACAAAACACGGTATAATTCAAGTTATATTGGCACAGTGATCTCAACCTTGGCGTTTGTAATCCCATGCAGTTCCCTATGCCAAGCACATTAATCTTCTTGATAGCAAAGCTCTGTTATGTTGACCAACATCGTGGAAAGTTGACTAGGGTGTTTTGAGAACATTGTTCAGAATGAAAAGTGGCCCACCTCTCTGTGAATTCCTCTGTAAAGAAAGCTCTCTCCCTTCAATGACGCAACATAAAGCGCTGTTCATATACTGGTAGCCCTTGATCATCTTTAAGCAAATAAAATGGCACATCAACACTCATTCATTGAACAGTTCATGGGAACATTATCTACAAAGTATTACTCATTGGTATTCTTTCATATAAAGCAATACATTTTAAACCACTGCCTAAATGTGTAGATTGTGAGCACAACGTCTTCATTTATATAGATTCATCAAATCAGCCAATCGTATTCTATCGATGGGTGAACTCTCAAAAACTTTCTTCATTGCAACATAGATAATAGAAGATGAACTTTCTAGTCGCAAACAGAGGCGGCGTTTTGGGGACTAGGAGGATATTTCCCCCTAATTTTCTCCAAGATCAATTCTGTATTTCATTCAAATGTGATTAGAAAAGGTTTGAGATTATGGGAAATGTCTTGCAAGGCGTAATTCATTGTTTTGTCAAATCATTCCCATTTCCATAGCAGCTTGTCAACTTTCAAGTGTATATCTTATTATAAGATGTACTAAAGGGCGTGATCTCAAAGGGCGTGGTTGGGCCAAATTCCCTTCCTGTCTTTGGTTGCCGGCGCCGCTTTTGATTGCAAATCCTAAGAGTGCCCTCATTTTGTTGTGAAGGTTTAATTTGATATATAGGAGAAAAGTTAACTATATGTTATTGTTTCACTTCTTCACCTGAACCGAAATAAAAAAGAGAAAGAACAATAAACCTTTGTAATGAATGAATTTAAACTGATTTTGAGAAAATATTAAACTTGAGCCTAGCCACTATTTCATTTCAATGCATAACAATTTCAATTTTTAACATTCTTGTAAGTAATGTTTTATAAACTTTGCACACATTCTGTAGAACAACTATGTAGGTTATGTCTGAAGAGTTAAAAAGATTAAGAAAATTGTAACATCTCATGGTGCTTATAGAGCAGATCTTTCAGAGCCTGAGTAACAACAATGTTCATGAAGCTCAGGTTGTCAATTAGGGTATAACTTATTTTGATATATAACGGTAATTGAATTGAATCGAACTCAGACAGCATTTAAAGCGTAAATATGAGAGTGGGCTAATTCAGCAATATTGTGATATAAAACGAAAATAGAAAGACTTATACAGAGTACACAAGATTATTACTTGTATGGGCATTGTCAGTAATTAAGTGCCAAGGCTAGCTAACTTATCAGGGTTTCAGATTATAGAAACAGAAGGAGAGAAAGAGAAATAGATTCAAATAGAAAGCTAGATAGAAAGAGCAAGAAGGAAGCTTTTTACTTACTTCATCAAGTTTTATTGCCTAAATTGTTAATATTAAAATGCAAAATGCATAAACGATATTTACTTAATGAAAATATTTAGATGAAGGATAAAGAAAGAAGAAAAGTTGGTGAATAGTTTTACGTTTACTATGACAGTATAAGGAAATTAGATTAATAACTTATATCAAGATTGCTCCTCCAATCTGACATATTTAAAATCAAGATTCTAAGTTTTTGAATATTAGTGGTAAAATCACAATCAATCCCATAATGCCTTGATTGATTCCATCAAATTTCGCTGTATTAATCACTTTGGTTTAAGAAAGAATATAACGAATTAATTACTGATTGGATACTTAGGAATGGATCAGAATCCAGTTTTAATTATCGATGATCATCCCCAAACTAGATGACATTAAAAGAAAGCTTTGATTGTCGATTCATTCAAGCATGGATAGATGCAAACATTATTCATCTCAATATGATTGGTGCTTATTTTTTCCCTTATGTTGTAATCAGGGTAACTTTTATCATACAAACTGCTGGGAAATTCTCTGCCAGTAACGAAGCCAGCTCTAAAGAGGTGAGGGGGCAGAGCGTACAGTAAGAACAGGAGTCTGGGGCGAAGCTACATGAAAAGTTTTTAAGACGACACCCTTTAGATTCTATGAAACCACCCCTCTAAAGTTAGAGGTAAACCCATTCTAGAAAGAAAAAGTGTTACAAAATCATTGATATATATATATGTGAGAAACGTCGATATGCTGGCTATTTTGTGTCAAACTGTCTATTTTCTAAGTTTTATGCAAAAACATGCTTTCAGCTAAAGTTTTAGAGGGCAAGGGAGGCAAAATGTTCTAGCTGGGATGAGCAATGCCCCCGTGTCCACCCCTAGCTTCGTGCCAGGATGCCAAATTTTCCTGCTAGTTGGCCCATAACTCCTCACTAGGAAGTGGCATAAAAGTTTTTTTGAGAATTAAGTTTAAATATTCTATAATACTTCTTTGTCAAATTACTGTTTACTTCCTTTGGCCTGACTACTATTAGTCAATGTGAAAAGTCTGTTGGTACTACAGAACTTCACTACGACAAAAAAGTGGTACCATGTTTAAACCATACTGAAAAGCTTATTTTCGTCCGACGAGTGTCGGACGAAAATAAGCTACATGAACTCTGACGAGTGTCGGACGAAAATAAGCTTTTCAGTATGGTTAAAACATGGCACCGCTTTTTCGTGATTAGTCAATGTCTGTCTGAGTTTTGAGTCTCTAGCACTGCACCAAAGTGAGGCAGTTAAATCGATTTGGAAATTATGGCATAAACTACCCACAGCCCCCGTTCATCAATTTCCCCCTTGTGAAAAAATTCCTGAAGAAGGTCCTCTGGTTATGATAACTTGCAATTGCTACACATGATTCGCAAGTTCAAACTGCAATTGCTACATATGATTCATAATTTCAAACTGCATCGGAAAATTTCTCTACGATTACTCTCTGACTTAGAATAGTATTTTTATAGTTAAAGCTGTCAGAATTATACTGTTGCTCAAGGCAAAAACCTAAGCGGAAAAGTTTTGCCTTTCTTCCATCAGAATTGAACAGCTATGCATCATGGAAATAAAAGACTTTTCTGAAGCTGCAGATGACTTCTTTTCTTTGATTATTTATCTTTCTATAATTCATATATCATTTTCAGATTGATATATTTTCATATTAGTCGTCACTTTATTTTTGGTTTCTTTTCCAGTTGCTCCTTATAAAACTGAGGCAAAAACCAAATTTGCTTCTATTCAGCCAACATCTATAATGCCGTTACACGCAATAAAGCCTATTACAAAACTTTGCAATTACTTTTGGAAAGGATGAAAATTATGGCATATGTTTAATATATTTTTTAACACTTTTGAAGAGTACCTTAACATTTTTAATCATAAAAACAAGGAAGTTGTGCCAACTGGAGCAAATTCATTTGAAAAGGATATCAATAGAATTGTGCCAGTTGTGATTCAGTACTTTAGAGACCTCATCCTTTTACAAAAACTCTACGACCACAATAATATTAGAAATAATCCGTAAGATATACTACTGATCTACTTAATGATAAGATTATGATAAATATGTTACACAGTTTTGTTGGATTTGCATCTACGTGAAAATTACTGCTAGACAAGAGAAATGTAACTCTTCTCTCGATGATAAAATCGCGATCCATTCAGCATGTTGGATTTGCATCTACGCGAAAATTACTGCTAGACAAGAGAAATGTAACTCTTCTCTCGATGATAAAATCGCGATCCATTCAGCATGTTGGATTTGCATCTACGTGAAAATTACTGCTAGACAAGAGAAATGTAACTCTTCTCTCGATGATAAAATCGCGATCCATTCAGCATTTAAGAATCAGATTAAATCCGAATTGCTTAAGACTGAAAACAGAATCATGAGCTTACCTTGCGTCTAATAATGACATGAGAGTACTAACACTCATCCAATTTGCTTAACAAGGTATAACATAGTTTCAGAAAAATTGAAATCTGATCAAATTGTAAGATATGAGTATGGAATACCAAATCAGCTTAAGTTATCCATAACAGCTTACTTTTTCGAAGATGTTCTACAAGTCTCTCGTCGTCGTAGAGGGTTCACTTGTTAAACTTGGTCACCTGTGCTCAATGCGTCCAGTGTCTCCTGAGATGTAGAATGGCTGGCCAACTTGCTTCTTTCCGATGTGCAATAGTTGTGTCAAGCCCCACTTCGTATGCCTCTTATATCACGGAGCAAATCTCCTGTTAGTCTAAGTTGATCCAATTTATCATATGAGGGAAGCCTAACGAGCCTTTGAGTAAAAGCCACAAGGCATCCGTAATTCCTTCTATTATAATCCAAAGACCGCTGTTTTTCGTCAGCCAATCCACCTACCAGCCATGAGAAACGAACCAGAAAAATAAGATTAAATCTGTATACTGAATTGAGCAGATAGATGTATTTTATCAATATGGCTGATTTGAAAAACAGCGTGTGTATTGTAAATGTTAAGAATAATCAAAATTGCACAGCCTTGTCAGATGCTTAGGAAAGCTTGAAATGGTTTACTGCATGGAGATTTTTTCTTCATTCCCAGATTCAACTATTGCTTACCATGCAACTTGCCTTTGTCTGTGTGCTAAACTCAAATATGCTTTAGAACGAGGGTGACAATAAACTAGAGATGAAAGGTGAAATGAGATTAGAAAAAGGTTGTCAGACCAAGTTACATCTTTCGTAACTCGAAAGGAATTGATCTGCAATGTCAATGAAGTTACAATTGACCAAGATGACAAAGACATAACCAAAATCAAGTTCTGTGACCCGGCTGGAATCTGTCACTTACTGTCACATTTGTAACAAAGAGGTACTTTAACTCTTTAACCAGCGCCATCTTAAGGCACGACCGGATACCTTTTATCCCCTGTGACAGAACACGAAATTAAAACTCGATTTAATATCATACACACTCCAATTGCAATGGCTATCTCGAACAAACTATCCTTCAGAACAAGTGTACTGGCTTTATTGGAAATAAAAGGAAGATCAAGTTGGCTAACGCGAAGGTAAATTGCCTGAACCATAGTGCAACACTGATGGGCAAACATCAGTTGAGGACGCTAAAAAGGAGCTCATATTGGCCAACAATTGATTAGATCCTGCTGACAATATTCATTTTCTGAACGCCTTTTATGACAGAAGATTACAAGCGAGACAAGGAGAAACAGTAACAGCAAGAATTAGTAGCATTTCTGAGCACAATTTTGTGACACAGAACTATGTAGCTAGTAACCAGAATATATATGAATATATATATATATACAATGGCCGCCAAAACTCTTGGAACACTATGCTTCTTATCTCTGTACGCTATCTCCCCTCCCCCCTATACAATGTTGTAATATGGCTAGGAAATGAAGAAAAATTGAGATCTAAGTTGACCAAGTACACCAAACATCCTGGGACATATTCCTCCGTCTTCTCAACATTGTTTCAGGGGGGAAGGGGGGCTGTTTGTGTGAAATACGACAATGAAGCGTGAAATATCTATTTCCTGGCAATTCCACGCTACTGTTCCAACTACTTTTGGCGGCCATTGTCTTTTCAAAATATCGAAAACGGCCATTAGGAAATCAGAAAAAACGTTGACATGGGGGTTTTCTGGGGTGCTGATTTCATTGGTGAAGTTTAAATTTTGATCGGAATGGTGTGTGACGTCATAATAGCTAAAAGGTTGTTTTTCAATGCCATATTTTATATGTTTTGCAAGATTGTCCGTAGAAAACTTAGATTTATATTAATATCAATCATACTATGTCCGTCTTTCCTACTTATCCAACAACGGTAATTGCATGTTTCTGAAACAAATCTTTTATACTGCCAGTGTCACATGAAATACATTGGAATGTTAATATAACATAAGGAACCATGTGTGAGTGAGGGCCAGTGGTTGTGCTGCGCTTTGGGGATTTTGGACAATAATGATGTCAATAGGGCAGTTTTCTCTGACGCCAGTATTAAGCTTCTTGTAATGGGTGGAGGCAAGGGCAGAAATATATAGATATAAATATATGTGGGCCAGCGAATTGTGGCAAAACATGTATATTAGATCCCCGTCACATCATTTATAAGTCCTTTCGTTCTCCGGCCAAATTTTCCTATGCTTGGCTGGGATTAGAAGAAAAAGAAATCATTTTCCTGAATGATTTCAGGTGCTTTTCGATAATTATACCAAAGAGTGATATGTTGTTATTATTGGAAGGCCACGTCGTCCATTTCGCAGCTCCCAAAACATCTTACAGCGAGGCTATCTTGTTCCAGAAAGACACTCCAATTTTTGCGACAGCCAAAGCACCCATTACTTTCGTAAAGAATGGTCTCCTAGACGAGCGCGAGACTGAAATGATGACTGTACGATGGCGTATTTTTACATTCCGCAATGAAATACCTCTGGATAAACGAAAAGTTGTTCACCTTTGTGGACATTGCTTTGCAAGCCTGTTGTTATCTTACAGGGTGTGTTGCTGTTGCTTATGCTTCCTCGTTTGTTCTAAATTTAGCCACGGTCTACGAAATTTCTCCACGGTCTACGGTACGAAAAGTACAGAAAACATCCGTTGTTTCCAATATTGTCAATTAATAACATACTTGTCAAGCGTGCACTGATGTAGGTAACATAAGAGATGAACTATTTCAGGCCAAATGTGTAGTAATCGGACGATAGACCCGAAAGTGTCACGGTCTACGGCAAATTTGTATATGAATTACATCATCAGATATATCATTCTTGAAAAAAGCGTAGACCGTGCCTTTCTTCTTGAAATACGTAACTTCTGATGCATTTTACGCCGCCACAATTCACAGGAAGATACTATATCGTCATGCACGTCTATTTGGTAGTTTTGAACGAGATTGATGCAAACAGTCATCTTTTATTAGAGTAAACATTCTCATTTTGCCACCGTAGACCGTTGCAGAAATCGATAGCCATCACGCTCCTGTCATCATTACCATGCATGGATAAATATATCAATTGGCGATTTAAGCTCGTAGATATTATTACATCTGTAGATGGATGAATTGAATCGGTGCAGTGTTATGGATCTATTGACACGCAATAACGTCCTGCTCAGAGTAAAAGATATTCGCTCAATAAATATAGATGTTTGTCTTCACAGATTGATTATATACTGACAGTTAAAAACATAAAATGGTATAACTACAATTATCAATATTTTATACGATAACCCTTATTTCGTGACAGTATTTTTAGCCTATTAGGTAGCGAGGCAATTGTTTTATCAATGGTAAATACATTACAGTTTTTTAAATGTTTAACAACTCTCTCTTTAAACTGAAGAAACGACTCTCTTGAAATCTTCTGTTCCATGGCCTCCTTTTTCAATGCCACTTTTACGATGTGAAACACATTTTCGATGGGATTAATGTCTGGTGATCTAGGTGGAATATTAAGAAACTGTAAGCCGCATTCTTCTATAGCATCAAGTGCCACTTTACTTGTCTGGCAAGGATCATTGTCCATTACGAAGATCAACTCCTCTCTTCCTTTCATCTCTGCCAATTGCAGTAGCCTACAATGCAGCGTGTTTTGTACAAATTTTGCAAAATAATGTCCATGCATTTTTGTGTACTCTTCCAGTAAAACAACGCCACTTCCACTGCTTATGCCAACTAGAAAATGGATCCTTCTCCCACCAGCAAGATTTTTTGTTCCTTTCGCAGTCACCCTAAGTCCTTCATTTTTTCTTCTATATACCTTCCCCTGAGCTGAAACTGCTTCTTTGTACGGGTTACTCTTGTAAACAAATGAAACACCATCTAAATACAGCAAGACCTTATCACTCCAAAATTTGGTATCATATCTGTTCAACGCACCTCTCGCAAATTTAACGCGTTTTTTCCTGTCCTCTACAGACAAGACGCCCTTTCTTATTGCCGTTAGTCTATAATAATTCGCTTCGTTCAAGGCACGTATTAAAGTCCTGCGGCTGACGTGGGTCATTCCCGCCTCCCTACCAACCTCCAGCACTGTCACATTCGGGTTTTCCTCTCTCATAGCCAAAAACTTTCGTAGAAATCGGCTCCTATCTCTGTCCGTAAAGATGCGTGGTCTACCAGGTTTTAGTTTCTTCATGTTATTTTCGCCTTTATCCTTTGCCATTATGCCCTCTCTGCATATTCTCAGGACAGATGATGCGGAGACTTGGCAACGCCGGCTTATTTGTCTTAACGATAGTCCTCCCTCCATTCTCAATAAATGGATATACGCTCTTGTCTTGTCGGCTATTTTCCTTCTGAATACCATACTTGTTGATGAACAGAGCAGATGAAACACTATATAGGTACGCTTATATTTCAAAATATACAGATATATATACAGAACTGTGAACAATGGGGGATCGACAACCACATGATAAGATAATTTCATTGTGGTTCAGCGCCAATAGTTTTCGCCCTTACAGTTTGGGCGCCAAAGGTTTCCCTTACATTTTGGGCGCCAAGAACAGATTTCGTTTATATCACGTGGTTTTCGATCCTTATTTTTCTTGTTTAAATGTATTACAGATGTAGCCGCGCAGTTATGCTGGAAGACGTTCTCATGCTGCCAGCCTTACTACAAATATACAGATATGTTTTTAGTACAGGTTTCAGTGTAAACAGTTACCTGGTATTGCAATTTCCGTGAAATGACATGAGTACTACGCGCTCCATACACAAACAGTTACATTCCTTTATCCTGTTTGACATATATTGTAGAATACCTTTATTGCCGTAAACATTTTATTATATTTAAAATAAATTGACGTGTGCTATATTATAAACATGTTCATTATTTGCGTCAAAGCGATGAAGTTAAGAGGATGAGAATATGCAGCCTCGGTTTCATTGACATTTGATGCTTATTTAAATACCCCAGTTCCATGGGAAACCGAAGTCATCAGGGAAACCCGCCGCCCCCCATTGTTTCTGCATGAAAATAGGTTATTTATCTAAACAACCAATAACTATAAAGTACCTTCCAGTGTATTCAGACATGAAAGCAACATTTGTTTATAGAGAGATAATATAGAATATTAGAGTTGAACTAAATATGACGTCACCGATTCGTTATACAGCTTTAATTTTCGTTCCATTGAATTCGCGACCCCCAATTACCCCAGGATAGCCATCTGTGATATTTCAATATCAGTCACGTTTAAAGAAACGAAAAAGACAATGGCCGCCAAAACTCTTGGAACACTATGCTTCTTATCTCTGTACGCTATCTCCCCTCCCCCCTATACAATGTTGTAATATGGCTAGGAAATGAAGAAAAATTGAGATCTAAGTTGACCAAGTACACCAAACATCCTGGGACATATTCCTCCGTCTTCTCAACATTGTTTCAGGGGGGAAGGGGGGCTGTTTGTGTGAAATACGACAATGAAGCGTGAAATATCTATTTCCTGGCAATTCCACGCTACTGTTCCAACTACTTTTGGCGGCCATTGTCTTTTCAAAATATCGAAAACGGCCATTAGGAAATCAGAAAAAACGTTGACATGGGGGTTTTCTGGGGTGCTGATTTCATTGGTGAAGTTTAAATTTTGATCGGAATGGTGTGTGACGTCATAATAGCTAAAAGGTTGTTTTTCAATGCCATATTTTATATGTTTTGCAAGATTGTCCGTAGAAAACTTAGATTTATATTAATATCAATCATACTATGTCCGTCTTTCCTACTTATCCAACAACGGTAATTGCATGTTTCTGAAACAAATCTTTTATACTGCCAGTGTCACATGAAATACATTGGAATGTTAATATAACATAAGGAACCATGTGTGAGTGAGGGCCAGTGGTTGTGCTGCGCTTTGGGGATTTTGGACAATAATGATGTCAATAGGGCAGTTTTCTCTGACGCCAGTATTAAGCTTCTTGTAATGGGTGGAGGCAAGGGCAGAAATATATAGATATAAATATATGTGGGCCAGCGAATTGTGGCAAAACATGTATATTAGATCCCCGTCACATCATTTATAAGTCCTTTCGTTCTCCGGCCAAATTTTCCTATGCTTGGCTGGGATTAGAAGAAAAAGAAATCATTTTCCTGAATGATTTCAGGTGCTTTTCGATAATTATACCAAAGAGTGATATGTTGTTATTATTGGAAGGCCACGTCGTCCATTTCGCAGCTCCCAAAACATCTTACAGCGAGGCTATCTTGTTCCAGAAAGACACTCCAATTTTTGCGACAGCCAAAGCACCCATTACTTTCGTAAAGAATGGTCTCCTAGACGAGCGCGAGACTGAAATGATGACTGTACGATGGCGTATTTTTACATTCCGCAATGAAATACCTCTGGATAAACGAAAAGTTGTTCACCTTTGTGGACATTGCTTTGCAAGCCTGTTGTTATCTTACAGGGTGTGTTGCTGTTGCTTATGCTTCCTCGTTTGTTCTAAATTTAGCCACGGTCTACGAAATTTCTCCACGGTCTACGGTACGAAAAGTACAGAAAACATCCGTTGTTTCCAATATTGTCAATTAATAACATACTTGTCAAGCGTGCACTGATGTAGGTAACATAAGAGATGAACTATTTCAGGCCAAATGTGTAGTAATCGGACGATAGACCCGAAAGTGTCACGGTCTACGGCAAATTTGTATATGAATTACATCATCAGATATATCATTCTTGAAAAAAGCGTAGACCGTGCCTTTCTTCTTGAAATACGTAACTTCTGATGCATTTTACGCCGCCACAATTCACAGGAAGATACTATATCGTCATGCACGTCTATTTGGTAGTTTTGAACGAGATTGATGCAAACAGTCATCTTTTATTAGAGTAAACATTCTCATTTTGCCACCGTAGACCGTTGCAGAAATCGATAGCCATCACGCTCCTGTCATCATTACCATGCATGGATAAATATATCAATTGGCGATTTAAGCTCGTAGATATTATTACATCTGTAGATGGATGAATTGAATCGGTGCAGTGTTATGGATCTATTGACACGCAATAACGTCCTGCTCAGAGTAAAAGATATTCGCTCAATAAATATAGATGTTTGTCTTCACAGATTGATTATATACTGACAGTTAAAAACATAAAATGGTATAACTACAATTATCAATATTTTATACGATAACCCTTATTTCGTGACAGTATTTTTAGCCTATTAGGTAGCGAGGCAATTGTTTTATCAATGGTAAATACATTACAGTTTTTTAAATGTTTAACAACTCTCTCTTTAAACTGAAGAAACGACTCTCTTGAAATCTTCTGTTCCATGGCCTCCTTTTTCAATGCCACTTTTACGATGTGAAACACATTTTCGATGGGATTAATGTCTGGTGATCTAGGTGGAATATTAAGAAACTGTAAGCCGCATTCTTCTATAGCATCAAGTGCCACTTTACTTGTCTGGCAAGGATCATTGTCCATTACGAAGATCAACTCCTCTCTTCCTTTCATCTCTGCCAATTGCAGTAGCCTACAATGCAGCGTGTTTTGTACAAATTTTGCAAAATAATGTCCCTGCATTTTTGTGTACTCTTCCAGTAAAACAACGCCACTTCCACTGCTTATGCCAACTAGAAAATGGATCCTTCTCCCACCAGCAAGATTTTTTGTTCCTTTCGCAGTCACCCTAAGTCCTTCATTTTTTCTTCTATATACCTTCCCCTGAGCTGAAACTGCTTCTTTGTACGGGTTACTCTTGTAAACAAATGAAACACCATCTAAATACAGCAAGACCTTATCACTCCAAAATTTGGTATCATATCTGTTCAACGCATCTCTCGCAAATTTAACGCGTTTTTTCCTGTCCTCTACAGACAAGACGCCCTTTCTTATTGCCGTTAGTCTATAATAATTCGCTTCGTTCAAGGCACGTATTAAAGTCCTGCGGCTGACGTGGGTCATTCCCGCCTCCCTACCAACCTCCAGCACTGTCACATTCGGGTTTTCCTCTCTCATAGCCAAAAACTTTCGTAGAAATCGGCTCCTATCTCTGTCCGTAAAGATGCGTGGTCTACCAGGTTTTAGTTTCTTCATGTTATTTTCGCCTTTATCCTTTGCCATTATGCCCTCTCTGCATATTCTCAGGACAGATGATGCGGAGACTTGGCAACGCCGGCTTATTTGTCTTAACGATAGTCCTCCCTCCATTCTCAATAAATGGATATACGCTCTTGTCTTGTCGGCTATTTTCCTTCTGAATACCATACTTGTTGATGAACAGAGCAGATGAAACACTATATAGGTACGCTTATATTTCAAAATATACAGATATATATACAGAACTGTGAACAATGGGGGATCGACAACCACATGATAAGATAATTTCATTGTGGTTCAGCGCCAATAGTTTTCGCCCTTACAGTTTGGGCGCCAAAGGTTTCCCTTACATTTTGGGCGCCAAGAACAGATTTCGTTTATATCACGTGGTTTTCGATCCTTATTTTTCTTGTTTAAATGTATTACAGATGTAGCCGCGCAGTTATGCTGGAAGACGTTCTCATGCTGCCAGCCTTACTACAAATATACAGATATGTTTTTAGTACAGGTTTCAGTGTAAACAGTTACCTGGTATTGCAATTTCCGTGAAATGACATGAGTACTACGCGCTCCATACACAAACAGTTACATTCCTTTATCCTGTTTGACATATATTGTAGAATACCTTTATTGCCGTAAACATTTTATTATATTTAAAATAAATTGACGTGTGCTATATTATAAACATGTTCATTATTTGCGTCAAAGCGATGAAGTTAAGAGGATGAGAATATGCAGCCTCGGTTTCATTGACATTTGATGCTTATTTAAATACCCCAGTTCCATGGGAAACCGAAGTCATCAGGGAAACCCGCCGCCCCCCATTGTTTCTGCATGAAAATAGGTTATTTATCTAAACAACCAATAACTATAAAGTACCTTCCAGTGTATTCAGACATGAAAGCAACATTTGTTTATAGAGAGATAATATAGAATATTAGAGTTGAACTAAATATGACGTCACCGATTCGTTATACAGCTTTAATTTTCGTTCCATTGAATTCGCGACCCCCAATTACCCCAGGATAGCCATCTGTGATATTTCAATATCAGTCACGTTTAAAGAAACGAAAAAGACAATGGCCGCCAAAACTCTTGGAACACTATGCTTCTTATCTCTGTACGCTATCTCCCCTCCCCCCTATACAATGTTGTAATATGGCTAGGAAATGAAGAAAAATTGAGATCTAAGTTGACCAAGTACACCAAACATCCTGGGACATATTCCTCCGTCTTCTCAACATTGTTTCAGGGGGGAAGGGGGGCTGTTTGTGTGAAATACGACAATGAAGCGTGAAATATCTATTTCCTGGCAATTCCACGCTACTGTTCCAACTACTTTTGGCGGCCATTGTATATATATATATATATATATATATATATATATATATATATATATATATATATATATATATATATATATATATATATATATATATATATATATGAGAACTCATGAAGGCTTGTGCCGAAACGTGTTAAAAGTTTGGATTTTTTCTTGGGTATATATATATATATATATATATATATATATATATATATATATATATATATATATATATATATATAAGATAAGATAAGATAAGATAATAGAAAATAAAAGAAAAGAAAAATTAAAACATACTTGTATACGCGAACGTCAGTTTCATGCCAACACAACCATCAGGTGTGTGATACACCTGATGATTGTTTGCATGAAACCGACGATCGCGTGTACAAGTATGTTTTAATTTTTCTTTTCTTTTATTTTCTATTATCTTATCTTCTCTTATCTTATCGCTCTATTACGTTGTCGAGCTCTTTGGTATGGTAGAAGATGCATTGGAATTTGTCGCCGCTTGTCTTTATATATATATATATATATATATATATATATATATATATATATATATATATATATATATATATATATATATATATATATATATATATATATATATATATATATATATATATATATATATATATATATATATATATATATATATATATATATATATATATATATATATATATATATATAATATAAGACTCGTGTTGATGTCGTTTACTGATTCCTATCAAAGAGTAGACTGTTTTTCGCAAGAAGGCTGGTTTCCATTTAACCATAGATGCTGCTTCACTGCAGTCGAGAACCCTAGCTAACGGTATCGCTAGCTGCCACAGAGAGCTTGTTTCTATATCTGCCATCACTGCTGCCGTGATTGCTATATCTCCACCCCATCAATCTGGTGGGGACCGTAGATGCTCGAAATCCTCCACTTTCTCAGCAGAAAAGGTGTTTCTTTCTTACATAGCATTCTATATGACGTCACGTACATGTAAACATCCATTAGCATGCTTTTGTACCTTGTCTTAGCATCATTCATACCGATTCCCATATTTTGGAATAGTTCGACCCAAGCATTTTCACATTATTTTGTGAGATTTGCATTCTTTACATGGTTTATCATAAATTACATGAAACTTCCATCTAAATCAATGAGATTTTCATTTGTAATAGCAAACTATAGCTCAGATTAATCAATAGCCATGTTGAAATATGTTTAAAGATCTATGAATTTTGCATGCGATATTGCCAGATAAAAGGAAGTCGCATTGGCTGATCAGCTTCATGTGACATTACGAGAACAATTCAGTGACCGCCGCGACCGCTAAGAAGTATTTCCATTAAATTTCTCGGTCCCGTCGGTACCCTAAAGGCACCGCAACTGCCGGCAAAAGTTGAATTCAGCTCAAATTTCTTGTGGCAGTGGTAGAAAAGCCGGCCATACCCGAAAATTGTTTTTCCTTTAAACTGTTTAAGTGCCGGCCTTACCGTTACACAGATATCGCGGGCAGCCTAGTGGGAGCTACTGTTATATGGAAATCAGCCCTGACAGTTTATAGATACCTAACCAGACACATTTCGAAGCGTAGACATTACCATAGTAACTTCAAATTCTTACTTAATATACGAGGACATTCTGCATTCATCGCCCATCTATTCATTTCTTACTTCTACCGCAACACCATTCATCCATATACATCCATTCATACTGCCATTACAATGCATCAAGGACCATACTGCTTTAACGAACTTCCAAAAGACATGCGTTCTCAGGAATCGATTGTAATTTTTAAATCCAAGTTGAGGGAACATTTTTATCGTAAGCGGACCTGTAGAGTAGAGAATAATTTAAAAGCTTTATTTTCAAGATTTGGATTGTAAGTAACTCAGTTATGTTTTTCTACGATTGTATATGTTTATAATAGGGCCCTTGTTGACAACAGCATCTTTGTTGCTGAATAGGCAACCCTGTATAAATAACTATATTATTATCATTATAATTATTATTAAATTTCATGAAATGAGATCACTCAATGCTATGCTTCATAATTCTATGGATGATGCATATAGTAGGAGGTTATTGATTCATATCCGCCTGTAAGTGAGACTTATGATTATGAATGTATACAATCACTATAAAAAGTCTTGGAACACTTACATTACCTTCTGGCTCATAGAGCAAACTCCTCCTCTCCCCCCCCCCCCCTCAAAACAATGCTGAATTAATCTGGGATTACTCGCAGCAGACACGTCAATTCGCCCCCAAATAGCACTCTAACAACTAAGCTTTTACCTCAACATTGTTTTAAGGGGGGAGGGGATCAGTAGCTGTCAAATTTGACCGGAAATGTACTTTTGTCAAATAAACTTCATTATTCAATGGGTGTTCCAAGGACTTTTGGCAGTGACTGTACATATATAAAGTTTAAAAACAAATTAATAGCAACAAACTTTTGCCCCTGCGATCACTTGATTTCCTTTCATCAGCAGATCTTGAAAGTTAAATTTCATTCTTTTTTAAAGTTTGCTGCTTGTTCTTTATACTTCTCATGAACAAATTCGACATATATTCAAGGATGACGCGATTCATTGATTGTTTGATTTGCAATCATTTTTTAGCTTTGGCTTCGCCATTACGTAAATTCTATGATATTTTAGTCAAAAGATGTATTGGATCAAATGATTAGTTGGGTGTATCGTAACGGCCACATGTGACAAGTCTTGGCTCAATTTTTGCAATCTGGTACTATTTGTATTTCAGTATTGTCGCAGCACACTGAGACGTAACAACAAGAATGGGAAAGTGTTGTCAACCAGGCTATAGTATACTCTATTAAAGATAAACTCTGGAAGGAACTTCTAGTGAGACTTTGGTAAGCATACAATGAATTTGATATTTGAAATTAGCCAGTATATATGCAGAAATACGACTATGGTTTTTATCTTGCGACACGAGGTTCGGATATCTTATTTCAGTAAATTGACAAACTTTTCAAAAAGCCTCACGCTCCATTCCTAGCCAAAATCAGTTTAGTTGATAGAAAACGTTTCTTCCTCTTGAACTTTGCTAACTTTCTCGGTGACAATAACCAACTGCTGATTTCAAATATTTGTTATGTGAAAAATTGCTGACTTGGTAAGCAGGGATTTGACTACTACACGTTTTTTTATAAGAAACCTAGCTCAAGGCCTAGTACTAAAAGTTTCTTAATTTTTGGCCACATTTTAGTTCTAAAAGTTTCTTAAAAGTTTCTTAAGTTAATACAAAAGACTGCATTGAAAACGACATAAAACACGTGGATATAGCAAACTATTAGCATGATAGCAAACAGAAGACGTTAGTGCGGCTGTAAATCTCAATCAACCTCATGTCCACATCGTTAATTTCAGAAAACTTTACGTAATCTTCACTTTGGTCCACGAAAAGGATACTTTATTGGTTCAGATTTGCGTTGAACTAAGTAATGGTTCCAATGTGCCATTTGTCATAAAAATGCGCACAACTTTCTCTCAACCAGAGGATCTTTCTCACATTTTTCTCAAACAATCTATTTTAGTTGACACTTGTTACATCCATGGAGGGAATACATTTCACAAACCCCAGACTTTGAAGTAGCTCAGAAATTTCTAAAGTTTCTTAACTCTTTCGTTGAAGTTGTAAAAGTTTCTTAATTTTTTGCGTGTCTAGTACTAGGTTGCTTATAAACTGGTTTCTTATAAAAAAACGTGTATACTTTAGGGGCAGAAACTTTCGCGAGCAGAAAGTTTCGGGAGAAGAAAAAACCGCGAAAGTGAGGGCATAAACTTTCGCGAATGACGTTGTTTTCTTCAAATTTCGCGACAAAAACTTTCGTGAACAAGAAAAAAGTGCACTTTCGCGTGAAAAAGCTTTCGAGATTGAAGAAAGTGAGGGGAAAACACAATTTTCTAGTATTCATTTTCAGTACTTTCAACATATCGAATACAATGTTAATTGTCACTTTCCCTTTCAACATCTTCCCTATTCATTCTGATACATAGCCTAGAATCTAAGTTCACCTTTTCAAAATCTCATTGTCTATAAATGTAATGTAAGTATGAATATAAGAAAGCGTATGTTGGGTTTCACGACTAACAGAACCATGGCCTTTAAACAACAAGTGTTTCGTCCCAGTATTGATAATACCCTCTGTTTCACCTTAACAGTCACGGTGACAATTTACAAGGTTTTATGGCCCAAGAAAATTAAAGATTGGGATGATTAAGGAACAGCAACACAACAGATTGAAGAATGAAACAAAATTGGATGGAAAAAACTTTCGCGTCGAGAATTTTATGTAATTTCCTGAGCAAAAACTTTCGTGAATTCAGAATTTAGATTATGCCTTGGCAGAAACTTTCGCGGAAAATGCAAAAAAACGCGAAAATCGCGAAACTTTCTGCCCGCTAAAGTTTCTGCCCCTAAAGTAGAAGAATACAAGAGAATTCATACAAGTATAAGCTGCATTAGAATGTAATGGAAATCTGACATGTTCGGGCCTCGTAATCATTTGAGCGTTCCCTTGGCAACGACTCGCTATACCCGCGACATTTTGTTACTAAGTTGATTGCATCTTCCAAACAAGTTTTCAGGGAATCATTAGATACTGACAATGACGGGATCAATATGGGAGCCATGCTAGAATTCATCAACCAGTCACTGATATGAGTATACACGAAAGCAATGGGGTTGTTTGTATTGGGAGAAGAGTGAATTCGGGTACCCCTGATAAACCACTGCAATATGACGCATCTGGTTGTTTTTCTGAAAGCCAAAAGGATGCTGCCACACAAGTATCAAAGAACAGCAGAGTTACATGGGCAGGAAGGCAACTCAATTCAAAGGACATATTTGCATCAGGCCCGACTGGTAGGCCACATCCGGCGTCTGCTAGGGCCGATGTGCGACAGAAAAGGGATGGATGTTTCAGATCGAAATCCGCAAAGTGTGTACTTCAATATGCCGATATACCCATTGAAATAACGAATCATCATCTAGGGAGACCCACAAGAGCCTCTATATTAAGAAACCTGAAACGGACCCAATCAGCTTCGGCAGTATGTTCTGAATTTTCATGGATTCAGGATAACAGACGCCTTTGCAACATTCGTGATTACTATCGGTTGTATAATGCAGAGAAAATCACGTGCAAAACCCCCAATGGTGAGCCAATTCATAAGTTCTTAACTGGAGCAAGATTCAATAATGGAAAATGGTTGGACTCAGATTCAGTAAAAGAAAAAGGAGTATTTATTGACAGACAAAACCTTAGGAATGTATTTTTATTCTCAAAACCACCTAGAGATGAAGAGACAAAATATCACAGTAAGAAATGTAAGAGAAATTTATTAGAGATTCAGGGAAAGGGCATTTTGAAGGATGCAAATGTCAATACTGATGATAATTTCCTATCTTTGAATAAATGGCATGGTGCAACATGGCAGCGAAATTTACCCCAGTTATATCAACCAACTAAAGAGAAATATAATTCACATGCCAGTGTTGTTGTTCGGGCAAAACGAGTGAAGTCAGAATACAGGAACCCAATGGCCTTTGCAAAAGAAAAGAAAAGTTGGAATACTTGCTAACTGTTCTAACTTGTTAACTATGTTGAAATAAATCTATAGCAAAAATGCACCTTGGTGATTTAGGGATTTCAGTATCTTCTTGAACACCAATGTGGTTAGGCTAACTAGTACATATCTTCCAGTTGATGATATGAAATATGATCTCAAGATTTCATTATGTATTTAGAGCAAAAAGAGCATTTTCTTGTACATAGTTTATGTATGACATACAAAAGTCATACAGTTTGTCATTTTTATCTCTCATATACATGAATCTTTTGCAAAAATGGGGGATATCTCAGTGTTTTTCTAATAACATTCATAGCCATCATTGATCACCAAAATTTTTTATATATAAGTATTATTATATAATTCATCAGTTAATGCCACCATTCTAATAGCCATTGTCATTATAGATAGTGCTGAGTTCACTCTGCATGCTAGCACAAATTTTATAGATGTTTTACCAACATCATAGAGAGCAATTTTGCAATGCATGTATCATAACAGACTATAAATACCCACAACTGCTTCCTGTGAATGCCAATAAGAATAGTCTCAAAGACTAGTTTTTCAGATTATAATTCAACATGTCATATTTCACAAAATATCACATAATGTAGAAAAGAAAGCAGCACAGTATCCTGAGAAAAAAGGCCATTATCCAATGATGAGGATAATTCATGGCAGTGCTTAGAAAAAATTCAGATAATGAATATGACCTCTCAACAAGATAATTCTGTTTGAAGAATGGATCTATCTCCATTGCTTTCTAGCATAGGAAGGCACTTGTCACTAAAAATAGATCTCATGAAAGCTAGTTGAATTTTATTTCATTCAAAAATAAATTGGTACAAGTGTAAATTTTCTGAATGCACTCAAAAACAAATAAAAGCAAGATGTGAAAATCATGAAACATACAATAAAGCTATAAAACCATCATTAAAATAAATGCTATAATGTAAACACCATAATTGTTCATTTAAAATCTGATGTCATGTAAATCTGAATTTCTGTGATAGTATGAGAAATAACAAACTCCCTCATATTTTATAATGGCAAGCAATAAGCAAACTAGTGAGCTGGTACAATTCAGAACCTTTCATATGAGTATACTGAATGTAGCAAAACTGCATTGATTAAATATCATTCAAATATCTTAACAGTCAAAAGTTCAGGTTCTCTTGATATTGTTCAGAGGGCATCTGGGGGATATGAGTGATATCTAGCTTATTTAACTAAATGAACCACCCAGCTCTAAGCTTTCACAATACAATCAACAAATTTTGGCTGTATAAATGGTTAATGCCAGTACTTGAAATCTACCCATTCTAAGTATGAAAAGCTATTAATTATCACTTTCTCTTCATAGGGCAGGACATGCACAAAATACCTATTTTCAAGCTCTATGCATGAACTACAAACAAATGAAATAAACAGAAAATAATATTTTTTATCGTATAGAAAAAGACCCAAAGTGTAGGAATAAAATGCTTAATAATTGACTACACATCAAATATTCAACATAAAATGCATATTTCTATTTTGGGATATAAAAATGTTGTGTGTATTGCATACTCTACTATATCTATAAGTGACTGATATATTTGGTGAAATAAACTATTACAATTAGCTAGGGATTGTAAAATAACACCCAAAAACTACTTGACCACAAATAAATGAATAATTTGTAATGCTCACAAGCATACAGTGCATATTTATAAATGATATTAAAGCTTTAATAAATTTTAATGGTTTTGCATCAATCTCTAAAGCCCATAAAATATTAGATTATAGTCTTATAGTTTTTACTACCACTATGAGTTCTAACTTTATGTGGAATCTTGTATCTACTATCAAAGTGTTGTTTGTTGTTAATCTGACTTTGGCTCTGTCTTGCAGCACTTTGGAATGCACTTATTGTTGCTGATGCATGGCTTAATGAATTATAAGCAACAGATACTTCTTCCTTTCCTTTATTGAGTTCATAGTTAATTGCACCTCTTAGCCTTTCATATCTCTTACTCCTGAGATAATAAACAAATTTGAATCAAATGTAACTTATTAGCCATCTTCCCTTCTCCTAGGTATACATTTCTGAGATGAAGACTATAACAAGTAACACTTGCAAAAAAGAAGGCAATAGGAAATTTCTTCAATGCAGTAACCAGCTGCACCTAAGCAGCAAAAATGGCTTCTATTTCCTGATACTGCTTTGATTATTCAACCACTGTCAGTTTGTGGCTTTTCAAGACAGGTGTAGATTATAAAAAGTAGTTAAGCCTAATCTGTAAATATTGCTCCAAAATAAAAAGCATATCATAAAAAGTGGTCCACCATTCAAAAATAACTCAAGTTTTTGACAGATTCTACTTGGAAACATCACCAGTCAAATTAGTGTTTGTCTTGGTAGGTACTGGATGATTTCCATGTAATTTTGAAGAGGCCTGACAAGCCACGCTGACCCAAAGTGTTTTGCACTGCACTGGCATGCAGGGATTGTGGATAACAATCATTTGTGCCCTTTGGCGAAGCTGCCTAACTAATGGATAGCTGCCCAAGGGACAGATAACCAAGGATCTTCTGTAGTACATTCTTGTGTCTTCATTATAGCTCAAAAGGAAGGAAAATTTTGTAAGCATACTAAAAAGCATTTTTCATCGGACACTCATCAGAGTTTGAAACATTGGGTGATGAGTATTTATCATATCACATGTATCCATAACTGGCTATAAACTTTGCTCACCTTCTGATCATCATCAAATGCTTCATACTATGACCAGTGCCAAACAAAAATGCTTTTCAGTATACTGAAAGAACATTCCAACTTTTCTGAGCTATAGTGAAGTTCTTAAGTGTAGGCCATGCCCTGAGCAAAACAAAGGTGCTCTAAAAAACCACCTCTTTGAACAAGTTAAGTGCTCTGTTTTGTGCCCCTTCTCAGAATGCATACTCTTGACTTCAACAATCTGGATGTGTGACATATTGTGCTCCATGCATAATTGCAGGCACGTGTTAAGTGCTTGCACTTGATCAAGCACCTTTCTCAGCAAAACCTTGTAGTGCCAACAGAATATTCTAATTTCTTCTAATTATATTTGAGAGTCCCATGGTCCCAGGTCTAAGTTTCTTATTAAAAAATAATACCTGATCCCCAGCCTTATAACATTGGATGTCTCTAGAAATAATTGCGATTAATCGCTCCTAAATCTAACCTTGGGCACGTGCCTGCGCGCACACTATAGCTCGCCCTTCACTGAAAGCCCTGATGTCTCTAGAAACACAAATTCTACTCACCCTTGTAGACATGTTAAAAAAAAGTACAAAATGGCCAAAATTAACATCGTCAAAGCAACAAGCATTGTCTTCCAATGAAAACAAAGAATCAACGGTGGAAGCATCAGTCTGAAACAAAGTGTGGTAAAATTACAAGTTTAACATGTGACAATGTATCTTTTTTACTCTGAATGACATTATAAAGCTGTAAAGCATTCAACGGGCATGCTAAGTTCATAGGGAATATTGCAATGGTTGGGCTATCAAAAGACCACTTCATTTCTGATACAGCCATGGTCATATGGTAATTATCAATGTAATGCACACTACGAACAGATAAGGGCAATCACTACATGAAGCACTTAACTGAAACAAAAACTTGGAGTATAAGTGTAGTGGTAGAACTGTATATGACAATAAACATGATGAGACAAAATAAATGATAATTCAACAGAGTTCTGTCTAGTGCAATTTGTAAAGGTGTCTTTTCATGCATGTCAGTCAAAGTATCTTCTTTGTTTACACCACCTTACTTATTTGCTAACACAAAAGTGTGAGTTGCAGTGCTTTGGAGAGGTCTCAATTGTGATTCTCTACAATTCACAGACCTCAAACTTGAACTTTTGTCTTATTGCAATAAGCTTAAATTTTCATCAACTAAAACTCAAAGTAAAGCACTGAACAGTCCATATCAGCAACACATACTTGAAAAATCTAGTAATCAATAATTAATAACACTCACATAATATACAATAGGCCTTTGATCCAAAAAGGAATGTACTTCTCAGTAAAACCCAATAGTTTATTGTTTGTTTGAATGGCAATAAGGCAGCATGGGCATTCAGCAAAGATCAGGATGATACCAACAACTCTTTAAAAAAGATAATAGATAGTAGAAAATATTATGTAATAAATGCAATAAACATATAAACATTGCATGCATTTGTGCAGCAGTCAGAGGGTGACAATTTGGAAATAGAAAGTAGTATGTTAGATATACTATTACAGCAAAACAATTATTGAGTGCATATGTATATGAGTGCTTTATAAATCTGCAAATGAACACATTAACTCTTTTTCATCACTTTAGTTCAACTAACAACTAGTCAGCCGTGTAACAATGACATTAAGAACTCTTTTTCATTTCATTTTCAATTATATGCTTATGAATATGCTACCTGACATAAAACAGTTCCATGTATTAGAGCTAAGATATGTTGAAGAAAAGCTACAAAAATGTTGACCAATTGGCAAAAAGGTAGCTGTGGAGCAGAAGATATTATTCAAATAAAGGTATAATCTTAAGGTTGCTTACTCTTTTCATATACAATGATTTTCCTATGTGTTTTCTAATACATCTGTGTATGCTTCCTTCTATGTTCTCATAGATCAAGTAAACTTGAATCCTGCCTTGTATACATTTACCTATTTTTCTATTTGATCATACTGATGATAACTCAAGTCTGAGTGAAAACATCTTAGTATACAGGTTTTGACAACATATGTCTTGTTGTTAACTACACTGGTTGTGTCAATAGAGGTGTTATTTCCATTCCATGGAGTTAATGTGTTGTTCTTGTCAAAATGGAAATTAATACTGGATTTGTCAAAGACTAGTAGCAAAACAAATGCTGAATTTTCTGCTGTCAGCAATGTCTTGCAATTTATTCAGAAGCTGCACTTCCTGACTTTAACATCAATTGCAGAATATGTTTTCCAGTACAATATTTCTATTGTGGCATGGCTAAAGAGGATAAAGAGCACTTCTTCCTGCACTGCCCATTTTTTAATGAGTTGCATTGGGATCTCCTTGGTCAGCTCTCTCAGATATTGAATATAGATGCATTGAATCTAGATATCAGGGAACTATGTCATCTAATGTTGTATGGAAACCCATCCCTTTCAATGATAGATAATAGAATGATAATAGAAGCAACCATTCAATATATCGAGAATTCCGAACATTTTAAGTAAAATTAGGCTGTTTGTGGAATGGTCTGATTAATTGTCCGTCCGACCTGGAGTGGAGTTTCTTAACCCTGAATGTACAATCGGGTAGTTGGTCTTGCTTGATAAACATGCCATCCAACCGGCAGTTGCTGTTTGGTATCTGAAATAGCATGCAGGGCCAATTCATTTTCTATAGTACAGGGGCTCTATGTCAGGCTGGCAGTTGGTCGACCATTTTATTAAACAGCGGCAGTTCTGCACACTGATCAGGCTTTTTGTTTTCTTTTCTTTTTATTGTAATGTTTCTTTGGATTTAATTTCTTAATTAAATGTAAGTGTCAATAATTGTGGGAACTTGCTGACTTCGTGTCCTTTCCTGCAGTGAGTGGCACAGCAGTTATATTTGTTGTATGTATTTAGGTCTTCTTTGATATATATATATATATATATATATATATATATATATATATATATATATATATATATATATATATATATATATATATATATATATATATATATATATATATATATATATATATATATATATATATATATATATATATATATACATACATATATATTATATAAAATGAATTGATAACATCACTATAATGTAAACACTTACAACATGTATATTCCAGCAGTCTTGCAATCTTTCTCATTTGACTGTGCCATCAGACTCCCACCACTCCCAATATATCCTAAATAGAAATCAAATCCAACCTTAATGACTCTTGGTTAGAGTCAACATTATACCAACTAACTCCTAAAATCTCTAATCTAAAATCTCCCTAACTTCTTCACAATAGGATAGATGCACTATAGGTGTTCTGATGTTCTTCAGGTGGTATGGGGTTGCAACTACTAGTGAACTTAACTTTTGCAGACATTTAACGAATTAAGCTCAGGTGTTGTCTTCTAAATTTATTGCTTGGAATTTCCATTGCAAAGTCATAGTTTGATGACAAGGGTGAACATACTGATCATTGCAGATAAGTTGTTTTAGGAATAATAGTCATTATCATCCTTGTCATCAAGCCTTTGATCAGACTGCATTTCCACACAGGGTTCATATATCTACAACGCTATAGGCTGATATAAAAATATCTAGGTGCCATGACACAAGGAGCACATCACTTCCTTTCAGTAGCATACATAAGGGTGGAATGGGGGTCTGAGCCTCCACATTTCTAAAGCATGGTCCATGAGATTTGAAATTAATGGGGAAGGGGGTTAGCAAAACAAAGTAACATTTACCATAGCTAATTTACGGGAAATATTAAAGATAAATAACGCAAAAAGGGCTTTTCCTTGCAATTTGCAATAGCATGAAGAGTGTGGTTGACAATCTTGTTCCCCTGGGCTATGCCCCTAGAGCCCCATTTTGCCTGTCTGGGGAGTAATTCAAACATCAGACTATAGAGTTTGGCAAGCACACACTCCAGATTTTATTCACAAATGGTGCTGCACACCCAGAAATGGGGATGACAAGATGTTGAAAGGCGTGGCAGGGTGTGGTATAAGATCTTAATTTGATTTTAAGCATGCTTGAGGCCAAGTGCACACTTGCACACCTGATATTTTGCTTGTGCATACTCAAGATCTCTTCAAAATAGGCCACACTCTGCAGACGAGATGTAAACTACTTTTTTCATATTTATTTATTTTCCATTTCTATTTTCGAATAATTTAGCAGTGCCGATTTTCAAGGGTCCCTCTGTAACAAAAATAAATAAGTAAATTTACAGGGCATAAAAATATAAAACTATTAACTACTTACAATAAGAGTTTATTTGCAATGAAAATATGCTTACACAAAAAATTGGTAAAAATGTCTCATAGTAAGGACCTATTTACAGACTTCAAGAGCTCTTTGAAGCTGTTCTAGGCTGCTTGCCTACTCTTATCTATGAAAATGTACACAATAGTCTGGCCGCAGGCCTACCTGTGCCAACATGAACCAGACCTTTAATCAACTAAGACACAAAGAACATTCTGCATATGAAATATTTTTGGGTTATTTCGAAGACTTTTGGGCAAAAGGATTTTTTAATTTGTTTATGTATATAAACTCTGCAGTACCTGATGACCTGCGAAGTTAGTTACTAACATCAAGCGGGGAAACGCAATTGGATCGCTTTGCTTCTATTTTAGTACAATATAACCAGTCAAGCAAGCATGCGGTTTTCATAAGAGCCCCTATTCTTCTAAGTGCAAAAAATGTATTCCAAACCATACATACCAATGGCGACGACAATTCCCCAAAGTCTTGTCACCATGCGTGGACAACCTAGTGAATCGTCAATCACAGAGGTTTCCACTTTGTTTCTTTCATAGCTTCCACCGCGTACATTTGCTTTTGCCATTATCGTATTACTCTGTGCAGTTTTCTTCCATTTCCTTTCAAAGTCTCAATATCCAGTGTTGCTAAACAATTATAAGCACCATTTGCGTATCCATTCCCTCATATTCGTAATGCTAATCGAAGATTGTGTTTTGGTGGCCGCAAGCATACCTATATACTTTGTCCAGCCGGGGGGCATTGACTTAATCGATTGCATCAAGATTATACTCAAATGCTTACTGATCTTCAACAAGCTGTAGTCCATACATCTTCTTGCGACGATAAGAATTAGCAATAATTGCATTTACTACATTTTCGTAACTCAATCTTCCCTTAAACCATCTGCAGTTTCTTATGTTTGTCTACAATTTCTACCGTCGATGCGTCGCAGTCTACCTATTGTTTTATTGGATTAGATAATCAACGACTACAACAACAGCAACAGTATATGATAATGATCTTATGTCCAATAAATATGTCCTCCAACGAAGACAGCGCCGAAATCTTAGATGTCAAAGAGAAGACAAATTCAATCGAAAGTGATTTATCAATAGGTATTTTAAAGCTGTTAAAACCAGCGGTAGAGCAAGTAGACAGAAGAGTTTTGGATGTGAGGTATAGTCATTTCCTTAGTTGACCTTGTTTACAGTTGCAGGCCTTACACCTATCCTAGATCCTGCATATACCAAGATCCCATGCTGATACCACTAGACATGTGACAAAAATTTTGAAGTTCAAAGTACTGCTCTATTATTCAGAAAGGACTGTATAGAGCTTGAAAAGCATAATATAATGATGCCCAGGTGCTTGAGGTATGATGATGCGTATATAGAGAAAGTTGTAAATGTTGGAAATTTGCAAAAAGTACATGAATTTGGTATAGTGTTTCATACTAATATGACTCTCTATTTTGTAAGTCTTTATCAAAAGCATACTTTCAGCTTAAAAATTTTTTTGAGGAGCAAGGGGGGCAAAATGTGCTTGCTGGACAGGGAATGCCCTTGTGCCCATTGTCCAGCCCTAGCTTTGTGCCTATCACCACTATATAGTTTTGTTGTACATTCAATTCATTGTATAGTTCCAAAGTTCAAAATTGCAAATTTAAACAATACAATATCAGTATTGAAAGTGTCAAACTCACACACATATTGGAATTACTTAAGGTGGAGCTCTCCTACTAGTTTAAAAACTAACACGAGGACAACATCTCCTGTAGTATAAAATTTTGTACATCTATAACAGATGTAAAATTGAGCATTATATACAGATAATTCAGATTTATATAGAGTTTTCAATGTATTGTTCAAGATTATTTTTAAATGAAAATCTAATGGGAGAGCATTTTAGCATTTCAAGGAGCTCATTCCATGCTTTTGCCCCCATATACAGAATGGACTTCAAGCCATATTGAAGACTATTTTTGTGATTCCGGAATACATTGCCATGATTAGACAACCTAGTAGAGAAATCACAAACATTTGAATTTAGCAGGAAGGAATCATGAAATCAATAAAGATTTAGTTTACTAGTTGATTCATATATAAAGCATAGTAGTTTGACTCTTAAAGTGTAATGAAGTTTTAAAAGTTTGAAGCTCTTGAAGATTGACAAAGTATGAGAAGAGGATGTTGATGTGCAATAACTCTAGTAACTTTTTTGTATTAGGACTGATGGTTCATGATACAAAGTAAACAAATTTCATTTTACATGTTTTATTTTGGGTGGACTTTACTCTATAGTAATATTATTAGAGTACTTTAGTTTACAATCCAACAACAATGCCTTTATGTCACTTTAATACATTAGGTTCAGAGATAACCCAACATGACCACATTTTGCCATTACAATGTATACTGTGTCATAGCCTAGAAGCATGATCTTCCAGTGATTGTTGACCTTGCCTATCTTCATTGGTGGTTGAATTATTGAATTTTTTTCTAATGTGCAGAGAACTTTGAGCCAGAGCTACATGATCTGCTGACTATAACTTGAACATAATAGTACACCTATGTATACACAAGTGTCCTTTGCCTCCACTTCAAGTGTGGCTCTTCAGCTCTAGAAAAATTAAATATATTCTTATTTTATGAAGGTAACAACACTTGCTACTGGAGTAATAAGCACATTTGCAAGGTTTGGTATTAAAGTTAAAAATGTTTATTCAATGAGCATATTTTTTTTTCAGAGAGAGTCAGTTGAATTTGAGAGAACACATTGATGCACTTACTGCTGGTAAGCTTGTGCTTTGTCTGTTTATCAGTACACAGTTTAGAACAAAGTAAACTAGCCAATCTAGTGACCCTGATTATGTATGTATAGTACATCAAGCTAATCGATGTTTTCTCAGAGTTATTTTGACTTTTGTGTTCATGCTGAAATGCCTTCCATTGTATTGATAGACCTTCAAAAATTAATGGAAGAACAGCAACCACCCATTGACCTTGACATTTATGTGAAGAAACTCATCAACTGTAGAAGAAAGGTTGTTGTTGTTAACAGTATTCTAAATAATGCCCATGTAAGTATATTTTACTCTTTTATCAAAATGGCTGTCTGTGTAACTATTTGTTTTTCTAAGTTGCTTATTTTTTAAATATAAAATTGATTTTGAGAACATAGCATTTCAATACTCTGTAGTAATAAGTTGCTTATTTGACTTAGCAATAGCTTATAACAAAGGACACACTACTTTCATTGTTTAATAAATGTCCAGGGAATTACTTTCAATGGAACTTATTTATGCGTAAAGTTAGTTTGAAGGATATAGTTTTTCTGGGTTGTTGGATCTAATGTATAGGCGTATTTTCTCTCTGAGTGTATTTCTGCAACAATACTTTACTATATTGTGCCTAGATACTATGGCAAATATTATATAATCAAGGGTAAAAAGGGAGCTCCCTTAGACCTTTGACCATCCAATACATGTTTGCACCTTGGGCAGACAATAGTTTCCATTGTTTTCTATCAGCATCCTCTACTTCAATTTTATCCCAACTTTTATTTAGCACCTTCAAACTCTGTCTTCCATTTTGCACATGAAAGTTCTGCACCATTTTGCTTTCAGTCTTCCATTCTTTCTTTTAACTCTAATCAGTTCCCATTCAAATGTTATATTGGCAGTCCATTGTTTCACTAATCAGAGGATGTGACCAGCCAGTTTCAGCCTTCTGTCAGTCACTATGTCTTGCAGCCTGTGTCTCTTAGTGCAGTGAAAGATATTCTCCCATTGATGTAGACTTGAGTTACACAGTAGCTGGTTTTTAGCCAAAAAGGAAAACTTATCTTATGTACACTACATGGCAGTAGTCGAACACGTTCAGTTTTGTCAATGAACTTTTGTGTGAGTAAACATTAAGATTGATGTCATAGATTGGTAGCACTCTAGAGGAATCTAATTGATTTGACTGAAGTTGGACTGAAATTTAATTTGACAAAATTGAATGATAGTATTATGTTATTTGTCAAATTTTTCTCCTAAGACTTTTGCACTGAAGCTATATATGGTCTTGTAAAGAAAACTTAGAAGAGGATTAATTAAGAGGAGTTTTGGCTGGCTTGTCAAAATTTATTACTGTTCACAGCATTGTGGCTTCTTTTTTGTCAATTACTGAATGCGATTGGATGTCTCTTCAGCTAACCTAGCTTATGGTATCCACATTATTAAGCTTGTCTTTTCTCTTCAACAATCTGTTAATATCACTATTCTTCTTCTCCTGTGGCCGTATTTTGAATGTCTTCAGTATTCTCCCTTCAATTAAAGCTTTTCACTATTTTTTGTTGCATGTTGCTTCATTTTCACATTTTCATTTTCAAGTCAGATGGCAATTTATAACCACAGAATGGTACCAAAGGTCGAATAACCATTCACTGCCTTAAATGCTATTTAGAACTGTGAGTTGTACAGAGAGAATAACGGAGGAGACATATAATCAACTAAAATTATATTTTCTGTTGCTCTATTTATGCAAGGTATCTTGGCATACAGATTTTATTTTATCTTATACACCATCATTTCTGTTGTTGCTTTGAAGTAGTTAAAGCACCCAGCACTGATTTGGTTCCTTTTAGGAAAGATTGAATAAGCTGCAACAAAATATCATCCGAGAAACAAACAAGAAAAAATCAACGTTAGATGCCTCAGGGTATAATCGATTTTAGAATCACCTGACTTTGTATGTATATCTATAAAAATATATATATCATTATTGGTCACAAATTGAATCATCTGCTTTTCATATCATTTGATTAATTTCTATATTTTTTGCATAACGTTCAAAGGGTTATTGGGATCAGACTGTTTTTAGATGTTCGAGGGACTTGTTTGATATGTGTACATAAAATGACAGGGATCAGAATAGCATTTGATAATATTGCAAGTATACTATTAAATGTATTACTATTGCTCTAGGTAGACAGTAATATGTATAATTTGAAGACTTGTAAATTGAAATATAAGTAATTTGATTTGTACCCGCGACCATCGATATTGTACGCCGAGTGCTCTACGATTGAACCGCCGGGTCATGCGTTCATTGTTGTGTACTCGAAGTACAAAGTCAAAGGTCACGAGTTTTGGCCACGCTTGGATCAGGCATATTCTCGTTCTTTTACTTTAAGTTTCTTCCTATATCGTATTGTATGTACATAGCACAGTATTGGATCGAATACCCGGGCTCTTGCATATTTAAACTTATGGAAAAGTCGAAGTATCGTGTTGACCTTTTGAAGTTGTTAACTGATCACTATCTGCGCTGTATCCTGGGTGGCAGACAGGGAAATCCAAGAGGTTCTTTGTGCTAGTCACTTGTAGTGCAGCTAGTAGACAGACAATATGAAATAGTCTAGCCTTTTGGGGGTAAGGCACTTTCCCCACTCACAGATGACTCCATTATTAGAAGTATTTTATTATCATAGCTTTTTCAGTCAGGCCTGTGCGTGTACATAAGGATGCAGAGTTATCACACCACCAGACAAAATTCTGTTCGGCAAAGCACCAAATTTGCCATTTTGTCGACAAATTGTTTTGCCGTTTTTATTGTATGTACCCATGAAGAAGAATCATGTGCTGCAACATAGCGGACAGTTCATTAATTTTATTGCATTTATATTTTCACACAATTTGCCAACAAATTGATTAGGTATATAATGCCTAGGACACTAAGCAGATGTTGTTTAGTCATGGAAACCACGCCTATTTCTGTCGGCAAATGGTTTGTCCTACACCCCTAGCAAAGTTTTTTGAAACCAAAGCCATTCCTTGAATGAAAATTTCTAGGAATTGCCTTGGTTTCAATAGTCATTTTCTTCCTGTTCTGCTAATTGTGGTCTAAGTTTAAACGGTGATGTGGAAATGGTGTTCAATGTCTTAGTATAAATAGAATATGGAAAATAGCAGATGGACATCAAGGCTGCTTTTATGATCTCAGATGTTGTCTATTTCCCCCGTCACAAAACGAGATTATCTACCCAGGGCATGTAGGATCGTGTATGGCAAAATGGTACGTGATTCGGCCATCGGATAACATTATTGACAACCAAATTATCATTTTACTTGGACATTTGGAATCTGGCCTTATAGAGACTAAAATTGTAACGATTCGTAATAGAAAATCTTCCCTAGTTAACAGTCTCGCCTATTATGTTGACTTCCGTCGTCCTTATTTAGCCATGTACATCCACATTTTTATTATTATCTGAAATTTCAGCGTCGAAGGGTACTTTCTGTTCAGTTCATTTCTTTCTTCATACAAAAGTCACAAGAATTGTTAAAAATATGTTAATATCAAATTATGAATTGTTACAGAGATTAGTACAAAAATACAATAATAAAAAAAGATTTTATAGAAGCATTTGAATGTCGTATGGAAGAGGATTTTTTTAAGCGAGGAACTTCCTCTATAGATAAACTGTATGGTTTGAAACAAGACTTTTCGACATTTCTGGGCCTTCTTTTCCTCAGCCATTATGAACTCTCAGCTAATCTCAATCATAGTCAATTGTAGATTCTTCATTTTCAAGTTCCCTGCTGATTGGCGTTGAAGATCGTGTTCCGCCACACTTCTCTGTTTTCAATTACCTTTATAAGGTCAGTTGTTTTAATTGTCCAATCCATTGGGTCAGGCCGACAGCAAGGGGTGGCTTGGATGAAGGCCATCTGGAGTTCCAAAAGCGACTTGGTGCCACACTTGAAACCGAGGTCGCTACCAGGCCGCCAAGCTGACTGATACTCGCTATGCTCAGATTTACTGTGCCCCCCCCTGACAAAATCATAATTGCAACAGTTTTTACAAGGTAGTACTTAAAACCCGCCTATTAGGAGCTTAATTCGTCTTGTTGGGAACCCTACTTTGGGGAATGTATTCGGAAAGCCTATAGTTGAAGCTCTCACCATTTGAATATCATAACTTGGCTATCAAATTGTTCACAAAGTAAGCAATAGATTCATACCCAAAGGGGTGGGGGGGGGGTACTTCCTCGTACTTGAGGTAGTTTATTTGCACTTCATTACGTTATAGCCAGTGCCTTTTGCCCAGCCAATGTTTTGATGAGTTCTATCCACTGCCTGTGTTAGGATATGCATTATGAGATCTTGAGTTAAATTGCATTTTGATGTATGCTTATCGGTTATTATCAACTGCAGGTTTATTGCATGGAATGACATGTAATTGCCCTGCTCTCAGAGATAATAAATAATTCCCGCTCTATTTAGGCCAAGTGGAATTTGGGGAGCCAAGGAGGAACTCAGCCTCCTCGTGTTGCCGACATGATTACATTAGCAATCATGACTCCAAGTTGGTAATTCACATCTTGCGCTTCGCTTAGCCCATGATCACCCAACCGGACCTGGTCTCTATGTACGCTTAATCAATGCTCTTTCTTGACAGGTTTGTCGAAGAACATTTGAATGGATGTGCAATAGCTAGCTAGAAAAAATAAAGAGAAATTCTGCCTTCAATTGTTGAAGATTTTCCATCTCCCCTTAACTTGGAATTTGAGCAACAACATGGAATTTTTGGCTTGCCTTGGGAGTTCGTTGTTTAAGATAAAGTTTCCACGCTACTTTCGTTTGCCCAAGCCGTGCTTATTTTTTTATTCTATTATGACAGAATAGTTTCGTAGCATTGTTTTGAAACTATTCAATTCTTCTGAAGGAACCATTCCTCAATTGCTTAGCAAACCGTGTATTGCCTGCATTATTAGTTCAAGTGTCCATGCCCTCAAGAAGTATATAAATGTCATTAAGAGGAATGAGAAACAAAAGGGGCCCTGATGCCAGGTGTCGTATTAATTCAAGGATAGTTCCTGACCATATGCTAATTCATAAACATTCATGTTTGTACTCTTTGTGAGCCATGACTCAATCATACTCACTCTTTCACTTTCCACTTCAAAGTGTATGAGGAAGAGGCATCATGGGCTGGGTCTGGATGAGAATAGTTAAAGATACCTATACAGAAGTGACACGGTGAATAGTACCAACACTGGCAGTTATCAGCAATCTGTTTAAAGTAAATTTATGAGCATCAGATAGAATTTTTAACTCTATATAATAGAGCTACTACCCTCCAGAAACAGCAAGAATTGTTGGTCAAAGTGAATTCAACTTTCATGTGATGTAGATCAAACAGAAAGTGAAGCAACAATTTATAACAAAGACAAATGATCAAATAAATATTTACATTATGCCAAATTTATCCTAACAGTAGCTAGTATGGACAGGAAGTTCAATAGTTGTTTTGATAGGTGTAAAGCACCAAAAAGTTTACAAACCAAAAAGCAAAATGCTGCATGAAAGAGCATGATTGGTTTCCATCCTTTATGCTAAATGAAAATGCTGAACTGATAATAAGTTTCATTGAATGATCTTTGCATCTACAATCCATCAAGTATCTTACAACATACATTATCATTGAATAGGGAATTACCCTTGGTATTGGATGCATACTTCAAATACATGCAACTATAAACAATTTTAGTTCTGTTTGTGGAACCATACAATATTAGAGGATATGTATCATTGACAAAATACAAATAGCTATGGAACTTTGTAGCCATAAAATGCAATTTAGTTTTGCAGGTGGGTTTTGCCTGTTTGGAGTATGGGGCGACAAAGGGTCCTATCCCCATAGATCATTGTCAACAATGATCATTTGCTAAAATTCATGAAGGTATTGTTTCCTTTGCAGAGAGAACAAACAGGACAAACTTATAAGAATGCAGCACTATTACCCAATGGTAAAGTTCTACATATGATTTAGAAAAATAATTCATAGTAAGGAATTCTTTAAGCCCTCTAAAGATATGACTCAATGTGCAGAAGCACTAAATCAGATGCTCATTGGATAGGTTATTATTCTTGACAAAATATCATTGAGCTCTGGTATTTTGGATTCATTTGCAGCCCCTTTCCTGGTTGCCCCTAGGCAATTGCCTTGGTAGTGATTATAGAAACAGCTTGTCAGCCATTGTATGGGAATGTAGCATGAACCTAATACTGTTTACAAATGAAGACATCCAATGGGTTCTAACTAAAAATTAACATTAGTAAATGTAACAAACATCTAATGGGTTGTTCTGAACTATCGCCTATAATCATATAGTCTCTAGGAAAGCTTTTCTGGGTCTGTTAGCTTATAGGTTACAAAATAAAAAAGAGCTGGCAAAAACACCAAGATCAGTAATACCGAATCTCTCACTGGGTTTTGCAACAGAGTTATTGATATTATCCCATATGCATTTCCAAGGCAGTATGTCAGTAATGTAATAACTGGTACTACTCTTATGAACATCCGTATGTTTTTCCAAGATTTCAGAGTTTTTGATAAATAGAATGCTGTTCCAATAGATGATGCAACAAGTAGCAAATATGGAAAAGAGTAGTAAATTACACCTGAAAATATTGCGTGGATGACTGACATAATTGGCAAAAAATACATTGATGCATATGTTGACTTTCTTCCTAAATGAGGTGACAAACTTCTTCCATTTATCTTTCTTACAAAGTATATCAGAAACTGCCTCATTGTCAGTAGGAGTAGTAAACAGCCGGCTTGGTAGATGAAAATGATAGTGTATAGTGGAAAGACAGCTTCCTGAGTGCAATATATCTCATGAACGTAGTCTGGCTTTGGATTATAGAAAATTGTGTACCAGTCCTTGATGGAATCAACTCGACAAGAACGTAGTGAAAGTTTGCCGACAGGCTCCATAACCAGAATTGCCGTGATTACAGAAATTAGTCCTTCTGCAATAACTCCCAAGTGCAGTAAAGCTATGGCAGCTCTTTTTGGTTCAAAGAAATTAACAAAATGGCAGTTAACTACTGGAATTAGAAACACCATAAATCCCACATACAGCCAGTCATAAAGCAGCAGGTTTGAATTGCATTTTAAACACAAATGACCATCTGTTCTGTAACCTCTAGGGCATTTACCACATTCCGTTACGTTCTTCATGGAACCAGAAATAACAGTTCGTCCACAATAAGACCCTGGACATTTTGCTAGACCTACTGACAAGCATGGCTGCTTGTTTAGTGAAAACAAAAATAATACCACATAAATTTTCAAAAGGGAAGCACCAACAAGCTTTCTCTGGTGCAGTTTTCCAGCCATTTGCAACGACTGCTTACTCATGCATCCTTCCATACTTCTGGTAGCAGTGCGATCATACTAACTTGCACATCAATAGCTTGTGATTAATGACAACTTGTCATCTGTAATATCACCCATGAGACTGGAAACTCGATGAAAAAGATGATTCACAATGTTAATGTAGGAATACTATGAAGTTAAACCATCAACGTCAATCTTCATCTCCTTGTGATAAATCGGTATTTCCCTGATTCCTGAGTAGTCAGTAGCGATTTAAAAGCCTAACTTTACAAACTCTGTTCGGTCTCTCTTCTGCTAAAATGCCATCATTTGAAGTCTACAGGCAATAATTGCATATTCTCCCCAGAATCTAGTATCCAATTGTACATATCTTGATCTGGAAAATCCTACTATCCTTGGTCCAATAAACACGACAATTGTCAAGCTTGTTGGTATGCCTAGGCCAGGTGCTGCCTTGCTCAGAAGGCTCCCGTCTAAGTTAAAGTTTTCCTTTATATCAAATAGTTTTTGGGCACCTCAAACACATAACTTCATTATTTTGAACTGCTTGCAAAGTAAAAGCCAACAGCCTACAAATACTCTGAATTTAGGGCTCAATTATTAGGAGTTTATACATCCTTCCTCTACTGCTGTTCTCTCTTTTTCCTTTACGGCGCAAGAACACAGGGAAGCAAGCGTTGAGAAAATTCAATCCTGCAAAAGTCAAATGATGACATTGCATATGACATCATTGCGTCACTGCACTGGGAGCCAGCTGAAGAACCCGGTTTGAACCAGGGCGCACCAGGGGTACTGTCTTGAATAGTTAATAATAGGGGTTGTACTTTAAGCAATTCTATGGGCCATCAGCCCAATCGCCCCCATCAGCAGATCAAATGTGTTATATACCTATCAGATGATACAAAATCTATGAATAATTAACGGAAAATATACGTAAAATGTACCTAAAACCATAATAAAGAGTTGTTCATAGTAAGGATAGAACCAGGTTTTTAGGAAAAAATAGGGAGAAATGCAAAAATAGGAAGAATATACTTTTGTCTCTGTTGCACATTTAATGATTGATAGAAGCACCTCTATATAGTTAGGTATGAGTCTTTGCAGTTCCTTAAAAGAATTAATTAGTCAGTTCTTTAAGATGTCTGACTGTTGCAGTTTTTGCAGCTGTTTATGGCAAGGAATTTTGGACTCTGAATAATGTGATTTCATTGCCAAAATATCTGAAGGTGATTCATCCAGCTTTAGGCAAGATTAACTCTCAGTTTTATGTCTCCTCACAATAATGAACGTCCGTTCTGCCTCAGCATTGTGGTGTGGAAGGATCAGAACTATCTCTGGAATTTTTGGCAGCAGCTTAAACCGCTTTGATTTTGATCCATTAAGCTTGGTACTCACTGAGAGTTAAAGTGCGTTTAAGTGCGCGCGCCCTTCGAGAGTTTAACTATGGAATTTAAACCCGCAGGCATACTCACTAGGACAATTTTTACACGCGCAAGTTTAACTGAGAACAGTGATGAGTCATGAGACAGTTTAAAGGAAAGGGGACTACAACGAGAAACAAAGAAAACGATTTTGGATACCTGATGGCTAGAAGTAGAGGGAAGAGGTTGAATCATAGAAAGAGAAGGATCGAGAGTACATTTTTCATTATTTTCGAATGACCCCAATCCGCTTTGGACATCTTTCAAGTTTGGTGCGTCCTAGAAGTGAAAAACATGACTCAAGGTTTAGAATGCCCATCCCTAGCGTCAGTTGAAAGGCCACAGTCGTTATTATATTCATTTTGAATTGGCAGTGCAACTGATAAACATTGTACCTGAGACATGTGAACGCTACAATGACTGTTTCCAGCTTGTTTCCCTAGAAACGAGTTCGAAGCCACATGTTCATCAGTCAACTTCCTCCTGATGATGTGTGACATTCCGCGGCACTTCAGAACTTTAAACGCCAAGATCAAACAATTTTGTTCTGCGAGTTTAACTTTTTTGAGCGTTTGAATTCCTGAGGGCGAGCGCTCAAAAAAGTTAAACTCGCAGAACAAAATTTTTTGATCTTGGCGTTTAAAGTTCTGAAGTGCCGCGGAATGTCACACATCATCAGGAGGAAGTTGACTGATGAACATGTGGCTTCGAACTCGTTTCTAGGGAAACAAGCTGGAAACAGTCATTGTAGCGTTCACATGTCTCAGGTACAATGTTTATCAGTTGCACTGCCAATTCAAAATGAATATAATAACGACTGTGGCCTTTCAACTGACGCTAGGGATGGGCATTCTAAACCTTGAGTCATGTTTTTCACTTCTAGGACGCACCAAACTTGAAAGATGTCCAAAGCGGATTGGGGTCATTCGAAAATAATGAAAAATGTACTCTCGATCCTTCTCTTTCTATGATTCAACCTCTTCCCTCTACTTCTAGCCATCAGGTATCCAAAATCGTTTTCTTTGTTTCTCGTTGTAGTCCCCTTTCCTTTAAACTGTCTCATGACTCATCACTGTTCTCAGTTAAACTTGCGCGTGTAAAAATTGTCCTAGTGAGTATGCCTGCGGGTTTAAATTCCATAGTTAAACTCTCGAAGGGCGCGCGCACTTAAACGCACTTTAACTCTCAGTGAGTACCAAGCTTAAGTGCCACTAGATAACTTCAATTCTGAAATGACACATTTTCACTGCATTTCAATCTTTATCTTCAGTGACTTTAGTTTCCTCCCAAATATCTTTATTGAAAGACTCGTCAGGAAATGGGGAAAAAATCGTCCCAGGTAGTTTTCATTAGTACCGTATCAATTTTGGAGAAACCGAGAAAAATTGGAGAAAATGTATTGAAATCGGGAGAAATAGATAAGGTACCGAGAGAGCGGGAGAAGGCAGACGAAAGTGGGAGTCTCTCGGTAAAGCCGGGAGAGTTGGTAAGTCTGCATAGTGCGAAGTTAAAATTCACCAATCGAGCATACGCTCATTGGAACGCAGGCTGATCCCCCCCATTTCATTTTAACAAAGGAGGCTGAACCCAAGTGTTCAAAATTCGATCACAGTAACAAGCCTTTAAGCTACACTGAAGGTTAATACTTACATATTCGTTCGGTGGTAGAGCCACGTGGGATGGGGGTCACTAGTCCCCCCAATATTTGCAAAAGATGTCCGTAAAGATTCGTGTAAATTTAATGAGAAAATCCGGGAGATTGGCTGCGTTTTCTTCAAGTTTAGAGGATGACTTTCAGTTGCAGCTGTTTGGTCCTGCAGTCAGGAATAAAAATTCGCTAAACTGGCCAAAGTAATTAAATTTCATACAAAGAAAAAGGCGTGGCTAAAATGGTGCTGTCAGGAAATTTTTTGGCTCATGGCCCATATCACCCCATCCCACTTTTGGTAGCTGACGTAACTACTTGCCAGGACTGTATGTGGTAACCAGCTCACCAAATTAGATAAAGATGATTTGAACTACTGTGCCCAATTATCTCTTTACTTATCGTTATCATTTTTATGCTCCTTGAAATTTTTGTATGTCTATGTTTATGCAGCCTGTATAGAACAAGGGGATTTCTTATACTGAATCCTTTGAGTAATGTTTGAAAGTAGAAATGGCAGTTTGACTTGGTGCAAATTTACTTGAATCTGCATTGGTTTTAGTTTGCGTTAATATACGGTCTATTTAAGGCAACGCTGTTGGCCTATATTTTGCAGAGTATGAAAGCAAGACCTTCTTTCAAGGATGCCGCCACGAATTTAAATCTAGATTTTGGAGCTGCGTAGTTTTCGTTTAGTAAACGAAGAGGACGACCAACCATGGTTACGAGCAACGCGAGAGAAAATTTGTTTGCTTCAAACCTCTAGAATAGCTAGAAAGGCTAAGACTCATAGTTTAGGATTTTACTTTGCAGTATAACACTCTGATACGAATCCAGGAAAGGTCTACAATGAAAATTCAAGCGGCACACATTTATTGGACGTAGTTGGGGAGGCTAAAACTCTCCAGTGCGACTGTGTCTATCTATGATTTTGAAGCCGCAATAGCTATGACGATTTTCTAATTAGACAACTATTCATGAGGATTTTATTTCGTGTGAGGCCTTACGCACATATAGTTGAAAAATCTCATTAGTGTGTCTTTTATATTATATATATATTTTAATGGAAAGAAGAGGAAACAAGATTTTTTCATACTTATTTCTGTGAAAGTATGAAACAATTATGTCTTTTGAAGAACGTTGATAAGTGTATGATAATTTGCTTTTGAAAAAGTGACAACATGAGCATATACATGTAAATAAAACTTATGAGCATCACGCAGTGTTAACCAGTGTTAATCAAATGTTCTGTTGCAGTTGATGAAGGGATCCCATGATACTGCTCAACTCAGTTCTTGAAGTTCGCTACCAATATTCTTATTCCATGGAGGGTAATGATCATAGGTGGATGAGGCGGCTGGCTCCCCCCCCCCCCCCCCAGTTATTGTCAAACTATAAAATAGGGTCCAGATGTGATCATCCTCCATTGAACTAAGAAATGTCACAAGTAATATGGCAGAAATATTGCGAAATTTAATTCTTACTTTTCTAAACAGGGCCCTTATTCCACTATTGTAGTGAGATCTATGATTGTATGCTTAGAAGATATTACAGTATTAGCATAAGGTTTAACTGAGCTCAGAGAGACTGGAACACAATGTCGCGAGTGGCAACACATGCAATTAAGGGGTTCTTGATGGAAAATATAATGACTGTTGAAGCAATGTATAGTTGTGATTGTTGCATTCAAATTAGGAGACTAAGTACCTTGGTAATAATTGCTCTAAAGTTGGTGAAAAAACCGCTTATGTTTCATTCACAGTGTGAATCAGTCTGTCAAATCTCATTTTCAGAACGGTCCCTTCGTTCTAATAAGAAATAAAAGCTGCATTGTCCAGCCTCGTATTCACACAAGCTATGGTGCAAAGGAGGGTACTTAAATAGAGACTTTGCTGTGTCACCGTGTTCGCTCTAAGTCAGTTAACCTATCAACAAGAGTAGATTCGAATCATGCAAAGTGCAAATCAAAGGCAGTTCTCCCCATATTCATTTCATGGAGGGTGAGTATCATATTGTTTGGTCTTGCAGCCTAACAGACTTCTTCTGTTTTAGCTGAAGGCTAGCTAGATAAAATGAATATTGATACACACTGGGGGTATAGACAACATCAACTTTTCACAACACCATTTATCTTGTGCAAAACCTATGAACAGAATAGGTATTTACGCTCAAGCTTGGTTGGTGGATTATAGTTATAAATAGATGATACTATTAACATAAATAAATTTGCGCAGAATCACTGTAAACGGACATAATGGGATGAGCAAAAACTTTGAGCAAAGCTTAGTTTTCATAGATTTCTGAAGTGATAAGCACTGTAATTGCTAAAATAATAGTTCTGTACAAGCGACAGGTTTATTTTTGTTGCTGTTTTTTTCATTATTTACATCGTTACAGTGAGAGAGATATACATTTGTATTTTGTCATTTAGTTTTTTTTGGGTGGTGGTTGTTCAAGTCAGTGGCGTTACGGCCTGTGTGCATTCCATGTAAGCATACGCCGGCGTGAACAACAGTCTTCCCTCGGCGTACTCGCGTGAGATATTTGTGCTTTTAGCTTTTGTATATGGGCATATGACAGGCCCGTAGCCAAGGGGGGGCCTGGCGGGCAAGGCCCCCCTGGACTTGTGAAATTTGACTCTGTGCCCCCCTACAGAAATGAATTTTATGTATATTTTATACATATATATATAAATATTTATATATACATCTATTATTTATATTGGCTGTGCCCCCCCCCCTGCGAATTCAAGCTGGCTACGTGCCTGGCATATGATGGAACAATAACTTATTTCTGTTATCTTGGCATGAAGGCACAAATTGCTGAATGAACATTTGGCATGGTCTTTGCACAGAAAGCACATTTGACGTTATGGTAAAAATGTTTGTAATTAAGGAAATCCAACACTCAGCACATAGCCTAAATCAATCAGGTTGTCAATCAAATCCATGTTTGATAGTTTTTATTTATTTTCTTTCCCATCTTACTTTATAATATAGATATGGTGCTATAGTCCTAAATTTGAATTTTTATATTGTGTCCAATTTTCGTTCAATTATCAGAATCTTTATTCCATATCAAAAAATCTGTGTTTCTGTTTTGTCTGTTGTGACCTTATTAGCATGCTCTTGACCAAAATGGCCTCTTCAGATGAATTTAGCAAGTAAATATCACTGTTTCACCAGGAGGTAGTCAATGCTTACATGAAAAGATTCATGTGTGAATACAGACATGTAGCTGTTGTATAACTCTCCATACTTTTTCATTTTCATTTAATTTTCATGTAATTTAGTGAGGGTGGCCCTTCAGTGAGAGCTGGTTTACAGGGGGCCCTCCATTTACTCTACAAGATACTTTACAATACAATACAATATAGTAATCCCTGTCTTTTTTATATTTTAGAATTAAAATTTTGCTTTGCATATGGGGCTGTTTGTGTTAAGCATTATGCAATGCAAATGGGGATGTTTTGAACAAACATGACAGAGCATGTGATGGGGGGTTGGTGGTTCATAAACAGCAATCCTAGTATGATATAATTATTGAACATTCCCTTAAGTAATGTACTATTTTTAAATTTTAGAACAGTATTGGCAATTGCTGGTGAAGACTACACAATAATTGCGTCAGATACAAGGTTAAGTGAAGGCTTCCTCATCCACACTCGAGAATCTCCAAAACTCTACAAACTGTATGTGTTTATCCATCTTTTTCCATTTCCTAGCAGCATTTGTATCACAGCTCTCTAATCTCATTTGCTTGGAGTCATCATAAAGTAAAGACTTGATTTTACTGCTTTGGTGTCAGAAATTCTCATTATTGAGCAACTATTTAGATTTCTCTAGGTTTTTTTTAGTAATTGCCATCTCTAACTGAATACTACATGACAGTGTTACGGACCTTCTAAGCACACAAGCAAGATGTGAGCCCACATATTATCAATGCTTGACATTATAGGGTATTCCTGATTTTAGTTAAGTGTAGTTTTTAATGCTATCTATCTTTATGTAGTAATGCATATAGCCAACTGCTTGGTGTTAAGTACAGTGTGGTTGGCTCTGTTGGAGGAATGTGTTTTTTTATTTGTATAAATATTTACAAAGCATACAAAGACAAAAACAATACCACAGGGAGCATGGAATTACATAGCAACCCTGTGGCCATTACACAGAACATAAGAATACAGATAAACACAACTAAATAAGTAAATGAATGGATCATTCACTTGTTATGCAACTCCTCCTCCAGGGAAGGAGGGCACCTTAAAGATTTATAGACAACATTTCAAAGGTAGAATGTGTTTTGACCTAGTGTATGAACTTATGTTATTTATTTTATTCAATATAAAATGTTACAAATGCAAGCTACTTGCTATACTTCATAGAATCTACTTGATTACACTACAAGGACAATACCATGGAGTGCAAGATACCATGACAATTCTACAGCCATTAGCATGAGGAACATGTAACAAAGCAAAACTAAAAACACAGCTACAAAAAATGCCCATAAATACATGTAGATGATTTTCACTAGTAAATACTAAGGTTTCTTTTGTATTGTATGCTGGGCTAACCTAGGGCAATCAGATCCTCTCACATCTTGTGAAAAAAGGGTAAACTGTAGCTTTCTTACTTTTATTGGCTACTTCTTGTCTTTGTTGCTAAGGAACAATAATCACACTGTTCTTGTTACATCTAGCACAAGCAACACTGTCCTTGGATGTACAGGATTTCATGGGGATGTGTTGACTGTTACAAAGAACATATCAATGAGATTAAAGGTAAAATTTGTGTTATGTGTGTTTGTGTATATGTAAGTGTATATGGTTGTTTTAGTCTGTTTTTGTTTATGGGTGTTTGTGTCTAAGTGTATCTGCTTGTTGGTGTGTGCTTATTTCTATTTTTGTTTGTGTGTGTTTGTTTCTGTATTTGTTTACATGTGTGTGTGTGTGTTTGTGTGCCTGTGTGTTTGTGTGCCTGTGTGTGTGTGTTTGTGTGTGCATGTGTGTGTGTGTGTGTGTGTGTGTGTGTGTGTGTGTGTGTGTGTGTGTGTGTGTGTGTGTGTGTGTGTGTGTGTGTGTGTGTGTGTGTGTGTGTGTGTGTGTGTGTGTGTGTGTCTGTGTGTGTGTCTGTGTGTGTGTGTCTATGTGTCTGTGTCTATGTGTCTGTGTCTATGTGTCTGTGTCTGTATTTATAAGATTCTTATTCATCATACATGATAACCTAGTGACTGAAATTTTTATAGAATAGTACTAAAGATGATTATTATTATTCTAAAGATGATAATAAATTGAAGTACCTTGTATTCAATTATGTTATTTGACATAATTATTGCTTGGTATATTTTTTTAGGTTGTCAGTTTGTTTTTCAAAAATTTATTCATTGCAGAGATATGCAAGTGTTCTTTCGTAGATTGTAATTGGTAGTTTTATGTTATTTGACATAATTATTGCATGGTATATTTTTTTAGGTTGTCAGTTTGTTTTTCAAAAATTTATTCATTGCAGAGATATGCAAGTGTTCTTTCGTAGATTGTAATTGGTAGTCTTTCTTTTCAGAAATATGAACATGAACATGGTAAGAAAATGAGGTGAGGTATATGTTTTCTTAAATTTTTGCTCTTTTCTGGAACTGTTTTTTTTACAGATTTGGGTTCATTGTTAATAGAAAGACATTAAACTCAGTGTATACTTTATTACTTCCATCTAGTTGCTCTGCCATAGCACAGATGTTGCAAACAATCCTCTACTATAGACGCTTCTTCCCATACTATACATATAATGTTGTAGCTGGCCTTGATAATGAAGGTAAGATGCATCTTGCATTTTGAATTAAATTTTATGTAATTTTATAATTATTTAATTATTATTTTTATGTATTTAATGTTTAATTCATGCTTAACATTTTACCTCCTACTCCATTTACCTTCAGAAAGATATTTTTCAGCTGGTACTACACCAGAGGACATTTTTGTAATTTTTGCAAGTAACAGTTTGTGTATTAAGCTTACAAACATGACAGTTGATAGGTAGGGATCCCCAGAAAAACAATGGGACCAAATTCCATCAGCAGTTGTTGAATAATGTTTGCATGTTTTTAGTGAAAACAGCATTTAAAAGAGAGTAGTGTTTTGTATTAAAATGCTAATTTTTATGGCTGTAAGCATTTACTGACTGGAAGTATTTTCTAGGAAAGGGTGCTGTTTATAGTTTTGATCCAGTTGGTTCATATGAAAGAGAACAGTACAGAGCTGAGGGATCATCAGCTGCCATGTTGCAGCCTTTCCTTGATAATCAGGTAAAATTTTAGTGAGTTCTTGATGCATTTTTAGAGTATGTTTGTAAAAGCTCAGGGAAAACTCCCCACTGAAGTTACGAGAAAACAACTATAAAAATGTGAATAAACAACCAAAGACTATAACCCACAAGTGCCATTGGGGTACCATGGGTCTTGAGACCATGAATTCCTTTTAGATTGTTAAAGAGATCATATATAATATTTGTGGCTTCTGCCAATTGTCTTTGATCAATGATTATTTTGAAATTTTGTGATTTTCAGTGGAATCCTTGCTGGAAGAAGTAACACCATAGCCCTTCTACTACATTATGCAATTGACTTGAAACTGAGAAGTTTTAGACATATATTAAGTCTAATTAAATTATTCTAAACTATTCAGATGTATTTTATTGGAAAAATGGGAGCTACTGATCATAATATTTTGCTTTGTTATGTTATGTTATATTATGTTATGTTATGTTATGGTATGTTGTGTTATGTTTATGTTATGTTATGTTATGTTATGTTATGTTATGTATCTTATGTTATGTTATGGTATGTTGTGTTATGTTTATGTTATGTTATGTTATGTTATGTTATGTATCTTATGTTATGTTATGGTATGTTGTGTTATGTTTATGTTATGTTATGTTATGTTATGTTATGTTATGTTATGTTATGGTATGTTATGTTATGGTATGTTGTGTTATGTTATGGTATGTTGTGTTATGGTATGTTGTGTTATGTTTATGTTATGTTATGTTATGTTATGTTATGTTATGTTATGTTGTGTTATGTTATGGTATGTTGTGTTATGTTATGGTATGGTATGTTGTGTTATGTTATGGTATGTTGTGTTATGTTATGGTATGTTGTGTTATGGTATGTTGTGTTATGGTATGTTATGTTATGTTATGTTATGTTGTGTTATGTTATGGTATGTTGTGTTATGTTTATGTTATGTTATGGTATGTTGTGTTATGTTATGGTATGTTGTGTTATGGTATGTTGTGTTATGGTATGTTATGTTATGTTGTGTTATGTTATGGTATGTTGTGTTATGTTTATGTTATGTTAAATCACAATTAACTAATTGCCATTTGTTTGTGGTCCCTTTTATGCTCCTTTTGTATGTCTACAGAAGAAGATGCAAATGTCTTGTGGCATTGGATATAATTTAAGTTTCTAAATATATAGTTTTCTTTAGTTTATAAATTTACTATATGTGAATAGTCTGTGGGACTACAGAACCTCACTACAGCACAAAAATGCGGCAACATATTTTAGACACACTGAAAGCTTTTTCCATTCACCATGACTGAAAGGTGAACTGAAGTATATAGCCAGATGCAGATGCATCTGATATAATGAATAATGCTTCTAGTTGGCACTAAGACTGGCCAATTAGCACCTATTCACCATTGTTTACTTGAAGAGTCAAAGTGCGAAAATGAACTCTTGTTGTTTACACAAGACTGGGTTTTAAGTCATAATGTATACTGATTCCAAACACTTATATGAAAGGATGACCTTGCTTGCTCAATGATCCAAAAATTATTGCATATATATTTTTGGCACATTCTGGATTTGTAATAGGATGTTGTCCTTTGGCCAAATCATATTTCATTTTAGGATTATTGTTTTTGCGCATATGAGGTGGCTACTCTTGTACTATATTGCTTTTCTTCCTGATGGTTTTGGGATCATTGTTTTTTATTGTCTGCTAGTCTCTGTGTTGTGCATCCTACACACCAAGCTTCACATCAGCATGAAAATTCATAAACTACACAACTTTTTTGAGTGGTAGGAATGCTATCTTTTTTAGCAGATGATAGCATGACCCTAGTATTGTAAACCACATGTGGCTTCACAGCATAGAAACAAGATCTAATGGCTTCATCAATTTTGTTTTCAAACTTTAATGAAACATTACCAATCCAGGGTACTTTTAGGTAGACAGGGCTCTTCTTGGGACCAAACAGTTTTGTGCTGGAAAGTTGACTAGTTTTTGCTTAATGCAAAGGAAAGAAGGAAATCTTCTTGATATCTGTTCTCAATGAGCAACATTTCATTATCTTACAAGTGTTGGATGGAAAAAAGTTTTCAGTATGTCTAAAAATGCTGCCACTTTCATGCTATATTTACTGTATATTCTTGTGTAGTATTTATGTTTCATTTTATGTTAAGGTGGGTAGAAAGAACCAGCAAGATCCCTCAAAAGATCCCCTGTCCAAAGATGAATGCATCCAATTTGTCAAAGACATTTTTATATCAGCAGCAGAGCGAGACATTCACACAGGTGATGGTGTTCTCATTAACATTATTACAAAAGATGGCATTACTGAGGAATTTTTTCCTCTTAGGAAAGACTAGTTTCATTATATGTTAAGATTTATTCTATTCATAAATCTTTGATACCTAGAAGATCTCTACGGCTGTAAACAGCATTGAAGTGTAATCTGAAAAAATTTCATTGAGTTGTGAAAATGTCTTATTTTATTGAGAAGTTACTTGAGTTTCTTTTAAATATTATCAAATTTTCAGTTATGGTTTAGTGAAAACTTGAATCATTGTCCTTTAATTCAAGACATGTTGAGTACTAGTCTATTACTTTTGTTCTTGCCTGCATCCACAAAAATATCACTTAATTTTAGTTTTCTATTCAGTCAGCAGAATGTATTAGACTTTGCATTAAGTGTCAATGTGTTCTTTTCCCATTTACTGTACAACCAATCATTGTCCCCCAGCGACCAGCGAAGCATTCTTTTGGGTTGCCGAATGTCTATTGATTATTTGTAGATGGGAGGGTTGATAGTCTGCTTCTAGATGCTCCAGAAGATTGTCCAGATGTGGGAAAAGTATCAGAACCTGTGATCCTAGTTCCCAGGAATTTTTTAGAAATATGTGCAGAAGGTTTGATAGAATAGTTCAAGTTTGCTTAGGATAAAAAGTTATTGATTCTCATTCTCTTGACTTGAAGTTGTATTATAGACTAGTAACATAACATTTAATCTAAATATGAATAATGAATAGAACAATTGATAAACAATGAATAAACTTCCTTAGCAATTTTCCAGAAGTTTTTGAGCAATACATTTGGGTTCCCAGAAAGAAAAAATTTTTGCCCACCTCTGAAGCTACCAAGTTTTCTCCAAACTCATTTATGTAAAAATATTCTTTGACAACTGGAGTATGAATTTGCGGTGTTTGATGGGGCTACATTAGAAGTGAATGTAGGATTTAAAATGAAATGTTTGGTAATCCGAGGTGTATTTGTGTATATTTTGGCACCTGCACAGAGGCGGCACCACGGGGAGGACTGGGGAGGACATGTCCTCCCCAATATTTTTCAGGACCGATTTTTCAATTCGTCAAAATCTGAGGAGAAATATTTAGGGGGGGGGGGGGTACGATGGTGGCACATGAGAAAAATTCTTCAACAGATAAACAAGGAAATGAAAAGACTTTTAACATAAACAAGGAAATGAAAAAGACCCTATACAGTGGAGTCTCACAATCACGCCCCCATTACCGCAAACAGTTTTGCTGTCTGGTCACTCATTACGTTACAAAACTTGCATTGTAACTGTTAAGGCAATATAACATAACTTTGTCAGTGACCTTCTGTTAAAAATATTACAATTTTACCCAGGTTTACTTTAAAATTGCTTTTTGCATGATTTATAGATAAAAACCTTATAAAGGCTCTTCTTTTTCCAAATGGGTGTGACTTTCATAAAAAATGGACGTGGTCCTAAAAAATTTTCTCCTCCTCCCCACTTTTTGAGGGCTGGTGCCACCTCTGCACCTCCATATTATGTATGCTCATTGGAGGTGGTATACCTGTGCATTTGGATACAAGTATGTGTCTTTAACTCATGTGGTATATGTCTTATTAAGGAAGTAATGCTGATTTAATTGCTTCTTCCTAATCCTTCGATAACTATGGCCACCTGCATATAAAGGATGTTTTGAGAATCTTTATTGCATTTTATGTCATTTATTTACTATGATGTTAATTAATTTCTTTGGTTTTAGTTCTTATTGATTTTACATAGGTAGAAATCCTCACCAGAGATTCTTCTGAATCATTCATCTCAATGCAATTTGTAATTTTGCTCATGCCATGAATCTTCAAGGTGATGACTTTGTACCAAACAAAGTTTTGAAGATTTAGCTTTTATACCTTGAAAATACAATAATATATAGGAGTTTTTGAATCATGCTTTGTTCATGGATTTTTCTTCAATTTTAGCAATGAAATCTATTCTGGCTTAGTTGGATGCTTGTTGTTATCACATCGTGCACTTCTAAACAAAGGAACTCTTCCTTTTGCCTGTTGTTGCTTTTGTTGTTCATTGATCTTACTTGATGTCTTCCAATCATTTAGGCATGTGCCCTTCTTATCCATCTTCATGTTGAATGGTTTGCTGTGGCCAGGATTTATAGCTCTGTATGAATATTGTCTCATGTTTTCCTGTTGTGAACTGTAAAGTTGTGATGATAACATGTCACGTTTCTTGCACAATTCTTCTGATCTTTTCAAGCATCTGCTTAGATCTTCAGACAATCTGTCAATTCAATGGTTGAATATTTAATGCAATGACTTCACTTTTGCTCTTATTTTGTCACTGGCCAGGTTTCATTGTTACTTGTAGGACATTTTATCACCCTTCACAGGAATCATCATAGTCAATAAAAAGTCACTAGACTAATAGTGGCAATCATCATAATCAATAACAAATCACCAAAGTAACAATGGCAATCGTCCTGATCAACATAACATCGATTGTTTGAGAAGTCATCGTCAAACTCATTGGCACAATGATATCCTTCATAAATTAAATGGGAATTACCGTGATTCATTTTCATGTTCAAAGAATTTTAGGAGGGTAGTGCTTCAACGAATGCAGGTTTGCAAGGGACTGTAATTCATAATAATTTTACTAAAACAACTGGCAAAAAAGGGTGTCTCCTGCTCTCTATTTTGCCCCTTTGTGTTGGTAGTTTTCTCCATCATATTTGCTTCTAGATCCTCCGTCTTACCAGCTTACTCACAGAAAGTAATTCTGGAGAACTATATTTCTCTTCGTTTACTTTCGGGCAATATATTATCCCTACCTTTGGAATTCTAGACTCTTCTGTGGTACGCTCTCGATTTCCTCCTTTTCTTTCAAGGCGGCCATAGTTTGTTGTTTTGATGCCTTTACAGCCTCCTCCTTTTCTAATAGAATCAAAGAGTCATTGCATTATCATAATATTATAATATTATATTATCATAATATTGCATTATCACCATCTAATATTATCATTGCTATTATAGTTGTTATTATTCTTTTTTAATCTTTTTGATTTCTTTGCAGTATGGAAACTATATAACTTTTGGATAAATATTGTTTTACATATGTCCTTAGTCAAAGAGCTGCCTTATTCATATAGAGAAGTAGGGCTTATTAATGTTCTTATGAGCGTTAATTGCGACTGCTAGGCACACGTTTACCACAACTGTATGGAATTTAAGATAGCTTTTGATGGGTTTGGTGCTCTTTGGTTCACCGTGGAAATATATAACATATGAAGTGCGTGAGACAGTTAATACAGCAACTTTGCCGGTACTCTAAAGCAACTTATTTGGAGACACTTATGGCGAATGATTGAAGATCCTTGCTGGTGTCAGACAGTGCTGTATTCTGTCACTTCATTTCATCTTGATTTCGTTCTAAGGGTTGGCCCTCTGAAAACTTTGATTACAATAATAAAATGCAATAAACTAGTTAAAGCCTAATTACAATATATAATAACCTAATTACAGCTATGAAAAGAAAAACTATTGTATGAAACTATAGCTGGGATGGTTGTGTACAGTTAAAAGCAGACTATTATCTTAAGATTTGATCGATATTATTGAGTCTGTTTTTTGAGAGAATTATGCAAGATGCCTTTAGCAAACTGTGTAGGAAGAGCAAAGTCTGCAGGCCTGAAAATCAAGCAACCTCAGATTTGTTGATGGTATGAATTTGATTGCAAACAACCCACAGGCGATCTAAGAGAATTAGCCAGATGATTCGATGTGACATCCATAAAAAAGATACGGCATGGAATTCAGTGTTGAGAAGGTTAAGACCATAGTCACTAGAAAGAACGCATAGAGATCCAACTTGGTGGAGGAGCTTCAGATCAAGTGAAAGCGTTTAGATATCTGGGAACTATCATATCAGAAGTTGCTACTAGTGAGCTAGAAATAGATCGAAGAATTGGAACTGCAACAAGTGCAGTACCTATAGTAGAGTGGATAAGGATAGCGTGAGAAATTCAAGTAAACTACAAGATCCAGTTGGTGAACTCAATGGTAAAAAGCAGCTCAATGTACGGGTTTGAGAGCTTGATCTGTTGGCATAAAATCAGGGATTGATTCTTTTCATATCAATAAAATATAAAGACCTATTCCTTTAAACTTCTGTGGGACCCAATTGGGGCCTCGAAGGCTTCATGGCCGTTAGGAGTTACGGCAACCTCAACCTATACTGGTGACGTCACTGATTTAGCTACATTGTGATCATGTAAGTAAAGGCTGCCTCGAACATGTCTGATATGCAAAGGAAAAGGTTAGTTTCTTATAATTTGAATATATGCACTACGACAAAAAAGATCACGTGTAGCTTTTCTTCTCTAGATCAAATTATACGACAATTCGATACAATTTGAGTCAATCCAGTTACATACAATTTGACTCAATCCTATTGAAACATTCTTGAAATTGTATGTAACTGGATTGAGTCTAATTGTATGAAATTGTCAAATCATTCGATCTAAAGAGGAAAAGTTACATGTTATCTTTTTTTTTTCGTCGTAGTTATATTCCCCTTATTAGTACTTCGAGCATCAGTTACATACAAGCCTTTGCTGCTTATTTGTTTATGTATAAAAGTATGGAAACCATGCTAAGAGCATGGTATTATATTTATCGTAGACCATATGCCTTTTATGGGACAAGAGATGCATCACAGTTGAACAATCATTACATCATGGTAAGATTTATGGTACGATTATTAAGTTGTCAACGGTTTCCGAAGGTAAATAAATGCTTGTTGTATCAATACTTATTTGTAGCGTAGAATTCTCACCATCTTTTTCAAAAATAAGAGACGTAATTGTCCTATTAGCTGTATCTATTTGCTCCTTCAGTGCTTTTGTTCTTTTTCTGCTCTCTTCAAACTGCTCGTATTCTGAAAGATAATGCATAGTCTATAATGTGATTAGCATGCATTTCGGTAGGATAGGAGAGTATATGATGTTGTAATAATTATATTGCTTCGTCATATATATTACATATAATTATGTCATTATTGAATCACACATACACACACGCACACACACACACGCACACACACACACGCACACACACACACACGCACACACACACACGCGCACACACACGCGCACACACACACACGCACACACACACACACACACACACACACACACACACACACACACACACACACACACACACACACAATCACTAATTCACAGCCGTATTAACTAAGTATAACAACATAATGTAGAAATATTCAAAAATATACTTTCTTGTATGGTGAAACAAGAAGATTACTTTTGAATTGTTCTAAATATGCTTGTGTATATTGCGAAGAAGCATACCCTCAATTTGTAGCATTCAAATGGTGATATGGTAAAGTCATAAAGTACAACATTATTTGCCACAATATCAATGTCGGCAAACTTCTCTAGTTGCTACACAATGTGTACAGCATCTAGACTCGCGAATTCAACTGGAATATCTAATGAATGGAAGACCTGTAGACTTTCAACTTTGACAATATGCTAATCTTCATCCTTATAACCAACCACCTTACAGCAAGTACATCAGGAAAGATACCTTTAAGAATAGCTTCTTTCTCATTGTTTACTTCTGTTCGTTTTCTTTTCAACCCTCTTTCATATTCTGATTCAAAGTTAATGGAAAATTCGTATAAATTGGAAAATGCTTTTGCTTCTTTGATGAACTCAGATCTAAAAGATTCATATTTGATAATTTGAATATTTAATAGTTATAATTGTATCATTATATCAATTAATGAATATCATTTGTTTTCCTGTTTATTTGGTTTGATATCGTAACAGCACGAAACAGCGGCAACATTTTTTAGATATACTGAAAGCTTTTTCTTGTCCGACGCTCATCAGAGTATGAAACGTCGGATAGCGACCGAAAGGTGAACTGAAATATATAGCCAGATGCGGGTATACGTGATATGATGGAATAATGCGTCTATATGGTCCTATCATTGGCCAATTAGCACCTATTCACCATTGTTTACTTAAAGAGTCTAAGTGCGAAAATGAACTCTTGTTGTTTACACAAGACTGGATTTTGAGTTGTACTGTAATTTTTAATGATTCCAAAACACTTAAGTGAAAGGACGATCTTGCTTGCTCAATGGTCCGAAAATTATCATCTTGAGAAATTTTTTTGATATCATAGTCGTATCATGTATAGAAACACAGACACTGTTTCTTATTTTAAAATATCATATCATAATATATCTTTTCAAGTGACTTTGGTATTTAAAGTCGTACAGTTGTTGGTAAAGATTAGCGAAAGTTGTTGGTTACCTTTCCTTCTGAATCATTTCTTCAACTTGTCGCTGTAAGAAATCAGTAGCCTTGATTAGATTCTCTTATAATTGTAACCTGGGTATTTAAATTTTTTCATAAGTCCCGAAAAATCCAAAATATTTCTGTCTTGTCATGGTACCTCGGTGTCAAGGAAATTCATGAGAAAATATTGAGGTAATAGACCTACTGTTTGCTAAATTGGCAATGTAGATGTAATAGATGTTCCTCTCTTTTTTAATCCATATATATCAGCATTGCGATGTATGTATTCTAAATCGTGCATGAATTTATAATAGCAGTTGTAAGTTATCTCACAGTCTGTTTTATTTTATCTTTCTTTATTTCTTCGTGCTTTGAAATCGTTGAATAAAGAATTTCAGCTTTGGATGTAAGCCATTTCAAGTCAACTTCTTTCTGAGCTAATTTGTGGTTATTTACTGCGATTGTTCCCCAGAGTGATTGTATCTCGAATTCGGCATCTTTTATTTTTGACTGATAGTCCAGAATCTGCGAATGAGCTGCAATTAGACAAAATTTGCCCATTCGTTATTGTGACTCTTCAGTTTTCAAGTTTCGTCCAATGACTGTGGTTCAGATCATTTATCAAGTTGTTTGTTGCGCTTTATTTTAATAGCTCATTACTCTTTAGAATAGTGCATATAGATTTTGCGAACTCATTATTTTATTTTTCTAACAACATACCTGATATTTCTTAATGCATATACTTGCAAGCTAGTGAATGCTATCTAGCACTCTAGGGCGAATTGGATGATATGAAGAAGGTAGTAATGTTAAGACGAATGCAATAAGTAAACATAACCTTCCTTAAGTTGGTCGAATCTTTGTTTGATTGACTCTTCTGATTGAAGAATCTGGCCAAAGAGCTCATCAAGCAAGCTCATATTTGTCTTTTGTCCATTATTTTTGAAATCTAGATTTTACCATAAAGGAGCGAAATGCTTCTTTTAAACCTGTTACGATGACGTCAGCATTCGTGTTTGCTCGTTTTTAGCGCGAACTGCATACGAGGTTCAGCCTTGTAATGATGGTTGTTAAGGGGGAGCTTTGTTTTCTTGTTCATGCATACGGGCGGTGTTGGGGAGAGATACACAGGGTTGGCTACAAGTATGCGACCACACGCTGTAAGAGGTTAAATATTGGGGGCTTTCATGGTTCAACTACATACGCAGGTATGTTGAGATGAAGCCATGAGCAATAGAACAACACCTTTGTCAGTGTCAGTGCAACCTGGAAAGCACCTCAGTATTGATAGTAGGCCTTGCACTGCGGAGTCATCACAAAACGGTATGTTCAAAGTAGATACAACGTTATAGATATTCCATCTCTCCCACTTTCACATGGGCGCTTGGATTTTATTTTTGATTTTAGTATACATTGAGGTCAATTGAAAAATACACAAAAGTAACGATATTTGATTGAATTATCAGTTTTGTGTAACTTGTAAAATTTACAGGTATTTCATGTTTGTAAAAATCGGTATTTTAAATTTTTTCAGTAATTGCTTAGCATTTTCTGTGAGTACTGTAACTCGTCTTGATTTGATTTGATTTGAAATAATTTGAATTCATAACATTAACAACAACAGCAACAACAATGCATCTTGGAGAAGATTGGTCTATACCTTGCTATACTGGGGTATCATTTCAATGAACTTTTGAGCTGAAATTGAAGGGATTTAAGGGTGGGGAGGGAAGAATGTATTGAAGTATCAATCATTATTAAAGCAAAGTGAACTATTCTAATAGGTGTCATGAGTTCTTAGTGAGGAGTTCCCTAAGTAGGTAAACTAATGGGAAGGAAACACCCACTATTAAAATATATTAATTAAGGAATATAATAAAAATGAAATCGAAAATACTACAGATTTGATCATTTGACATGCCAGGCTGTCTACCACAACCTATTGCATAGAATCTATTAAGTATGTTTTAAGCTTTTTCTTAAATACTGTTTTGGAAGAAGAATTATGGATCTCCATTGACATTTCATTCCAAGGTTTAGGTGAGTTAGCTCCAAGATATCTGATTGATTTTAGTCCATATAGGGAGCTAGTTGTTTGGACCATGAATATATCACCTCAATCTGATTGCCTTATTTTGTAGTTATGAACAGATGAGTTGTAGTTAAAAATGCGTGACTAGATGAATTGTAATTAAAACTCTTCTCTAGATAGTGTCCATAAGAAGAAGTTCTTTTACTAAGTTAAAATGCATTTGTATTTGGTGTTGTATTTATAAGTTGATGTACCTATTCACTTCACCATATTTCTATTTTAAATTGAAGGATCTGGCCTGAGCCACAATACAGTTAGATTTATACATTTCAACTCTTCCCACCTTGTAAAGTCATCAATTTATGTCACATCTCCTTTCAAACAAGGCCGGCAGAGAACATACCAAGATTTTAAAACAGTAAGTTTTTTAAGATTATCCATGAAAAGTTTCTTCAATCTGGTAGTCATCAACTCAACAGATTTTTCTCTTGTAAGATATTTTTGCACTGAAATGCAACTGAAAAGAAAGATTGAAAAAGTAAGTCTTATGGAGATGAGAGAGTATTGTGAATAAGTTGTTGGATAGCTTTTTGTAGCTTATCAACTTTGACAGTCTTCTAGAATTATCAATATGAAGTATACGAGTTGCCTGTCACTTGCTACTGTAGGAAGCCACCTTCCCTTCCAGTTTCCTTAGAACTAATAGCAATCACTCCAAAATATCTGATGCTTCATAACATATTTTAAAGAAAATTGTTGATCCCCAGCTGATATTCAGTTTCTTTTTTTCCTACAGTTTTATGATGTCTCCAGTCCAATTAAGCATGAGATTGTCCAGACATTGTCACTTTATAAGCAAATAAATTACAAGGAGGATGTTGAGATACCTCCATCAGTTCAAAAGAACAGACTATTTCATGTCCGACAGAAAAAAGGAAGGTTTGCCCTTTTAGCATTCACTTTCATGCTTTTGGTGTTTTAGTATGCATCATTTCCTTGGTATTCTTCTCACTTTCAGTCAGTTTTGCACTCTCAGGATGACAACTACTTTTTTTTGCAAAGATTTATTTTTGATGAATTATTCTTTATTTACATGTAGGTTATTGCCCCTCCTTGGAGTGCCAGCTGTTAAGGGCCCAGCTATACAAGAATGCATAGGAATCCTTCCAGGTATGACATGTTCATTTATTCTATCATCATCAATGGCATTTCAAATATACAACTTGCTTGAAAATTCAGTAATATCCAAGCAGGGTCTATTACAGAAAATCTTGAGCTTCACATTATTCCCTTGGATGCCATATTTGGCGGCTAATCCTTGATTCACATGAGCATGAGCCAAAAGCACCTATCACAAAGGCATTCCTCTATAACACTGTACTTCAAAGTGAGTTCTCAAAATGAATGCATAGTGCATTCTGCACATATTGTTCTTAAGAACTGCACAAAATGTTCTTAAAGCTGCACATCTTGTGTAGAACTGTAAGTTAGAAAAACCTTGTGTGATAGTTGTCTATTGTTGTGCTAGCATTGACTAGGTTTTGCAGATATTAGCTTAAAAATGAACATGAAATGCAAGCTGTTGTTTTGAAATTTATATATTTTTCATCAGGCTGCAAGAAACTATCAAGAGGAAGCAAAACTGATTACAAAACATGTTTTGGTAATCATATGTTAACTCCAAAAAAGTTGCCACATGTACTCCTTGCTAATCAGAGTTCATTTAGATTGTGAAGTCTAGGGAATGATAGCAAATATAATTAAAGTAGAATATTGTTTTGAGAGCAACCAGAATGAATCAATTTAGACAAACCAAGACCTTCCAACAAGAAAACCCCAAGGTTAGTTAATTTTCCATTTTGACATTATGTTGTATATAGGGCATAAGCCATAGAAGTTTCATTATTATAGCTGTAAAATTCTTGCATAGTACTTGATTTCCATGATGGTAGCCACACAGCATTAAAATTTGCATTTTAAATTTTTATGAGATTTAGTTGTCTATGTTGTAGCTTTTTGATGTTGGCTTTTTATCTGGATGATCGTCAAGCAATAGCTATAGTATGGAAATCAACAAAATCCTTGTACAGAATATATGTAATATATGGACATCTCTTAAATAGTCTTCTCTAAATCTTCCTGTGCTTTTCGCACTTCTTTCTAGTCATAACATTCTTAAGCATCCTGAAAGCTTATTTCATCCAACACTCATCAGAGTATGAAACATCAGAAAGAAATTGTCAGATGTTACCACAATTTTTGTGATATTACTGCATGCACAGTTGCATCAAAGCAGGCTTGTAGTGTATGGCACCAGGGACATAGGAAGCATCTAAAAAGTGGGGGGGGGCCAAATCCTAAAAGGGGCACATTACCTTGCCCATTTTGGGTTTCAAAGGGGTACTTTTACATAGTTTGCTAAAAAGTGGGGGCCATGGCCTCTCTGGCCCCCCAGTTCCTACGTCCCTGTATGGCACATACTATTGAATTGAGCAGAAAAAACACAGAAAACTTTAGTTCATAAATATTTCTTCTTGATTGATTCCACTACATATGGCTAATTAAGGATTATAAAAATATATCTCACTAAATTATGAACAATAATCTCAACACATGATAAAATCAACAACCCTAACATAGAAAGACAAACCTTGATCTCAATTCGCTCATCTAATTTCACATACGTGATTCAGATATCAAAGAGATTCAACCATGTTTTATTGTGATGATACAGTGACGATTTCTGTACTAAGCACTATGCAGTTACCTTCTTCATTTCTGTCATCATGTTCATCTAATTCTTCTTCCTCTTCCTCGTCATATTCTTCACTTTCTACAGTTTCAGTTATACCAACTGACTGTGGTGCCTGTTTTTTATTCCGACCTTTCTGCACCATTGTTGCTCTGTCACTCTTTGGTGTTTCTTCTACTTCATCATCATGCTCATACATGTGAGTTTGAAGGTCTTCCAGGTCCTCAAACATTGCAAGACAGTGCTGAAAAAGCAAGACCAACATTAAACACATGGCAATGCTAAAATGCCAGATATTCTTGCTACTACCCTTAACTAAATTGAAACTTCTGTTTATGGCTTCTGTTCCACACGATTATTCTTTACAACTCACACCTTCAGCAAAGACGAGATTTTGCCTACGATCTGCTAGGCTTAAATCATCCCTAATAAGTCATTACACAATGTAAAGCAGAGCTATCTCATGTACTTTCAATACCAGCATTTGCTATTTCTGATTACATGAAGGGCGATATATGTCACCAAGCTCTCGCTGTATGCAACATTGGCATACTGTGTTAGATTCTAAGTATCATCAACATTGGTATTCGTCGAGAGTAACAAATTAATTGCAATTCCTCACTAGACACCCTACAAGCACAAGTAGTGTATTGTTGGACTATAACTCTCCCCTATACCAATCAAAGTTTTAATGGTTGCCTTCCTTTGAAAATTGCAAATGGACAATAGGTGTTGTTTCCTAAAACATAGGTATGGAGATTGGCATGTGAAGTAGAAATAGTTTGCAATCTCCATAAAGTAAAACAACCAAGCAAAACACCAGAGTATAGAAATGCAACGTACAGCACATTTTTGAAGCCCAGCCGGGGCATTATCGCATCGATGTCTCGAACAGTGGACTTCGAGGTTACGCTTTTTCCAGAATCTTCCACCACACTCTTTGCATATATATGGCGATTGGCCAGAATGACGTAGCACATGATACCTGTATTGGCTCCTTCCTGCGAAACCTTTATTGCAATATTCGCAATTATATGGATAGTTGCCTGTGTGTTTGTACATGTGGAATTTCAGGTGGCTTCTAGTTGTGTAGGCCGCCTTGCATACAGTGCATTTGAAAGCTTTTGATTTCGCACCTTTAAAGATAGGTAAGAAAGGACAAATTCAAGAATGAAATTATCTTCTTCTTCTTGTGCCCTATCTTATGACATCGGCGACCAGTTTATGCCACTTATTCCTGTTTTCCGTGCAAATGAAATTATACTATGTTCATAAACAACATGGTGCCTGGTAGATGCTATAGATCCATATAGACTAAATTCGATTGAAATTGTGACCGTGATCACATAGAGGATCGCATAATTAGCATATAAATTTTGTACTTGTTCCATCGGATCAAGTGGTAAATTGTACTGTACTAGTATGTGGGGATATAAATTAGATGAGCATATTGCAATATGTCTCTATTTGAATGGTTCTAATAACCTATAAAGGACCATTGTATCTGTGTGTTTCAGTGAGTCTCTATTTCAACTTACTTCGGTGCAGTCTGCAGTGACCGCTGAAGCTCTGTGCTTGTTTAAATACTTCATTGCAGATTTGACATTTAAATAACTTCTCGTTTCCGTTGATTATTTGCAATCCAACAGGATTATCTGATTGTTCTCGTTGTTTCTCTTTGCTTGGCACAAAAACAGTCACAACATTGCTCCTTCCAGGCAGCACATTGACCATCGATGACCATGTGTTTGCTAAAATAAGAAAAAAAGCTATAGCATAGTTTATCGATTGGATCACCATAATTGATCAACAGCATCAGCGAAAACCCCCAGAAAAGTACGAAATTCAATGGCAAATACCTGCATCAATAATCAAAGGAGGGAGGGCAATTCACTGAAGCACAGGCATATTTAGCTGAGTGTTAGTCAATGCGAATATTGATGAATAAATTATTACTAAGTTAGTGAGCTGAACGGACACAATAAAATTTCCTGATACCTTTGATAAGATATGGTGTCAAAATCTTTGTTCTTCGTTTCTTGTATCCTTTTTCAGTTAAGTCGCCTGTATAAAATGATATAGGGGATATATTTCCTTCATCTTTTCATGATAAATTCTTTCGAGTATGAAATTGATTCATAATTCGACTACATCACAACCAACTAACTTTTTACCTAACTGACACGCTCAGAGTTATCATGAGCCTAGCAGAGGTCTGCATTTCTCAGCAAGGTGCCTTTTCGTAAGGTTCTGGTGCCTCTTTTCAAAACTTTCTGGATAATCTCTTTCGAACCGATTGTCCGTCATATCCACAAGAATTTGTAGTAAGAAGAGGTTTGCCGTCATCTGTAACTGAATGGAACATGTCCTTCTTTGTAGCTATTCTCAAACTTACGTTTACTGGCCTAGCTATCAAGAAGCACATCCTAACCCAACCTTGCCAAATCTTGATATGATAATAACATACTAATCATTGTTTCACTTTTCATACCTTCTTCAAACTCTTTCGATAATTCATTGATATCGTTCTGTACACCCTTCGGTAGAGATGTGAACGGTGGCTCTGTGCGTTTATGAAAAGAAAACAATAGATTGCTGCTCAATATATAATTCAAATCTATATATGCAAATCTCAAGACATAGATATACTTATTGTGATTTTGAAACATGAGCTTGGTCAGATGACACGCTCTTACTTACAAAGCAGTCTAAATTTTTGTTCCTTACTTATACAGCAGTCTTTACTTGAGACACCAACTTATCGTCCAACCCAAGATTTTATTTCAGTATGCACTCCATAACCATCTTCTTCCTGCATAATATTTCTTGACTTCACTGGTTCATTCACTCACTCATAACATATAGCTATTCACAAAGTTATTTTAACACAAAACTCGAAATGCCATAATTGAGCTACCCTTCAGCATGAATGGTGCAAGAAGTTTCTCTCGCTTTCTTTTGTAGCCTTTTGATGTTATTTCCTCTATAAATGTAAAGAAGAACAATTTTAGTTAATAACATGCAGAAGACGTTGATATTTGTCTGTCATACTTATCCAGGTCTCATTTGGTAAAAGAGTAGTCCTTAATATATTAGTTTGAAATTCGAGTTATGATCACCTTCTTCAAGCTCTCTTTCAATCTCTTCTAATTGCTCGATCACAAATTTTGGAAGCGAATTAATATTTGGCTCATACAACTCCTCTTCTTGATTAGTCTTCATACACTGAACTGAAAAAAGAACAACAGAAGTTAGCAAGTGAAATTGCGTATAGCTGGGGGGGGGGGGGGGAGTGCATAATTTGAGATTCATTAGTAGTAAATATTGGCAATACTCTCTATTATATAAAAACTGACTTTTACGAAAGGAAATTGGAAAATCAGGCGCATTTGAAACGGATAATGAATCAAATACGTCATAAAGTACACATTGTCTTGAATACAGCCCTAATGATGGTGCACTTGCTCTATTACCAGATATTGTAAGCCAAATCTAGATACTGTGATGCTACGAAAATGGTGAGATCTCTAAACATAATAAATAATGAGACATACTTACTTTTCTGGAGATGAGGAGCAACTAATGTCTTTAGCTTTTTTGTATATCCTTTTTCTGTTAGATCACCTATGAGGTCATACGATATTACTCTTAAACCAGCTTCGCATAATTTATCCACATCTACAGCTCAATAATAAACTGCTTCGCCATTCTCAAAATATTGATCATTTGAAATTATCTATAAAAGTGCCATTGAAATTATTTTTGCGCATTGAATATCATTCAGACATTTGACATTTGGATTTATACTTAGTACCTGCTACCTTCTCAGTTTGTTTCTCTGCTCCTTTCCCCCTCCCCTTGCTCATTCAAACAAATGAGACCTCTGCTCTCCTCTTCAATGAGGTGAATTAAAGTGCCTAAATGAAATTCAACGTAATGACCGATATGAAGAGATTGAATTTCGAAGAAAAAATGATGTTGTCGTTAGATGGGGGGGGGGGGGTGGCCATAGTCCAATATCACATGGGGCGTTAGCAATCTTTGAATGATGGCGTGTGCATTTGTAGGTGTCATGTTGTGAAGCAAATAATTGTTTTACCTTCGTTATATGCAGCTTCTAATTCTTCAACTTTCTTTTTCACAACATCAGGTAATAATTCAAGTTTTCCTTTTGCCAACTGCAGCTCATCATCTACATAAGAAACAACTTCTATCTCTCACAGCAGTAATGATAAAGATTATTGAAAAAGATTGACACCATGCCTTGGTTTATTTGTATACAACATGTTATTCCGCGAAGAAATCCTAGGGGGCCATATATGGGTTGCCTTTTATTTAGGGGCACAAGCCCCCATATTCAGTATCTAAACTTGTAGAATTTGATAAAGTTTTAGGGAGTTCAATCTGATGTAGAAGGTAAGAAAAATCCCTAAAATTCTAAGATGGTAGTAATCCAGAAATGGATTGTTACCATCTTAGAATTTTTGAGACATTGAGCTAAAATAACAACCAGAAATTACCCGTTATCAAATCCGGCTCTTTTGATGGTAATCCAATCGTGTTGCTGAAAGGATAGATACTTTGCAGTTACAACTATTTGTGTTCAGTTTTGTGTTTTGCAGCGCTTAAAGAAGGCGCACAACTGGGGATTTTTAAGGGGGGTCTAATCAACAAAAGAGTAATACTAAACACATCCTACAGAGAGTGTATCTTGAAAACATATTTTTCAGATTTAGAAACAAAAGAAATCTTACGGGAAGTTTCAAGATTTCTTTACTTTAAGTGTAATAAAGACTATAAGCAGTTCTACTTAATAGAAGTACAAATAAGGCGCTTTTGCCTCTTTGAAAAAAGGGCATGATGATTATATACCCCAGGAGCCACCCCGTAGTTGCGTGCCTGCAAATGGCAATGTGGCTTGACTTAAAATAAGGAGTTATTAGAACATGTTTTCGTTGGAAAAGTACGCAAGAATCCTTGTGGATATACCGATATGAGCACCCTGTGTTCCAACTTATGAGCTGTCGAAACCACCCGAGCATGACCGCAAATCGGCAGCAACCTTCTTTTATAGAGCGGACGTTTTTCAATTTAAATCACATAATGTGTTATTTACTTCAAACAGTGGAGGACTTTCTGATATTTCTTTCTTGTATTTTACACACAAATAGGCTAGCAAAGAGAAGTAGTAAACTATTTCCGAGGATTGGCCTTACTCGATATTTGAGCATGCTTGTTTTCGCCTTGTCGAATATTTGCTTACTTATGTCATTGCACTCAAGTATACAGAGTTAGCTTGATTACGCAGTTGGACGTTGGACGTTGGACTACGATAAACACTTTATCCATTTAAGAGATCAAACGCCAAACAGAAATGAACATAGATGACAAAATGGTATTTAGTGTTTATTGGTGCTATGTCAATAATGAAAAGGTAGCAATACCATACTCTTGAGAATGCCATATTTTCGAGAATGTTCGAAAGGATAACAATATGTGAAGTGTGCATTAGTGTGAACAAATTGGACTTTTACACATTATTTCGGACAGATTGTATTGTCAAGCGCAGGCTATCGTACCCTCATTTCGCAGTGACTTGGCTTTAATCACAAGTTGGATATAAATCTTTTTCTCGATATATATGTAGATTCACTAGTCATTTATCAAGACAGCTAAATGGCCGTTGGGGCTATACGTTGCCAATAGAGATACTTGAGGATCACCTTAAGTAATATGACATTGATCAATTCTGTTTTGTCGTGAACTTGAAATGTGCCTAAACAAAAGTTCGCCCAGATCTACGGAGTTAATTGCGCCTTCTTTATGCAATCGAGTCAATTATAGTGGAATGGATTTGGCATATGACCATCATAAAATATTTCAAAATTAAGAGACTTAGCAGGCTATAAGTACGATCGCGGTACCTGTTCGCATCAATTCCACTAAGATCTTCGAAATCGGCTGCTTCGGCCATGACCAGAACAAGCACTTTGCGACACACCGCAACGCGCACTTGCTGGCATTCAATTCAATTGTCTACTTATTTGCAAACGGCCACTGTGTTATAACTCTTTAGGACAGATAAGAAGCATGGCGCTGGCAATAAATGGGGGAGGGGGGCTACGCATAAAAGTAGGGGACTACAAACATTAAATTGCTTGATATAGGCTAGAAAATTCGGTGGCTAGCAAAAAGTGGGCCCCCAGCCCCCCTACCAACGCCGTGCCTTGATAATGGCTATGTCAACTACGTATGATCCCTTCTACGAGTTGAACCCCATCCCCAGTCAGTGCTCTCAATCTGGTAGACTTAACTCAGATCATTGTTACAGGATCTTAATTGCAAGAACCAAATCATGAAAGACTAAAATCTTGTAATGGTTTGCAAGGTAAACCCCCTAGGGTGCCCACCAGTGAAAGACCGCATGAAAGAAAACTTATAACCTGTACTTAGATCAGTTCATACTTAGTCTTAAAATAACTAGGGTGCCTTTTACTCACATTAACCCTAACTTCTGAATTTGAAATAGATGGTTGAAAAACGAAGCAGTATACTATGACCACTTTTATCAGACAATTTCTAAGGCTTTTTCGAGAAAGCCACAGAATTTCCAACGGAAGCCCTGAATACAGTAGTTAAAGTAGAGATCCGAAAGAGAAAGGTATCTGAGTTTGCACGAGAGATCTCAGTATGCCCACGTGTTCCCTCTGTAGCAGCAATGCTTACCTCGAAATTGCGAAAGTGATACGATATTCGCTTTGAAAAATAGCGTAAAGCCCTTATGCAGGAGCCTCTGAATCAGTGTGTTAGAACGCTTTCACGGATTGACTCGTTGCCAATTTTAAGTTAGAAAATTCTAATGGGGAATAACTGTACAACGCCATAGCCAAAAATAGGACTGTAAGATGTGTTACTTTACCGTAATGGTAAGCAGGTAGATACAGTGCCTAGGCTATTGCATAGAAAATATTAGATGGCTAAAGTGGTCTTGGCCTCCACTAACAGCGGTCTTGGCCACCACTAACAGCGGTCTTGAGAACTTGGAAAAGTGAAAATAATAGCGTAACATCGCATCATGCGAAAATATTTCTGCAAGTCAATTCTCGAGAATGTTTGAGTTAACAGTTGCTCATTTCTTCTTTAGTTGTTTTTGCTAAAACTGTAGCTTAAGCTGTTCAAAACGATAGGATTGAGCTGTTCAACAACTATAGATTGAGCTGTTCAAAAACTATAGTCAGAAAATAGATAGTCGGATCGGTGTCGCTAGTTGAAAATAGATAGAAAATCTGTTAGATTTTGCAGATCTTTCTAACTTCAGTCACAAGAACCTAGATAGTGCCATATGAATAAATCTCTAGACAGTAAAAGGACACTTTAAGATTGCAGACTTTTGAGATCCTGTTAACACAAGAGGCAATATCATGATTACGTTTGAAACGGTTCCAGCTACGTTTTGTTTTTATAAGAAGCAAGCGTTCTCCCTTTAGCCTGAAGTTTTCTTAATATTTTGTCAAATCCTGCCTTCTTAATATTTCTTAATTGTTTCTTAAAATCCTTGAACTATCCCATAACAACAAGGCAACTTTGAGACGAGAATTTTACACTCAAGTCCCGAATAGATGGAGTGGTTGAATTAATGGGGGTTTGGAAATTTCCTAAAAACCTAATGAAAGGTGGGTTAGTGTAAAAACCGGGAAGGATGGACAATTTCAAAAAATTATGATAATTATGGATGAGTTTCACAACTCACTTCAACTGTAAGCAAAATGAAAAGCAAGATTTCTTACGTCCCCAAAAATAATAACTGGGACTCTGAAATAAGGATATCCTGGGTGGATTTTTTTCAAAAAATTAATAAGCTGGTGGTGACGGTTATTCGGGATGCAAGAGCAATTGAAAACATTTGAGAGCTGTTGTTTGTATTTAGTTTCCAGTTTAATAAAAATTTTCTCGCAAGAACGGATTTTTCAGGTTTACTTTTGAAACTCAGCCTGCCTGTGTTTCTTATATGTTTCTTAATTTTTGCCTGAATTGAGGCTCATCTTTTATATATACTTGTTGTTTTATAAACAAACGTGCATCCCAGAACGGTGTCAAACAACTCTAACACATACTTTGCGCATATATGGGAACTCAAAAACAGTCCAAATAGCTCAAAAAGTTATTGCATAGCAGGAGTGTGCCCAGTATTTTGTCGATTTTTACAATTGAGCTCCGAAATCAGTAAATCACATCGTTTGCTATAACCTTTTTTACTCGATCGTTTGCTATTACCTTTTTTACTAAAATTTTTACTCGATGCAAACAGTGCATGAAAGCTTTGCTGATCAAGTGGCAAATACAATGGTGTAGTTTGCCCCCGGCGGCTGGGAATGAGTTGTAGGACGATACTTAACCAATAGAAACCTTAGCAAATTTGGTGATTTGCCGACAAGGCCCCCTTTCACAGCTATTACTTGGTTAGACAATAAGAGCTATGAATCATGAACAGATTTACATTCATTTACAGGGATCAATGATTACACCTGGGGGTAGATACTCTCTTATAGTGATATAGGAAGACACACCACAGGCACGCAACTTCGGGGTGGGTCTTGGGGGGTTTAGGCCCCTGCCGTGCTCCTGAAAAGGTAGAAGTCCCCTTTTTCTTGGAGGATCTTGCAAATGTTTCTTGTAGATTTGTAAAGGAGACCTGCTTATACTCTTTGTTACACATGAAAAGTAAAGAAATCCTGTTTTCAATATTTTCTCTTTAAGGAGTGCTTAGTGTCCCCCTTTTTGTTGATTAGACCCCTGCTCTAAAAATCCTAGTTCCACGCCTGCACCATAATTGGGTCCGATACAGCAAACATTTTTGAAGTCTTACACTCAAGAAAGGTTTGAACACCGTCTCCCAGACTAAAATCTGACAGAGCATATTCATAGAATACGTATTAGAACACGCAGATTTACCGGCAAAGCTCTAAATTATATAGATTTACTGACAAGCTTCCAAAGTTGGGGGTATTTCAGAACCCCCTGCGTGCTACGCCCCTGGGCATATGGTTTGCATTCTTGAATACAGAGAAGAGAGAAATAGACGACATGTCATAGTATTTGTTCAGTAAATATATGTTTATATATTTCATATTGTATTTTTACATACTAAATAGTTCATATATATATATATATATATATATATATATATATATATATATATATATATATATATATATATATATATATATATATATATATATATATATATATATATTTGTAATAAAGAAAACAAAGGTTCTTTCTTCTTACATATTGATACCATTTCTCTAAGTCCCACATAAATCAATGCTACGAACTTTGTCTGTTATGTCTCTTTTGTCCCTCTGCTATTTCCGAAAAGGCCCCATTTATGTTCATTCTTTGACTTTTTCAGATCCAACAGATGTTGCTTTAGTTGATCCAGAACACTTTGCTTTGGTATTTTGTCGAATCCTAAATGTTCAACTGGATTTTGCACTCTTTCGCTACCTTTTCTATTATCATCCAGTTTTTTATTTTCTTCTTCATGCTTCAGTGTTCTTCCAACGTATTTTCCAGTTAATTCACTCCCAATTGACTTGATACTTTGATCATCAGCATCAGCTGTGATGTTTTCCTGAAAGCTACTGAACTCTGTTGTAAATTTCAGGGGCATTCTGAATTGCTCTTTGGGTGCTTGCATTTTCATAGAGCGATCCTTTCCAGCAACTTTAACAATGTCATTATAGAGAAAGCTTTTAGTGCAGAACAAAATTGCAAGTAGTATTTGGAGATTCTGCTTGTTGAATTGCGTCTGGTCAACCTCTTTAATCTTTATTTCTTGCGAATTTCCTATTGAGTATGCAGGTATTTGTTGTGTTCCCCTGTCGCTGGACATGCTTTTGGCCTAAACAAAAAGATTCCTTAAGATTCGTATGTTAAACGATTGTTCAAAATTTCAATCAATCATGTTTCATGATTATCAATCATGATCTCATATGATTCAGTTGATTAGCGGATGACATCAATTCTTCATATGATCATTTAGGAGTTTTCTCTTTATTCAGACAACTATCATAATGTTCCTTCTTATGCTTTGACTTGTGAAGAGTTTCAATTATTTTCAATAAGTTGGCGTACTTTTGTATCTAGTTTCTAGTTAATCTACGATTATTTTTTCGCTATTTTTCGATCACAACTTCCCTTTCATTTTTTTTACATAATAGTGATTGATTTGCGCCATAAGTTAAGGTGATTGTTAGAGCGAGTAAAAAGCATTCTTACGATTTTATCAATTTTTTACTTTTAAAGAAAACCCCTGCATGCTTTTAAGCACGTTAATCAAAAGCGAATAGTTTACCATTTGGGAGATTTGTTCAAAGTTTTAAAAAGAAAAATTACTTCCAAGGGTACATAACAAAGTGAACTTACGGCATCCCTGAGGTATGTTTCGACAAAACGTCTGATTTGGTATTCAAGCCCGCGGAATTTATGCGAGAATACCGCATATCTCTCTTTGTTAATCGCACTTTCTTTCATCTGCATTATCTGCAAGTGCTTTACAAGTTCTTGATTTATCTTCATCGCATATGTCAACCGTTTCTGTCGATCCTGCAATTCAAATTGTTACAAATTGATAATTTGTATTTCAGAATTCAGACTTATGATTAGCTTATCACCCGTGGAAAGCATTTCTCTACTATACGTTTTGACAATTTTAAAAAGATAGCTATTTTTGGGCAGTGTTTTTCAAATATCACCTGATAGTCGATGAGAGTAATTACATTGCATACCTCGCCTTTGTTCAACTTGTTCTGTCCAATCTGACTTTCACAAGACTTTCGAAGATTTTCATGTATTCCAACATTTTCCAGTTGCTTTTCTTTGACCTAAGTAATTAAAACAAAGATATATATGATATAGAGATATAGCCAAACTTTGTTCGACAAACAAAGAATTTCGGACAAAATGAACCAGTTCTTTTGTTCTGTTGGGAAAACACTAGCTGCAGATATTGATGTTACCCCTAATCCGCTTCTGTCAGGAGAATTTAGTATCAACGATGGCGGGAAGATCTTTAACTTTAGGGCAATTAACGAAGGAGACCTCCAAAAAGCAATGGCAAGGATGAAAATAAAGAAAAGCTTTGGCAATGACAACATCTCGGGCTACTTTCTGAAGATCGCATTTGCAGTAATATCTAGTAGTTTACTGAAAATATTTAACGTTTCTATTGAGACTAACACATTTCCAGATGCCTGGAAAATTGCCAGAGTCACCCCAATTTACAAAGAAGGGGAAAAGTCAGAAAAATCGAACTACAGACCCATTTCTGTACTGCCTGTCATATCAAGGCTATTTGAAAAACTTATCTATGACCAGTTGTACCAATATATGAATGGGAGTGGACTTCTGTCACCAGATCAGTCTGGATTTAGGGCACTACATTCAACTATCACCTGCTTGCTGAAATGCACAGATGATTGGTTCAACGGCATAGATAAGGGGCTTTTGACTGGAATGATCTTTATAGATCTCAAAAAAGCTTTTGATACGGTTGATCATGAAATCCTATGCAAAAAGCTGGCCCACTATGGTGTACTCGGTAGGGAGCTATCATGGTTTAAATCTTATCTCGCTAACAGAAGGCAGTATTGTCGAGCTAATGGTGTCGACTCTAATATGGAGAATATCGAAGTGGGAGTCCCTCAAGGCTCTTTTCTCGGTCCACTCCTATTTTTAGTCTACATAAACGACCTCCCCTGCATTATAAAGAACTCGAAAGTGTCCATGTATGCTGATGACACAAGTCTGTACCATTTTTCGAAAAACATTTCTCAGTTGAACTGGGCTATTAATGAAGATCTAGGGAAACTTGATAGGTGGCTAAAGGGGAACAAATTATCCCTTAACGTAACCAAAACCCACTCTATGCTGATCACCACTAAACATAAGAAAAAATATCTCGACATTTCTGGCCAAACTTTCCAACCTTCCATTCGTGAGACGAGCGTCGAAGTTGCAAGTAACACTAAATACTTAGGTGTCCAACTAGACGAACATCTCTCATGGAAGGAGCACATAAAAGTGGTCACTGTGAAAGCTTCGCGTGCAATTGGCCTCTTGAAATATGCCAAAAAGTACCTTCCTATTGCAGTCGTGAAAACTCTCTATAGTAGCATCGTTGAGCCTCACTTCCAATACTGCTGCTCTGTCTGGGGTTGCTGCAATTCCACTGACATCTTACAATTGCAGAGACTTCAAAACAGAGCAGCTCGTGTCTTGACTAATAGTCAGTTCGATGCCCCTAGTAAACCTTTGATACAAAGTCTAGGTTGGCAAACGATCGGGCAATTGATTGATAGACAGTCAAAACTAACGGTTTTTAAATGCCTTAACGACCTTGCTCCCTGATATCTAAGCGAATTTTTCACCAAAAACGTTGACTGCATCTCACGCAACCTGCGGAATACATCCACGGACTTAAGGCTACCTTTGAAAAGTTCTTCTACTGGACAAAAATGCTTTTCGTTCAGAGGAGCGAAAATATGGAATAGTCTCTCCAAGGAGGCTAAGCAGGCAGCTACACTCGATGCCTTCAAGGTCAAAATTTAAGTCCAGAGAGATTTTGAAATATTTTAGACTATTTTATTCTATTTTATTCTAGATTATAAAGTATTTCATTAATTGTAATTGGGTTTTTTATCTATTTTGTACTAGAATCATTGCATTATATTTTAGATGGAGGGCCCCTTGAAAATCAGCTTTGGCTGAAGGGTTACCCTCCTAAAACATGTGAAATCAAATCAAATCAAATCAAGGTATATATATATATATATATATATATATATATATATATATATATATATATATATATATATATATATATATATATATATATATATATATATATATATATATATATATATATTTATATTTATATTTATATTTATATATATGTATATACATACATATGTGTGATATACTGCTATACTGATGAAGATAGTAAATCGAAACGTTTACTACACAATAAAGTATATTTTTGAATTTCTCTATATGGGTATATATGTGTATAGTTATATATGTAAATGTATATGCATGTATTTACATTGTTCATAAATATGTATTGGCTGCCTGCACTAATTTGTTGTTGTGAAGAGTTTTTTGTGACGAAATTCCCATTATGACAGTTGTTTACCATCTGTACGTAAATTCCCGCGAAGAATGATTAGAATTCGATAATATGACTGGAGTAATCACAGTTTTATGGCTGTACAACCCATCATCAATACTCTGAACAAACTGGTACATAACGTTGGTGCTTTCTTGAAACAATCTAAGTACAATACCATTTTGGACGATAGAATCAAGTTATCCTACAAGGTTATCATAACGGTAGGCTGTAGTCAGAGTACATTACATCTATCAAAAAGAAATTTTTCGGCTATGAGGAATTACTTACAAATGCAATGGCAATTCTTTGAGTCTGGGACATGATATCTTTCAATGGCTGTCTGAGTTTGTCATAAACCTTTACTGTCATATCTCTGCGTTCTTCATCGTTCCCAGCTGGACTTCCTTTTACTCGCATCCAAACAATAAGCATTATCTGTATAAAGCATCCTAAAAGGCAAGTCCATTCTCTAGAGTTGTTGGTTCAACATTAGATATAGAAAACAAAAGGACACTTCATTTACTCAATGTCAAAATCGTTCTTTGTACCCTTACCAAGATACATCTTGCTCGACCGGTGCCTCTTCCTGAACTTAAGTATGTGCTCTTGTAAACTTCTTTGCAAATACCGTGGTCTTCTCTGAACAGCTGTAAAGCTCAGTCTGTTGATGGCCTCTGCTTTGCCCCCTTTTATACTTGTTCCATTTCTCTAACGCATATTGCTCGTACATTCCCGCCTCTAATTTTGACACATTACTCAGCTTTCTTCCTTCGTTCCTCTATCTCTCTCTCTGCAAGCATGCCTTGATATACAGGAACTTTCAGCAACAGGGAAACAAAACGAAAACATCAGTGCAGTAAGTGTAAAGTTCCTTTTGCAGTCCCTTTGCATGTCTAGCAGGTATTTTTCCTATATTATGTCAAAGTTTAGTAATAGATAGGCTCTACCTCACTAAAGTTGGCTGTAATGAAGTAATTTGTTTAGCAGTACCTTGCAGTGACTTTTAAATCAGCATATAAGCTAATATACCGCAACTTGGACAGCCTATGGTGACGTAAAAACAAACCATCAAGTTTTGCAGGGTATCAAATTGCAGTGGCTATCGGCATGCTGTGGCGGATTGTTTCTCAGAAATTTGCTTGCAAATCAACGAAACTAACACATTTGAAAGGCTGAAGTTCGACTGTGCGTCTAATTATATTGGGTACTTTTGGTACAAAGCAACCTTTACCCTAAAAGTACCTGATGGTACTAATTGTGACGCCGAAGATAAACAAAATGGGCATATGACGTGATTCTGCTGCCATAGTGACAGTTACCTTCTTTTAGGGGAGATATGCAATAACATTTCTCCAACCGAATTTTGAACTGTTGAAATTACGAAACGTGAGTTCATGGTCTAAATCAGAAGTATGTTGTCATAAGTTTGATGGTGTATGGTGTTCAAAGCTCGTCAGTGCTTTCTTCGCCCTTGGTTAGGAATACAGTTGAGAGGCTTCTGACTAACGATGAGGTAGTGGCTTTTTGAAAAATGCTTGCCAATAACTGGGGATGGGGTTGACTTATTCCCAACGATGCGAATTTCAAGTTTTTGAGAGCAGCAAGAGATCGATATTTTTGGTGAAATTTTTTTGCACACTTCAATCAACATGGAAAAGAAGTACTAAAGCACCTTAAAAAACTCTTGATTTCAAAACATCAAATTGACTGTTATCTAATTTCGAAGTAGAACCTATTAGCTTAGTTATCGAGTAAGCTCCCTGAAGCCACAAATCAGGCACGAATCCATTTCTTGAAAAGATAGAGGTCAAATCTGAGTAAAAGCTCCATATTTTTAAACTGCTGTCTCCTTTCTATTAAACATCTGTGGGCACACCCTTATAGTTACAAGTACATTCACTACTCCTGGCTATCTTGCTTCAACCATTCTATTGTTTCAAGATTTTAATGGAAGATATTGTTCTTGAAGCAGTTGGACGGACAAGAGCATAGGTGTAGGAGACGGGGGACTGGTAGGGCTGCAGTCTCCCAGTTGGGTAGGAAGCTATTTCATTTGGGCAATTTCTTAAGACAAAATTATTGGGGCTAAACAACAACTCATTCGGGCAAAATATTAGTGGTTCGGGCAAAATATTAGTGATTCGGGCAAAATATTAGTGATTCGGGCAATATATTAGTGATTCGGGCAAAATAATAGTGATTCGGGTAGACAGTTTGCTGCCCTCTAACTTTAAGGTCCCCCTTACGCACATGGACAAGGGGAACAACTTTGTTCAGTTTTGTGGGCAATCCTTGCTGCCCCCCCCTTAGCTTTTATGCCTACCACAAAGTAAAGGACAAGGAGCCACATGTACCTCGCGAGCTGTGCTTTTGCTACTCCTGGTTTGTACACCTAGGAGTCTAGGACCCGTATTTTCCCCACAAAAATGTGGTTTGTTTACGACACTTCCGCATTGTCATTGACCAATTTTTTTGCTCTTCCGCATTTATTGTTGACAATGCCGTATTTTTCGTAGCATTTCCGCATTTTAAATTTCTACAAACGTTCTTTAGAAGAATATAGTAAATAAAAGTATGAACGTTCAAAACAAATTGTTGAACTTTAAGAATAATGCATAGTTCAGGCTCCATCAAGACGAAGGCGTTTTGTTTATTTAGGTTGGTATAGAAAGCAAAATACATGTGAGAATACGAGAATGGTTCGCTCATTGGCCTATGGGACAAATTGAGTGCTTTTTATAAACCTTTAGATGTCAAGTTTATTGTTCTGTTCACTTTTTGTTTGCTTTTATGAAGAAGTAGCATCAAAAAAGATTTGAATTTTCCCCTTAGATACTTAGGTGGGATTACACCTTTAGGTACTCAAGAATAACTTAAGAATAATCTCAGACTCAAAATCAAAGGACTTTAGGAATATAACTCTCAGCAATAAAATAGGTATTCATATTAAAAAGTGTAATCACTGTATGATTTATGCACAAATAAAGGAAGAATTAAATGAACTTACTATCCTCTACTCAAAACCATGGCTCGTGATGGTGATTCGGTACGTGCTTGAGAAGGCAATGGCAAACTCAAGGCATGTAATAGGAAGTGAACAAGCTTTCAATACTCTTAGGATAGCTTTCAATCAACGTTCTCTTTCATAAACAATGGATCATCTGGCATCAAATATAATGCTCATTGAAATGTACTTAATAAGTACAGTCAATGTATTTTGATTTATAACTTAAGAAGTTTTGTAAACTTTATTCATTCAAGGTGACGATTGCAGCAGCCCTATTCCGTAAGATGTTTTAGCGTATTTCGTTGGTAATATCATCTGTCCATTCTCTCACCCTACTTCCAACTAGAACAAGAGCATCGAAACGACTTGAAAAGTGGAGGGGCCTGGAAACGAGGGTCGGGGATGTGTTTGGAATTCTGATTGTCTATGTTGGCTAGAGCATCATTTTCAAAGTTTTTGAATATGAGCAAGTGAAAAATGGTCTTGTATAATACATTCTTCTGTAAAAATGAGTAAAAAGAGTCAAACTTATTATTTTTTGCAAAATAAGTGGAGGGGCCAGTGCCCCCGGGCCCCCTGTTTCAACGTCCCTGTAGAAGTGCATTTAGTATGGGAGAGAACGGGAAGCTGGTCCTGATCCCATCTTTAAAGCGGACAAAGTACTGTCAGCTTAATTACCATGAATTATAGGCTAAGATATTCATATGACGTCTCTCAAGGATCCTGCCTCGGCTCCCTTGTGTTTATATTGTATCTTAATTACTTTGAAAAATGTTTGAAAGCATCAAAGTTGGCAGGTATACTCTTGAGAATATCAAGGAGCTGGTTTGGACCATAGCATTAGGATAAAAACTATATTTCGTTTCTACTTCAATCCGTTTATCCATATCATGAAAGTTGTAGATATGATCAGATATTTCTGTATCTTGTAGAACTGTGGCTAATAGGTTATTTTTATCAAAATTAATTAAATAAAAAATGAAAGTGTAGTTTGTATTAGTTGTAACGTGAACGACAGTTTCACATATGGAGTAGAAAAGTCTATAGAATCTGGATTGACTTGGTCATATCTTGCTGATAATCTGTGCCAAGAATTCCCACAGATATTAATTCCCAGCATTCATAAATTAACTGAAAATACAACGATCAATTTTTGAGAAAACCTGTTTAATTAGAACCCAAGATCGTTGCTCAAAGTTGCTGTTCGTGGATCCATCTATAGTAATGTTAAGTCTGTTGGCAGAACTATGGACAGAACTGTGGGCAAAACGCTTGCAAAGTCACAAATCATCCTTGTTGATTTGTTTTTGAGCAAATCATATTTTAGATTCCGGTCAACTGTGTCTAGTACACGCTTATTTTTATAAGAAACCTAGCTCAAGGTCGAGGGTAGCTTAAATATATTTGGGATACGGGGATGTGCCATTATTTAGGGGTACTTTTCCCTGAAAAGTGCTGAATTATAGGTATCAGTTTTTGAAATATGTGCGGAATTATGGGTACTATTTGAAGAAAAGTGTAGAATTATGGGCTCCATGTTTGAAAAATGTTGCAAAATGTTTGTTGTTTATTGAAAAAAGTTCTTTGCCTTGCGGAATTATGAGCATGGTTTTTATCATATTGTGGAATTATGGGTCACATTTTTTCAAAGATGGGCGGAATTATGGGTCCAGATTTTGAATCAAAATTGTACGTCCCCATCCAATACTAGGCTTAGTTAACTCCCCGAGGTTCAAGGCCTAGTTCCAAAAGTTCCTTATTTTTGGACCTCCAATAATCAAATTGTAGTACTAAAAGTTCCTTATTAACAGTTCCTTAATTTTCACCTCACAGTTAGTGCCATAAAAATGGTACAGACACGTGTAGAATACTAAAATCTTTTATTTTGGCTGTAACGTAAAATCAATGAAAAATGAAGGACTTTATACAAGCATTACAGATAATTCATACTGGTCTTGGCTGCAAATGAATTGTTAATTGTTTTGGTGTTCTAGAAGTTGTTCAAATTGAAATTTCCTTAGGGAGTTTTCCTATAGTAGTATAAGTTCTTTAAATATTTCGATAATCTAGATGTAGGTTCCTTATAATAGAAAAGCGTGTATTCAATCCAAAGTTATAGCGTAATGTTCTGTACTAAGCAAATTTCGCCGATTTGATTTCACTGTGAAAATCTTGAAATCCTTCATCAACAGTTTTAGGCTTCAAAATAACTCTCTCTCTATTAAATGATGCTTACGTGCACCTTTCGGGTGCAGTTTTATTACATATACTTCATAGAATTATATCAGCGCATGTAACCGGAGATTGCGCACTTATGTAGCCAGTTTTGCTACCAATTGAAGCTCTCATTCCCATACTTTCATTTTCTCTACTATTCAATATTATCAAACTAGCTCTTTTGTCATTCCACTCTTAAAGATATTGAAAAAGGATGACTCATTCACTGAAGTTCCGGACGGCCATCATGCTTTGTTATCAAAATGGATTACTTCACTGCCGTAATAAAATATGACTGTTTGAAGGATTCTTTTTTGCAGTAGACTTAAATTTTGAACTTAAATTTGTTGTTTTCATTTTGCTTTTCAGGAGGCAATCATTCCATTTTATGATCATTGCAATGTATTTTGTCTTTTCCTGCTTCTGATGAAGCCAACGATTTCTATGTTCCACAATCACAAGTTACATTTATCGATTTATTTTCATCGCTTTATTTTCAGGATTCTAATCAAATTAGAGATGGATGCATCAAATATGTACTAAAATATCTTCTAAAGATAGCCGTATTGCAACTACGCAACAACATTCATGGACCATAGCTTCAGAGAAACAAGTAAAAGTAATATAGAAAGAGTATTTTGCAAGACATAAGCTTATATTTCCATTAAAATATTCATTCATAAATACGTATCATACTCTTTTACTCAATTTATATTACTAAACATTATTGAAAATAAATATCCATACTATTTTTCATAATTGCCGATAACTATAATTTACTCTACATGCGTTGTTTTACTTCACAAATATTAAATATATGTCCATAAATATGAATAAAGTTATAAAAATTCCACATTTTAACCGTCTAGACGTTTTTCTTAATAAATACTATATAATTTATATTTCTGTAACTATTTTTATGCATTTTTGTGCATTTGATAAAGATAAAATCTATATAACTACAGGATAACTACTAAAATCATTGCTGGGAGCATAAATTTTTAAGTGACAATATCCATCTATTTTACACAACAGACCTACATTCTCATCACTTTGCCATATCATTTAATCATGCATTGGCAGTTATTTTGCCCGTTATTTTGGCTGATCGTTATATTGTTGGGTTTCAGGGCTCCATATCATGTTGATTATAAGATGCCTACTGTTTAACTAACTCGTCTTCGAAATAACGATATTTCTAATTGCGAAGAGTATCTTCATTAACGCTAATAAGGAGAGTGTATTAGCTTCTTCTTCTTTTTGAATCTGTTCACAGCTCATCTAATTAACAAATTAACTAGCTACCTTAATAATAATAATAATAATAATACTAATAATAATAATAATAATTAACTACTTTAATAATAGCCATTAATGGCTTACTGATATTTCATGTTCTTGACACGAAATTTTACACCGCAAGAGGGAACTTTCACTCTTGGCTGTTGTTGTTGCAGTCACGTTTTGTTTTATTAGTTTTTCCCAATGGCTTTCGTGACCACACGATTTACAAACAATTCTAGACACTTGCGCATTTTTCCCAGTTTTATGATGCTTCGTTTAATCGTTTTAATTGGGCTCTGGTGTGTTGTCGAGCTGACCCCACCAACTGAATATGGTGGGATGTCTCCGAAGCTTTTTTCATGGACGATGGAGAATGCCTAGAACAGGGTATAGATTTATTCATCACATGATATAAGAAAGATAACATAAATGTACAATAAATGTACTATGCTGTTACGTAATTTTGTTGTAAATGTAGGTTGACATCATGTTACTATTAAAAACCTCTAGACTGAATTTTCATGCGATAATATATGCTACACATGCTTTTCGAGAAAAATTCTTCAGATTTTTGTTGAAATGTTATGATTTAAAAAGTTAATAGATTGGAAATAAAAGTCATCAATTATGATAATTGTCATAACCATAATCATCATCATCATTATCATCATCATCATCATCATCATCACCACCATCATCATCACCATCATAATCATAATCATCATCATCACTACCATCGTAATCAACTCATGCATCAATGACCATCACAAAAATGGATATCATATGTCATTTCAAATCAATATTCACAGCAATCAACAAATTTGAACGTAATCATGATTACGTTTGATCGCATCGTGTCTTCAACAAGATTTCGCATGTCATACTCCAAGCGCCGAAATTCGTCGACAAAGTGTGTTACGTCACCATTGTCAATTGCTGTTTCCGACAGCTGCAGATCTTGTGTAACTTTGACCAGGTCTTGAAATTTCCTCATGCCGTTGATAAACCATTGGTCATGCTAGAAAAAATAAAATCGTTGATTCTAAGCATCGTTCTCTGATTGGAGACGTCAAGTAATATGCAAAAATAATGGCCTCGGAACTCAAGAAGCAAAGTATGTCCGCCATTCTTTCACTTGGTTCATATGGCTATGCATCCTTAGCAGTAGACAGTATAAGTGACTTATAGCTCAACCTGTTTTGGCCTTTAAGTTTCTGAGTGCCACACAATGCAAGATTATATACCCCAATTTCCAGGGTAACTTAGCTACGTTGTCCTACTGCACACTAGGTGAGAATCGTACCACTAGAATGCTGTTTGATTTTCAAATTTTTATGTGCAGATATCGTCAGTTTTTCTTCAACATTTTGGAAATTGCAAAAAAGCTAAATATTAAATGCTTACAACTGAATTCGAGAATCCAGCTTCACATTCGTCCTCATATTTGCGGTCATCTGAGGTCCATTCCTCTTCAAAGTTAACTGTGTCAGGGTAATCCTTTTTCTATGAAAAGTGGCAAAAAGTTAAGTCAATACACGCAAAACAGAGAAATTATTTTGATTATCATACATAGTGTTAGAATTTGGAAAATCTAATTTGAAGTAGCTATTTTATTAAAAGGAAATTTCTAATTGAAATGTAACAAAACATGCTAATAACCAACCTTGTGCTCAGCGTAATTCTCCCTGACTTGTTGTGTTTTCAGTTGCAAGTCCTTGATTGGTTTTTCGATTTCCTTCAATGCGCGGATATAATTGTTCCGTTTTTTGTCGTCAAAGTCGATGGGGGCCGCAGTGATCAGTGAAATTAAAGCGTAGGTTGTTATAGCTTTTGCAGTAAATCCTGTAAGATAAAATGAAATTTAATAGTCCTTACGTGGAATTATTATTTTCATGTTTCGTTTCTTAAATCCATACCTAATACGGTATCAAACTTCCGAATATCAAAATTAATTTGATTTACATAACTATCAAAATATATTAAAATATGAAGTTACAGATAATAAGAATTAGTCATGTCAGAAAACCGGACATTTTAGCCCGAAATTTGCATCAATGAAGATATCTTTATATTCCCATGTAAAATCTTCTCCATCCTGGTAAGATCCACACAACTGCGTGGATGACGTTAGGATCAGGATCGAGTAATGTTTCTTAAATTGTGATCTAACTTCTCATAAGTTATAATAAATTATAATAACTATTTGCAGATAAAGTTACCAAACATGTCGTTAAATATCTCTACTAGTTGTTCGCTTCAATGTGCTTCGCCGCCGTTGAGAGACTGCTCGGTTTTTTGAATTTCAGAAATATAACTATATCTGCTGGTGGATAACCTTTTTAGCATCAAGGAAACAACTCGAAAGTGCTTTTCTGCTTTAACGCATGATGCAAGATAGGTACTTTCAGACACAAGTCTTCCATTACCATTCGCTCTAAAGCATGAAGATGCGAAACTCATTTATAGTTCCTTAGCAGTACGGTACGGCGCACTCATTAGCCAATTGGTCAGTCCTCTGTGTTATCAATAAAGAGACAATGATTTGATACATTTGAGTTTTTCATACGTCTACCTTAAGCTATACTTATTATGTGCTAGTTTTGAGACATTTTGAATAGTTTAAGACATTTCTCTTTGATAAGTTTTGGATAAATAGTTACTTTTTTCTTTTAAATTAACATTTCCTGTAGCAATTGTAAAGCGCAGTTGAAGATGCTTTATTAAAACTACGCAATGTGTAATATGTAACTTTAGAAAGAGCGCGACCACATAGAAATACAGAATGTTATTTATAGATCATTGTTTCCTATTGATTGCTATCTCATTCTATTTCTTTAGACATTAGATATTGTAGCCAATGATAGTCGCTTCGCTAAATGTCCTCTTTCATTCTTTTTTATTATATACAACATACTAAGTTAATACAAGGAAGCTCTGATAAATCAATTAGAAGCGAAAGCATCGTGTTTTTGAAAATCTACTCTCATGTGAAGAGATTTTGTCAGCTGATCGATTTTGCTGTTCAAGGTGTAGTGCGAAGTTGGCTCTCGGTGGCCTTAGAAGCTTCAGGAAAATTAATTTTGAGATTTAAGGACAACATCGACAACATTTCCAAACATAAAATCTTCTAGCATCATAAAAATTTCTGGTTGCTATAAAAAGAGTGTATCGTTCCAGTTCTTATCTATTCAATTTTCTGTTCAAACTGACATGCTATTACTAGTGAATAGGTAAATAAATATATAAGTAGTTTGATAAAGAAATTTTATTTTTGGCATTTAATTATGCTGAAAGTATAGAATAAGGTACGTACCCATTTTTTGAGCTGTCTGATGATAAACTTGATTGAGAAACCTCACTTGTTCTACTCAAATATGCGATGTTGTTTTTATCCTCAACACTTCCAAGGCTATTCGAGTCTTTAACTGGCTCCATTTCATGCAGCAATTCCTTTTTATACTGTATGTATGTATTCACAGAAAATTCCGTATAGGTAGGGAAACTCCTTAGGGGCACGGTTCTACAGCTTTCCTCAGTTGCAGAGTATACCACGTGAGGTAATACCCTTAATTAATTATTTGCTATCGCTGATTAGGCAGGTTGCTGTTGCTGGGGGAATGACCTGACTTCTTTGAACTCACGGGGAATGCCCTCTTCCAGGAACATTTGCTTTGAGTTTCTTCTCTATTTTTGAGTCTTAATGTTTGATTCGTTCAAAAAGCATTCATAGGCAGTGTTTAATTTACATTAACGAAGACTAATATTGCAATCTTATTCACTGTAGATGTATGTTATTCTAAGAAACTGGGAAAGGGATTTTCCCTGGTAGATGTTTCGGACTTGAAAAGGAGGCTGTGTAATTGTGATCGACTGGCTTCAAAGCGTTAATGATAGAATCAGTTTTTGGATCCTGCCACTCTGAAACATAATAGTCCTTTTGTTGTGAATGTACTCAAAAATTGTGCATGGTTTACTTTCACCAGTCTCCCCTTTCGGAACCGGGTAAGAACATCATTTTCAATTTGGATGCTATTTTTACGACATACTCAACAATAATACAGTATATGTAATGATGGCTAGCAAACCCCTTGCGAAACCTCATTTTAATACTCATTTTAAAATTCTTTGCCTACTCATTACGAAAGTGAGGTGTAATCTAGCTTGTTTACGATTACGATATTGTGAGTAGGGCGCTAGTTACACTGCGTTTCATCAAAACAAGCTTTGTGACATAGCCTTCACAATTAAACTATGTTCTGAAGCATATGATTCTTTCACTATGCCCGTGAGCATAATGAGAAGCTTCTGATGAGTCATCGTTCTAGTACTACACGACTCGTGCATTCGCACTCCCTGCCGTCCACATGGTCCTGTACAGTTTAACGTAATTAAGCTTTTCATGCATATGAGCATCCGACGTGAGGATCTTCAGATTTTTTTAAAAGAAAGCAAATAGAGTATGTCCAGTTCTGTTTAGAGTTTGCGATAGAATAACAAGATGACAAAGCTTTTAGTTTAGTTACTTTAGCACTGATTGGATACTGTATATGTATTATCTAGCCTCTGAGTTGGAGCAACAGTCGGTACACTTTTTTTTATTATATGAACAATTTCATAGGAAAATTAAGAACAAATTATGAACAAGTTGAGGCTGAAGCACTGTTGTAAAATGATTTGAAACTGATATAAAACTTTTCAAGCTCAACAATGTTTACTAAAAGTCCTCGAAGCCCCCAATTCATCAGTGTATAAAAGAAGTCGTAAGTGTACCAACACCTTTAGAAAGGATTTGTCCTCTGCTAATGTTATTGAAAATAATACCTGTTTCATAAACATCCAATGTTTTCTTGTATATTGTCTAATGTCTACATTGCTTACACTCAAATAATTTAAGAACAAACTAAGAACTATTCAGTCTCAAAATTTTCGAAAAAATAAGAACAGCCTGATTGAACCTCAGTTTTACTGGTTCTTATAAAAAGGTAAGAGTGTACTTAATACTGATGACTTCTCACTAAATCGTATGCGCTTAATTTATGCAAAATCTCAGCCAATATGTTACATTGTTAACCATCACTCTGAACATAGTATCATTAAATCTCTAATGACGAACTATCAATTATCAATTATCAAGTAGCAAGTTTATTTACCAGTGCAGGAAAAACATATAGATTTGACCCCACCATGGCCTAAAACAAGCAAATAGGACTAGTGTCAAATTTCATAAATACAGTAGTACCTCCGGTCTTTGAACGACTCTGCAGTCGAAAAAATAGGAATTCGTCCAAAAACTTCGAGAAAAACGTGCCTTGCTGTTCGAACAAATTATCGGAGTTCGAGTAGATTGAGTCGATCGAGCCACAGAATAGAGTCACTTGCTCAGTCCACGCCGCATAACTACTCTGAGTGTATCGCAAACAGTGTATTCATTAGTGTTTGTTTTTTTTTGAGCTTATTTATAGTCTCAGGCTATTTCTGCATTAGCCTACTTTCAGTTATGTTTTAAGGGAAATAATGTCCCACTTCTCGAACAAATTGGTTTTCGACCATTGTTTTGGAACGAAATGCGTTTGAAAACAAAGGTTCTACTGTACATTCCTCTGTATTATTTTGTCCTAATCTCAGAACTTGCTGCCTGTGTTTTGCAGGTTTATGCTCTGCTTGTTTGCAAACAATAATGTTAGACTGAAAATGTTCGATACTACAGAAGTCGAAAATGTTCAATAATTCCTTGTACCTGCGACTTTGCTCAATTTCTTTCCTCTGCTAACCTTTGCAATTTTCTCAATGTTAATTTTTCTTGTATACTTTGAAGTAACAGGTTGTAATTCATGGACATTTGATCACTGATTTCAGGTTTGAAGGCTCTGTCCCCTTTAACGCCATTCGAATATGCGATGACGGGTTTAAACATGAATCTCATCATGGCAACTAGTTGCATTCAGGCCTCTATCCTCTCACTCCATTTGTTTACACTATAGTTCTTCGGAAGCAACTCATTAGCATTCGTTTCATTTTTTGTATTGTTCTTTATTTCTATGATGTGACTGAGTGAATGCAATGTTCATTCTATCATATCATTCTATATGGTCTATTCATTTTGGATTCCTTTCGTAGGGGGATACACGAAAAATAACCTAAAAGATGCACGTTAAGGGAAAGTTACATTAGAAATAGAAAAGTTGGCTTCGAAACTAACAAAAATTAACTTGCACTGCTAAACAGGAATAATTTTCAGGGATAAATAGGTTATGTACAGAAGAAAATCCCCTGTTGGTATAATCTGATATTTTATTCCCGAGTTTACCAATCAACCCGGAATAACTGACTTTGATTCCTCGGGGACTTTCGTCCCCATTTGTAAATTTGTTGGCATTTTCATTTTTAATGTGGCTAAATGTGTACATTAATTTCACAAGCAAGCGTTCCTTTGAGAGCTGAGTTACATCTTCTTTGAGATAAGTAAGTTAGGGCTCGTTCTGGTATTTCTCCTTGAAGTTCTTCTTTTGTCATCCAGCAGCAGTTGTAGTATGTGTAAACAGAGGCAAATTTAAATAAAATGTAAACAAATGACGTCACCGTTCAGGTTTCTAATTGATTGTTAAGGATCGCTTTTGATTAGCTATTACAAAATTTCCCTCTGTTGTATGTGTACGTTTTTTTATAGGAAAGTGCTTTGTAAGAAAGTGATCCTCGGCCTGTGAAAAAGTTAAGAAAGTTCAATACTGGATTTCTGAGGCCTAAGAGATAGGATAAGTTGATTCACGCTTGAAACTCAAATTTTTATTCAAGCCCGTCATTTGTTTTGTTTTGTAAAGATCTCCTGTGACAATATATAAGTATTTCACTATTTTATTTGTGTAATGCCCGTCTGTTTGTGTAACGATGGAGAGCTACATAATCTCAGGCATCGTAGTTAAGAAAGCGTCAGTAATGAAATCATGAGAACGCTAGGAAATCTTCAGTACTAGACGATAGAAAACTTTCTTATTGTAAAAAATGTGTTTATCAAACATCGTGCATACAGAACAAACTGAAATGATGCGTGCTGGCATGATGCGTGCTGGCATGATGCGTGCTGAAATGACACGTTATTTTTTGCGTCTTGGGACATTTCTACCAAAAATATAGCCTACCAAAAATTGTGGCCGACAGGACTAAAAATTCAATCTTTTTACAGTTATGTATAGTTTCAAACTGCAGTTTGGTATGTTATCTCAAATTTGTGCAATCAACTTCTTTCGGTGTCCGTTATTCCCTCCCTCAACCAATGCACAACATTTTCTTTTGTATCCATGGCAACTCACCAGGATATAGCTGCCTCTCTTCGTTCTTTGTACCGGAAAGAAAAGCATCATTAATAACTTACTGATGGCTTCCTCCTCCTCAGTCTTTCTACTCTCCGCCTGAGTCTTCTCCTCGTAAACACACCGTGCTATTGCCTTCACAACTATGCTGTAATAAGTCCTGGACCGTGATACAACCTAGGGATGTCATAAGTAGGCCCAATCGGTTGAGGTGTATTGAGAACATTGAAGTCTTTTGTATCAAAAACGACAATGGTTAAGTGAAAGGGATTCTGTTCCTTTGGAGTAATTGTATGATCTTACTATTGCATGCATGCGCTTACCAACTTAAACACTTACTTTTTTAATATTACCTTTATTTTTGCGATAAGTTTTATCATAACGAAGGATAGCTCTCTTTCCCTATTCTAGAACTCACGGTAGGCTTTGAATCAAATCTTAGCAGCAATGCAGAAAGGAAAGCTTAAAAATATTCGATACTAGTTTCTGATCTGATAAGAGCTCTGTTTGGATCTTTGCAAACTCATGTCTTTCGTTTCTTGAAATTTATGACTTCTTCTCTAATGACATACACCAAATACTCTTTCTCATTTCCAAGCTATCTGCAATTTCATTTTGTACTAATGGAAAAAAACAGGGCCTAAACAATGTTATTTTCCATTTCTTTTCGCATAACATGTGTGCTGTTTATCTTTTCGTATATGCTGTAGCCCAAGCTAGCGAATCACGAATTGCCTTGAAAGAGTGAAGGAATAAATTTATAACTTAAGTGAATACAATATATAACTTTCCAGTAGTATGCTATTTTTGTTAGCAGAGAAAGCAAGCCAGGTGCAAATCACCTTTTAGTGAGATATATATTTGTAGAAGTTGATATAGTTTATTAATGGGATGAAGTTCATTAATCTTATTTCTATGGTTCGATTTTATTCAATGATAGAAAAGATACGGTCATTTGCTAGCTGGGGGCTCTATCGCATCTATCTATGTATCTGGAGAGCTCTTCGTATATTATAACAGCGAAGTAAAATGTACAACGATTTGAATTTGAATTAAGCACTGCGTTGAATTTATGGTTATGTTAGGCACCCGCAATTGAATCATGAGGGACGGGGGTAGGAGTAGTGCTCATAATATTGGTTATAAATATTCATTAGTACTAATGAAGATATTTATCGAAGCGTTTACATTCAAGTAAATGTGTGTATGTATGTATATATAGTTCTTCAAACGTAGTGCCGCAAAGCGCAGTAGTAATATGCATAAAATTCAATTTTATGCATATATATATATATATATATATATATATATATATATAAATTAAAACTACTATGTGCTCTCGACAAGCCTGTTTCGTGAACGGTATTGTTCACTCATCCGTTAACGAATAATACCGTTCAATACCGTTCACGAAACAGGCTTGTCGAGAGCACATAGTAGTTTTAATTTATATATATTCTGCTCTACTTTACGGTATCGAGCACTGTATTGGAAGGACTCATTACTTCTCATTTATATATATATATATATATATATATATATATATATATATATATATATATATATATATATATATATATATATATATATATATATATATATATATATATATATATATAAATAAATATATATATATATATATATATATATATATATATATATATATATATATATATATATATATATATATATATATATATATATATATGTATATTAATCTATGAGTTAGAACTACTGTATACTTATATGTATTCTTCTCTACTTCACGGTATCGAGCACTGAGCATACTGAAAGCTTTTTTCCTCCGACACTCGTCAGAGTATGAAACATCGGATAGCAAAAGAATATTCCCGCCTTTTCGTGCTATATATATATATATATATATATATATATATATATATATATATATATATATATATATATATATATATATATATATATATATATATATATATATATATATATATATATATATATTTATATTTATATGTGTATGTATGTATGATGAAAGGTCCTTGGGTCCTCGCTCATTAGACAGATCTGTCACCCAAGAGATGAGATGCGTTGTTTTATAAGAAACTGGTCTATAAGAGAGTAGCATTGACTGCTGCTAAGAATGTTAAGAATTGTCAGTTCTTGATTTTTAGACTGTATGAAAGTCATATACATTTAAAATCCACAATCACTGGTTTTACTTTGTATAGAATTCTTGTGATAACCAATGTATTCTAGTGTTATATTTGTGTACTGCCTGGCTGTCTGTGTAGAACTGTAATGTTACGCAAGCTCGGCTGCTCTTGCTATGAAAGTCTTAGGAAAACTTCAGTTCTGAAATCATGACTATGCGGAGCAAGTTTCAGTATGGGACGGAAAAGACCTTCGTACATAAACAATGTGTACCCTTCAAGATAGAGCAGCCTCTGTAGCCAAACTGGCCCTTGTGTGTTGGATGATTTTATGCTGGCATGGCCCGTAGAAACTAATTGTTCGGAAGCATATTGGAAGGCATCATTTAAGAGAAAGCATTACTTACCTGCATTTTGTCAGGAATTTCTGAGCCTTCAGTTGATTCAGGAGTATTTCTTACAGTTTGGTCAAATGCATGGGCGTTTGAGCCGTGGGGGCTGGGGATTGTAGCCCCTCCACTTTTTCTCACAAATGTACTTCAGTACCAGTTTGAGTAACCTCTATATCAGTGCGGTTTTAGGTTGTCTACTTGAGCTCCCCACCAAAAATATTACTCCACCTACCGTCCCTGAATTGTGTTGTTTATCAACTGTAAAATCATTATGCTGTGTTGGCATTTTTAGTTGCATTATTAGTGTAGCAACAAACAATTTTACATATTCGTGCTTTCCTTTCAAATTAGTAACGTTCATCTTTTAGATCATTTGGGCAATTGCTCAGTGTAGTAGTGCAAGGTGAGCCAACGTGGAACTTATTCTACAATCACTTTTGGGATCCTCGGATAAAAGAATTATGTTTCTTTTTGACACACCGGAGGCTCATACTCTCTTTAGATAATGCTATTGCATACAGTCTGTTTTTTAGTGTTACGTCATCTCCACCCCCCGTGTTTGTTTTCAATATGTTCTACTAACTGGTGAATACTTAATGTTGATACAAGATGATTGCAAAAGATTGAGCTTTGTTTTGGTGTTCATGAATGCAAAAATTGGGGCAAGTCTTTTCAAACATTCAAAGCTGTCGGCAATGCTGCATTTTTCGTAGCAATATGATGCTGGAGACAGTTGCCGTCTGTGTTATAGTCGTAACGGGTGTATTAGCAATGGTTCAAGCATATTATGTTGGCAAATGTTTTGAATCTGGACAGCCGAGAGAAGACGCACATTTCAACAACGAAATTCTTAAACAAGATTGTAAGTAACATTCTTTGGAGTTCCTTCAACCTAATTCTTACCGCTGCTTCATGCGAAAGTCCCATTGAAGAAAAAAACAAATTTCTGTTTCTGCCCATTTTATTCAGTTTGAGGTTAATGTAGTTGAAATAAGGAATGTGAAATGAAAGAATCAAGTGAAAGGTAAGATTTCATTTTGGGGTAGAGTAGGTGCTCAGTACTAAAATATTTGTGTAGGTATTAAAGATAAATTCATTTGCAGTTTTTATCGTGTGATTAGATTACAATGTTTGACATGGGGATCGTGAATGTTTTATACACCATTTCTTTTGTCTTGTTCAAGACTGCTTTGCAGTATTGTTGAAGGAAAGGTCCCCCATTGTATGGAGGAAGCCCCAGTTTAGATTCAGAGTGAGTTATGCCAAAAGGTTTAATAGTAGAGTATGTGTAAACAACCATTTGGCCATTAATAGTCAGCTAATAGGACAGAATTAAGTTCCACCCTCTAGCGTAAGCAGAATAGTTGCCGTTTTGAGTGTTGGCTTTGATCATATCATGAAACAGTTTTATGAAACAAAGAAATATAGTGGTTGCAATATAGCTTATTAACATACAACTGATTCATAGTTAATTTTGAAATGACTTTGAGGCCGCCATTTTCATCCTATCTTATTGTCACGACATAACTCTAGACAGTATTAACATAATGTCATTGCAGAGCCATTTTCGTCCACATTATATACCTTTATATCCTTCTCTCTTTCATTAATATAGTGGGGTTGCAACGACAGGAGGCACGTTTTAAACGCATTATATTGAATATAGTCAGATGTCTTAATTTATTATTCATCGGAGGGTGTGTTCGCTTCGCTCAGAATATTTTAATTCGAATGAATAACTGAAACCCGCTTGTAGGGATTTGATCATGAATCGGACGTCGCTGGGACAGCTAGGGTCTTTTAATTCATTATTAATTTATCGAGTCGCCAAGCGTCTATTCATTTGCACCAAGCAGGTTTGCATATATTTGAGCATGTTTTGTCGTTTGATGCATTTCATTTGACCAGTGATTCGGGATTGTTTCTCTCAGTTCAACGTAGCTGGTAAGCATCTGTGAAACTAGAATTTTCAATGTAGAATTCTCTTATATAATGTGTTGCTCTGAATTTCATAGAAGGATATTGCTTTCTTGTCTCTGTTTTGATATCAGGGATGGGTTTTGAGCAATTTTTATAGTTATATTTCTATGAATACTTGTAATTGTTACCTATTATCTTCTTAGAGACAACTGGGTGATCATCATAACATCAGTAAATTGAATTTGATCGTCAAATAAAACTGCTCAAATGCCGGTTCCATATCTCGCCCTTTTAGTTCTTGGGATATTTATTGCTGCAACCGCCGCCGAGATTTATATGTTTTTGAATTGTTCATGGCTGAAAAACAGAGCTTGCACAGTACCAAATCGATGCAATAGTTTGTACTAACTTGCTCGAAAGTTTGTTGAGGTTTGCTGGCAGTGCAGCTGAAGTGCTAAGCTTGAATTTGTTTGATTTTTTTAGAAACTTTACCTGTCTATTGCAAAGCTTACCGGTATAAAGAATTCATTTGGCTGCTGTTTAAGATTCAACATGGATATTTACCATGAATACTTTTGAATTTATTGGACTTGCATTTTTGGAAGTTCTATTGATTTACGGGTTGTATAAGCTGTTTTTTGTATTGCCACTCCTTCTCTGATTTAAAGTGCTACAGTTACCTCCCAGCATGGTAGTATCTGGAAGTTTTGCATTGGCGTCGGTTTGTTGGATAGCAATTGCTTATTTATTGGATGTTAGAGCACTTTTTCGATGCATTCATTAGAAAAGAGCATAGGAATTCGCTTTGAAAAGCATTGATATGCTCTTTTGAAGGAGGAAATTTGTTTTCCTTTTCACAATAGTGGCACGCAGCTTTTCAATAAGACATTGCGTTTTTCCAACCACTTTTATTCAAGGAACATCTAACATACCTTGTCAAACCACGAGTAAGCCACCTTATTAAAGCAATACACCTTTGTGGTTAGGACGTGCATTGCGGAAACCTGAAAGCAACCAGAAGCTCCTGTGCAGTAGGCAATAGAATCAAATCCAAACGTAGGATTGATTGTGGATTATGGAGTTTTGGTGACTATTTTTGTTCTAATTGCGAGTACGGGTCTTCTTATTGGGAACATGTGGATTGATTAAAAGCTGTCTTCAAGATGGTTTTCACAGGAAGTGTTGCACTTACGTCAATTGCTTGGCTTACTCTGCTGTATATACTTGACCTCAAGTTTGTTTTTCGTGGTGTAAGATAACGTTCTTTAGTAGAGCTAGGATACTCTATAATGTGAACATTTCGATTTTTTTCGTTTAGGGTCCTGCTTTGGACTTTGATTATTCAATTTGCCTTTCCTATATTCTGTTCAAAGACCTAGCTGTTGAATAAAAAATGGAAGCCGGTCTTGTATGTATGTATGTATGTATCGATGTTGCCATTTTTGATGGGGGCGGGGAGAGTAAAAATTAGATTGTATCAACAGAAGCCCGATTATGTAACCATAACCACCCCCTCCCTACCAAATATTAGCAGGGTTTGCTGAGTGCCCCATGATTTACCAAAAGCATTGGGAAAACGAGAGAACTCTATATTCAACGCCCTGCGAGGTGGCCCTTGCTTGCCTACTGCACACTGAACAGGTGGAAATTTGCCAAATGTCCCCAGTGCCAAAATCGGGAAGCAACAGCGCACCAATTTCTATGATGAAAGCGTATCTAAATGCTGCTAATCTTTAAATAGACATTTTCCCGTCAATTACGAATAATATCTTTATTTCAAATATCCTAGTGATATTCCTATGGAATATTTTGTCTTGACTGGACTGTGCTACAATAATGTTATTTATTTGGGACTTTACTATACATATTACTAAGTTAGTTTCTCCACACACCATCCCTTTATTCCCGCCTGTACACTCACACCGTGGATAGCACGGTAGATTGGCCTATAGAATATACTCGTTGTCAGGCAGATGTAATGGGATCACAGATTCATTGCTAAGCAGCAGCATTATAGGTAAATAAATGTTTTGTTATTAAGCCATTAATTGATATTTAAAGATTTTAGAAAGGGTTGTGTTTGATTGAATCATTTAAACTTTTTGCATCTTTTGAGATTAGAAGATCAAGCAAGATTATTTTTTCGCTTGGTATATGCTACAATTGTGTATATTATATTTACAGCACGCGCTTTTTTATAAGGAACCATTTTATAAGGACCTACATGTAGAATGCCGAAATGTTTAGAGAAGAACTTATACTATCAAAGGAAAATTTCTAAAGGAACTTTCAGTTTGAACAATTTTTCAAATGGCAGAAAATCAAGAATTAGAAAGCCGGTTTCATTCACTTGCTGCCATTTCCCGCATAGATTGTTTGCTTTGCTTGTTTAAATTGTTTCATTGAACTTTTTTATTTTTGGTCTTAAGTTATAGCCAAAACAACAGGTAAAATTCAAAATCTCAATCCTTTATTTGTGTCTGTACCATATGAATGGCACTAAATGAGGAGTGAAAATCAAGAAAGTATTAAGGAACGTTTTGTGTTACAATATGATCACTTGAGGTCCAAAAATAAAGAACTTTTGGAACTAGTCCTTGAACTCGGTTACTTATCAAAACAGCGTGTACTTACAGGAGATAGCAATTCCCCTATTGATTTGCACTGAATTACGGAGCTTTACAATGATATAGTTCTTCGATTATAGCTTGAATTTTGAGCAATTTCATTGACATTATGTTGATATGTGCATATGTCCTTGAATGACGATTCTTCTTATGAAATTCTTGGTCTTTGTTGCAAAAACCTACATTACACCATCCTACGTAGCACCCCTAATGGCAACGAAAAAGAGGGAGCCAGGTTGGGTGACAAATGTGTGCTGTAAGGGCTTACGTTCCTCCTGGCAAAACAGTTAGACTTAATGCTTCTAGAATCAGTATGGTAAACACAGTTTCTTAAGGGGCTATTCACGTACTACGTCACACTAATTTTGGCACTTTTAGACACCCACCCACCCCTTGTCACACTTTGTCACAAATTCAAAACTACGCACCCATCCCCAATGTGTGAAGTCATATTATGAATTTCAATAGGGTATTTTTTCTGCTTTCGTAGTAATGTGTTTAGTATATCTTTTTTATTGAACTTCACTACATCATCTTTCATACAAAATATAGTAAAACAAAATTGTAAAAATGGATACAGGCATTACAACACTATTTGAGGTTGTCAAAAGTTAAAGTCTTTATAAATTGGATAATCTATATCTAAACAATACATCCATGTGAACTAATGTTTCTTAAATATCAAGATCAAGCAGATAACATGATCTAGATCTAGATTTTTTTATTTAAACAAAAAGGTCTCAACTTTGAGCAGAAAGGCATCAATTTTGCTAAATATCGAATAGTTTAAAAGAAATGTGACATCACAATCCAAAAAAATCCCACCTACCCCTTGTGATACTTTGTCACAAAAATCAAAGGGTCCTCCCACCCCCCTTGCGAGCACCTAAGACTGAATCCACAACTTAGAATTGCGAAAGCAAAAACACAGTCAGCCCAACATGACCTCGAGGCTAGCCTACAAGTTATTTATGATAGTGGTTTCAGTTCGGAGACAAGGAAATAGAGAACGAACGGTTCTGAGCAAAGTTAGTGAATTTTACACATTTAGTATGTGAGATTGATACTGGTACATCGCTTTCAAGAGAGGTATATTTATTATGAAATGAATTGTTACTATTTTTACTTTCATGAAATCTTTTTTGAACTTTTGATAGGGAGTTTGGTCATTTTACTTAGCGGGCAGATGATAACAGCGAGGATAGCTGGAAAGTATATATCTAGCAGATATCGTTTACTTGACAATTCCAGATATTTTTTGCCAAGTTTCTAAGTGTAGTGCGATTGAGAAAGTCAGTGTGACACAAATTTTCGGGACACTACCCAAAAGATATCTTCAAGAAGGAATACCGGAATCTTACGACGTAATATGGGGAAACATCAGTGCGGATGTTAAGAATCAGTTGCACGGAATTTACATATAAACTATATGTCATTTGAAAGTACTCTTTGCGTACGTCAAGATATACAATAAAATTTTGCGGGATTGCGTATGCGAAAGAAATTATAACGGAAAATATTCAAAGCTTGCGCACAAACCCATTGGGACTCACCAGTGTTTACAACGGGAAGTGTGATCATGTACGCAGTAGAAATGGTGATTTTTGAATATATTTCTTCGGTAGAGACACCATAGTATTTGAAATAAAGACACAGTCCAGGACTGACCCCAACCCTGCGTTCTGCGACCCTGTCCCACGAGAAAATAAACAGCGTAGAGTTGAATACATGCAATATCAACTGCAACGGATTCTTAACATCCCCCGTTCATTCATGAAAGCAAAGGTATACATTCTGTCGTACTGATACTTAAGACAAAGACTGAAAATAAAAATAATGGTCAAAGCAAAGCCAATTTGATAGATAAGCTTTTATTAGTAAACGACAGCTAGCCCCAAAAGAATGCCAGACTTTTGTGCCTTGAAGATGAAGAAGTTGTGGGATTTGCAAGGATATCAAAGTTGCAAAGCATTGAAGGGTGTCCATAGAGACTTTGGGGATATGAGGAGCTTTACTGTGAGCACCATATAGTTTTCTTTATGCTTACTTAGATGGTGATCGGTGACCATAAAATTTGCTTCATTTATAGGATGTCAAAGACAAAATGTTGCTGCTGTGTCTGTTTCTAATTCTGGGCATTTCATTGAGGAACAAGGGAGTAACTGGTACATGTGAGTAATGGTATACTATTGACATTACTAATGATAATATGGTTTTTGTCTCTGTCAATAGTGTTTCACTTGAAGATACACTGAAAAATTTTGCTTTGTACAGTTGTAAATTGAAGACTTTGATACATATCCAAAATGTGATAAACACCTCAGGTAGATTTTGAAGAGTGATATAGAATTTAGTCCTAAAGTATTCTTGTGAGCAAGAAACTTATCAAAGTGTCCCATTTCTCCACTAAATTTTTGTCAAAGACCACTACTTTGCTGGGATCAATTAGCTTGTTAGCTACATATTCATGTTTTTTGCTATTGTCAGCTTTAAACAAATTGTATACAGATAAACAAATACTTGTATTTTCAAGATCACTCTGAATTAGGTAGTGTTTGAGCTATTCCCATAAAAAGTACCTGAGGTGCTCATTTAAAAGTTAACTTGGAAATGGGTGCTGATTTGAAGTATGTGGTCTTTTGAAGGGGTTCTCAATTACAAATTAGCAAATAAAAAACTGTATATCAACTTCACTAAGCAACCTCAATCAGTACAACTTTACATAAAGTACTCTCTCTCTCATTCTCTAGTATTTTCTCTTTCTTTTTATTAGCATGTGATATGCCACTTGGGATGCAGGATGGCAGGATCAAAGATGACCAGTTATTGTCAAAGGGAGATGTAGGTGGAACTTTTGCAAAGGACTCAAGGATTGAAAAAGGATCTGGATGGTGTTCAAGGGCAGACCTCTCACTCAAAAAGTCAATATATGATCCATTCACATATCTTCAAGTTGATCTACTGCATGTTCATAAAATCACAAAGTTGAGAGTAGGAGGGGGAAGTAAGGCTGTTGATTACGTGCCAGGAGAGTTTGCCAAACTTTCATACAGAGTTAATGAGAAGAGTAAATACATTATGTATAAGGTTCGTTATTTTGTTGTTGTTGTTGGCTGAATTGAATTTTGAAACAAATTAGTAGTTTTTCATTTGGATATAGAATGGTTGGTTCTCTAATTTTGTTAAATTTACAGGTACTTAGCTGACTTTATGACTAGCTGGCTAGCTGGCTGTTTGGCTGGCTGGCTGGCTGGCTGGCTGGCTGGCTGGCTGGCTGGCTGGCTGGCTGGCTGGCTGGCTGGCTGGCTGGCTGGCTGACTGACAGACTGATTGAATGACTTGGGTGGGTGGATGGATGGATGGATGGATGGATGGATGGGTGGGTGGGTGGGTGGGTGGATGGATGGATGGATTGATGGATGGATGGGTGGGTGGGTGGATGGATGGATCGATGGATTGCTTGTTGGCTGGTTGGCTGGCAGTCTGTCTGACTGACTGACTGACTGACTGACTGACTGACTGACTGACTGACTGACTGACTGACTGACAAACTGACTGACAAACTAGCTGACTGATTGCTTAATTGAATGGCAGACTAGCTGAATGACTGACTGTAGGGTTACCAGGTCAATTGGGCTTGATTGATTGATGTATTAATCCATTCATTCCTTTAATCATCAATTAATCAGTTGACTAATTAGTTGCTTTGTTAATTCATTGGTTGATTGAGTGAATGATTGATTATTCATCAAAGCACATTTTGTCAAGCATTATTGAAGCTTTAGGATCTCCTTCAGAAGCACTTTTATGCTTTTTGCTAGGGTTTTTGTCTGCATCTTGGTTTTACTTGCTTTGTGAATTTAGTATTTCATTTATTCAACAGGATATGGTTCCACTCTCTGGTGTTAAACACCCAGCAACAAGAGATGTTGATTTAGTGCCCCCAATTATTGCAAGGTATCTCAAGTATCAGCCACAAGTTGATTCAAATCCAAAATGCATGACAATGGAAATTTATGGCTGCCCACTACATCAATCTAGTGAGTGTGCTTTCGACATGTGTTTCCTTTCCTATTACTGCTTTCTGTTTCATATTCAGATTGCTGCAAGTCTTATTTTCAATCTTCAACCTTCAATCTTCTGCTCTAAATCTTTTGATTCATCTATCTCTTCTTTTGGATCACACGTATACTATTATGTCCTGAATAAGCACCCCCTTCTTATTGTTTTAGAAGAAATTACTGCACCCCCATTCTTATTGGGTCCCTCACTTATTTAAAATTTTCCCATGTTTGTAGAGACACCTGCAAACAGCTAAGTTACTGATTTTGAATTTCAGCAATCTTCTTCTTGTAGGCTTCTTCTTCAAATTCAGTCAGAAAGTTTGTTTTGACAATTTACAGGACTCTTCTTCATGGTCCTTCCCAATTAATGTTGGAGATGACACTCCACCAGACTTCCTTGTCTTCCTTCAGTTTTATAGGATCAGTTGTTTTTGTCTGTCCAGTCTATTATGTAATGCTTTCTTACATCTCCCTCTTTCTCCATTTTTGCTCTTTTCCCTTCTGTCTCTGCTGTTGTTATGAGGTGTTTCAGATTGTACAGTCCTTTTACATGTCCAACAAACATTGCTTGTTTCATCGTTGATACATTTGGCTACCCACAGTATTTTTGCATTCTCCAAATAGACCATGTTTTGGTGGTCTTAATTATCTTATCAGCAGCTTTGTTGAATGCCCCAAGATTATTGCCAGCACTTAAAGTAACCATGATCTCCTTGTCAATACAAGTCTAGGGTAGGAAGGGATAAACCCCCATACATTTCTCATTAGTCTTCCATGCTCATGGTTTTCATTTTTTTCCTTTAGTCTTTCTCCATTTCGTTTCCTTTGGAATGGGTTCATTTCAATTCACTCCAATTTTCTTCGTCTCTTCTGCATTACTTTGTTCCTCCATGCCCCTTATTGCTTAACAGTTTGCCAATTTCATCCATGTCCTTCTTGAGTGTATGCTTATTGTTGTACTAATTCCTTAATTGTCATGGGCGTCACGTTCAACTTGTCTCTTTATTATTGACTACATGTCAGTTAATGTATGACTTTTATTTATGTCTTTCATGAAATGGTAGGCAGAATAAAGCTAGCTTGTACCTAATAAGTAAATCTCTTATGGCCTTCAATTGGCTAATTTCTCTGCTGATAGGTGCAAAAGGTTCGTAGTTTTTTCTTCAAACTTTTGATTACGCCAGTGATTATTTGCCCAAATAGCATGCCTCATTTTCATTTTGTTTTCTTTAGGTTGTCGGAAGGGAATACTGAATTTATCGATGCGTTACAATGCTTCATCAACTGCAGCTAATTTGTCCCCTAGTTATATAACACCAGATTCACTCTTTCCGTGGGGACCTGGCCGAAAATCACGTCCATTCGACGAATCTCTCGATGTTGACTTGAAGAGTCTCTACTTAATAACAGGTGTTCAAACATTCCAACCAAAGTACTCGGGTAACGTATTGAAGCAGCCTGATAGCTTTGTCTTCAAGTACAGAAACAATGATCCTGACTGGATCGCATACACCGGTGGATCATCGCAGACCGTAAGCTCTCTTGAATGTCATGTCATTTGTTACATAAACTGCCATCATTTTTGGCTATGGTATGCAAAACGTTTATAAGGGAGGGCTTGTTCATTGTTTGGCCTCCCCTGAACTGTATTTATTTGAGATGCAGGATAGATATGAAAGAACTAGATCTTGCCTACTTCACAGCTTCCAAAACCTTAGCATCTCATAGAAATTACCTCTCAAACTTATTGTCCTACATTTTTTTTTATAATTTTACTTTCCTCTCTCCCATATTTGACTTGTTGATCAGTTTTTTTGATAGCGTTCTCTATTTCTTTATCCTCATCAAATGCCATCTTTTTTATAATTTCATTTTGTTCTTATGTGCAAATTTGTCGATCCTGAAACTTTCTGTTGAAGAGTTTCATTCGTTCCTTATCAAACCGTAGCTTTTCCACATGGCACTTGTTAGCTTGCCTAGAATGCTCAATATGATTAATGTCTTCTCGACCTCAGGAAATTGAACTTTTTTCAAAGTTTCTGACTCTCAGGGCGACCTCGGAGTTCAGTGTTAGCAGCTATTATTCATCTTTCTATTTATCGTTAACTCTCAATCTTCATCTTGTCATATATACTTTGCATTTGTGTATCTTCTGGTAATGTATTTTTATATTTTCTTTCAATCTTTACTTTCAGCTCAAAGTTTAGTATACTTTTAGAGATATATATGTTACAAAACCTACGCCACAGACAGAAAACTTGTGGAAGTAGTTTGCAGACTCTCACTACTACTTTGTCAAATTTATAAAGGTGTCAACTGGTGTATATTTTTTGTCAGGTTGAATTTAATACATCGCAAGTCTTTGGAAGCATTGTAACGATAACTCCAACAGTTCTTGCTAAGCACATTAGAATATCCCCAGAGCAAAGTGAAAAAAGATACATGAAAATGCAATTTTATGGCTGTTTGATGTCAGGTATTTATGGTTGTTTGCTTACCTAAGTTGCCTAGGTATTGTAGAGTCTTATGTATAGTTACTCTGGAATAGTCTTATTTACAGAATAGTCAAATATTGGAATAGTATACTGAAGTCATGCATGTGGACTCTCTTTGTTGTTGTCCTGATCCTTAAAGTCATTCAGAAGCTGCATTTTCCAACTTCAATATCCCTAATGTTTTACTATTACACCAGCCTAATTTCTAACCATCGAATGTATTAAGTTGTCGAAAGAGATACGATATAGAGCGTGTCGCAAGATCTACGATATACAACGTGTCGCAAGATCTACGATATGGAAGGTGTCGCAAGAGATGCGATATAGAACATGTCGCAAGAGATACGATATAGAATATGTCGCAAGATCTACGATATAGAACCTGCATATTTGACTAACTATTCCACTATTTATTTACTATTCGTGTTGACAAATCATGATTCGTCGATCTTCTTAGGTCGTTCCTCGCAACATAGATGTGTTCTATTTTCCAACCCTTCATTTGTTCCTACCCCCGCAATTCTTATTTTTCAGAAAATTTTCCAACCCCCATTTATTCCCCCCCCCAATTATTCTGAACTCAAGAGTAACTGTCATATGGAGGACATATGAATCATCTATGATTGACATCCGGTCATACGATTGTGGAAAGAAAATAGAACGTTAATACATGAAAGCAGTACTAATACCAAGTAACGAAAATTTACACGTGAACATTTTATATGAAAGGTACCTATTAAAAGAGTTTAGGTAGAATATACACGAGAATTACTATGTTATTAAAATGTAAAACCCTTTATAGATATATGCTATATTTTCATGTTTTAGTATAATTTATTTTATCAACTTTCTGATATATTGATTCCGTAGCACCTTGAATCTAGGGTCAGTTTCCACCAACGAAATTGTTTCGTTTTCAACCAGTCTCATTTCGTGTAGATCCGACTATCTTTGGGATGAAGACTGCTTCTCCTCCAACATCACGTCCGCTGGAATCAACTCTTCAGACTACGCTGATAACGAAAGGTACGAAAAATAATTCGAATTTTTAATAAACTGTCTATTTCATTAATTTGGTTATATTTTACGAAGCTTATTGTAGAGGAAGCTTTTATCAAACCAGCTATAAGCTCAACTGAAATATCAAAACTGGGCAATTTTATTTTGATGCTTTTTGATTAAAATATAAGTTGTGTATTTCTAAACTCTTAAAAAGTTGCATGATCGAATCTGTTTATTGTTTTAGCTTTTATCTTTTTCTGTTCACACCGAGACAACATAATTATTTTTAACCAAGTATGAAAATTTCGATATTTCCTATAAAATTTGTTTTCTTGCTTTACCTTTTTGGAAGTAGTTTACATACTACTCCGCTTTTTAAAGATTTCAGTATTTATAGCATGTCTTATAGCTTTAAATGCTGTAGTGAAGTACATATGTAGTCGCAAGACTAATCACAATTTATTATAACTTTGGCAGTTTATTTTTATCTGAATCTAAAGTAAATGAAAACTAATAAAGTCTAGATGCTTAGCTTCAGGTTGACAATTAACCTTGTATTAACCTTGCATTAACCTTGTATTAACCTTGTATTAACCTTGGAGTTTTGAAAGTAATTTTTATTGCTAGGCGTGACATCATACAAAACGTTGGTGACTAAACAATTTGCAGACAAAACCTCAAAAACCAGAATTATGAAGTCTACAACGCGTAAACCACCTTTGACTGGTTTTACAGCCGTCAGGCACTTCACAACACATAAACCACCTTTGAATGGTATGAAACTTGCAATCGTTAATGACTTTCCTGTTGTCAATAAGTCTAAAATTCGTCTTAATTGTTAAATGTTTGTTTAAGCTCCTTAGATATTATTGTATAGCCGTCTTGGTTTCCATTCAGAACTCATACAGGTGTAAACTTGACTTTGCTTTTTTTGCTCTAGGATGTTGATTCTTGTTTCTTTTCTGTGAACCACTGGTGTAATGGTTTTTAGTTGATTTAGGCCATCGCACCATGCTATTGTGACAAGGCTGAACGTTCCATGTTCTTCCCTTTTGATGCCATCTGTTAAGCCAGTTGTATCATTGCTTTCTTGTGCTAGCATTATATAGTTCTGATATAGTTACCATGCATGTTTTGAAATTGCATCTGAAATTGGGAATTGCGGTCTTTACATGCTATAGACAGATGAGTACCACAAATGATTTTGTGTTAGTTTGTACGCTCTTTTCCATGATATAGCATTCAGAATGATATTTATGTACATCGAGTATTTTGTTATTACTTATTTTTTCATTTTAGTAGTTTTTAGGGTATATAGGATGTCCTGACATTGATTTTTTTGTCAATATGCTTTGCTTGGTGGTGCTACTTTTGGCCTAGCTGTTTTGAGTTGGTTTATTGTAACTTGAAAATCAAAAGGAATGGGAGTAGTGACCACATTTTTGAATTAGAAAAACTGCATTGTACTCATTTCAATCATTAGGATTCTCCTCTTTAAAGTTATTATTTTTTTAGCTGGCAACACAAACGACAGATCTAGTCCAACGCTAGTGATTGTCATCGTGATTCTCGTTGTTATCATCGTCTTGATCATCATTCTGTTTCTCGTGTGTTTGTATCGTGGAAGAACAAGAGAGTTACCATGTAGAAGTGTTCGATGTGGTAGAAAAAGTGGGAGATCGAAAGCTAATGGAAATCAAGGTAGACCTGAAGATGCAAACCTATTAGAAAGCCTGTCAAAAAATCCAATTTATCAAGTCTCTTTTAAAAAGGGAAGTGAAGATATCGGTCATTTGAATGCCGAGAATGGAAATGAAATGATTGGTCATTTGTATGATGAAGCTAGCAATAAACAGAGAGGCCATTTGTATGATGAAGCTAGGAATGAAGAAACTGGCCATTTGTATGATGAAGCTAGGAATGAAGAGACCAGTCATTTGTATGCTGAAGTACCAGGTAGCTTAGGTTGGTTTTTCCTTAGTTCCTTTCTTCTTTGTTTTTTCTTTCCATTATCTGTTTATAAGCACATCCAAGACTGTACCACTGAGGACTTTGGGGCCGCAGCTAGGAACAAGTTTGTCTACTATGCCCCTCAAAGTATCGCAAATGCAAGGAAGAACTGCTTTAAAAATTTTTTGCATAATTTTGTCATTTTCTGTATTTCATTTTTCCCAATTTTTGTTGGCCTCTTGTGTGAATTTACCTTGCTTTTCGCTTCAATGGTATTTTGTTGTTTCTTTCTACAATTCTTCTCGAATTAATAGATTTGCTCATATAAAGATATTTCTTCTTTTTGATTGAATTTCATGTTGTTTTGTTTTGTATGCAGAAAAAGGATGTTGTTTATGTTCTTTTTGGTGATTATAAAGTCGTTTTTCTTTGTATCGAATTATCGCTTGTGCTTCAAGTTGCAGGAAATGACGACAGCAAGCCTTTGGTGTCAGACCAATGGAACAGCAGGAAAAAGAAGTCCTATGCGGTGGAGAATATTGATCACAACAGTGCTCATTTAGATCCGATTGCCCATGAGGGTTTTTATACGAAGGTTACTGTTGAAACGAATCATCGCGATGAAGCCCCAGTTTATGCTGATACGAAATCAAAAGAAAACGTTGAAGTGAACCCCATATATGATGTATCAGCAGCTGACGATGACGCACACATTTATGAGAGAGCAAAAGGTTTGTCCGAACGAGCCAAAATTTATGAAGATCCTTATCAAAATGTTACCGGTTCAAGTTTGTACGCTGATCCTGATGTTGTGAAGGAGCGCACCTCGTTTGAGATAAGAAAATTCCCCCGTGAGAGGCTACGATTTTTGGAGAAAATAGGAACAGGGCAGTTTGGGGAGGTATGAATGGATGATTGTGTTATTGTTTATCATGTTTACATGACATCGTATACATCATTTCTGTTCATCAGCAATGAGTTTGACTTCGCGATGAATGTGTTTTGATGTCCATTGGGTTTCATTTGATGGTATGGGTACTTTATTCCCGGTTTTTTTGATGCTATTAAAGGTAGGGTGCAGAAATCTCATCTGCTATGATACAGTTGAGCTAGTCACACCGGCCAGCAAATGTCCAATGAAATGAACACAGTAATAGTGTAAGAATTATAATACATTTTAGTACTACTTCTATCTATGTATTGATATCTTTAGTATTCTTGTCTGGTTCTTAATGCAATCATTCCTAGCTTAGCACTAGAGAGTTTCCAGGGTGAAAGAAATGGAAAGCAGTTAGAGATCTCAGTTATCAATCGGGGATTTTTTTAATTTAGGAAAAGGAATGGTAGTTGTTTTATTTCACAGGTTAGTTGATGTGGTCACATGATCGTTGATTTTGTTATTACCTGTAGCATATGTCGCACGTTGATGATATACATTTCTTGGAATTATTCAAAGTGTTTCATTCTGAAGAGTATTGATGTATTATTTGCTGTGTTTTGGGTGTCAAATAGGTGTACATTTGCGAAGTTGATTCATTGGGCAGCATAGTTGGATCTGATGCCGGCCATTGCAGTTGGATAATGTCAAGCACGATTAAAGTCGCCGTTAAAATGCTGAAATCAGATGTGGAGAAAGACGTTGAGAAGGAATTTATGAAGGAAGTGAGAGTAATGGCTAGGCTACAGCATGAGAATGTAGTAATGTTGCTTGGTGTTTGCGATGAAGATCCGAAATGTATGGTAGTTGAGTATATGGAAAATGGGGATTTGAACCAATTTCTCAAAAGTTACAGTCTGACAGATGGTTTAAGTGATGTATCAACTAGAGTTTTGAATGAACAAACTTTGCTATACATGTGTTTACAGCTCTGTGGAGGAATGAAATACTTATCGTCACAAGGTTTTGTGCATCGTGACCTTGCGACCAGAAATTGCCTTGTTGGTCATTCTTTTACCGTGAAGATATCAGATTTCGGCATGTCAAGATACCTCTACTCAAAACATTATTACCGAATCGAAGGCAGGGCCGTGCTGCCAATTCGGTGGATGGCGCCAGAAAGTTTGTTTTATGGTGAGTTAGAATCATGATTATCGATTTTATTTAATTTCAGTAATTTGATCTTGTTGATTTCCTTTTTATGTACCTCCTCTTTATTTCATTTTAAGGGCTCATGTCAAATAGAAATCTTACAAGTCTCTCCTGTATCTCGACAGAAGGCACATTTCTTATCTTTCCTCTTCCCTTTTCCAACATTTTCTGATTAATTTCTCTTTTAATTCAATTTTAAAGAGCTCCCTGTCTCAATCAAATTTCTGTGAGATGACCCCTAGATTCCTGATAATCGATGTGGCCCATTGTACATTATGCATGGATGATGTCGTGTCTGTACTGTCACCATTTAATATTTCTCAATCTTGTTGGTAGTTTGTATTTTTTGATTCCTAAATCTCCCAGATTGGACAACACCGTTGACCTGTCGTAAATATTTTAGTAGAACTATTGTCTTTTGTCTCCGTTGATTGGTTATCTGCTTTTTTTAGGCACATTCACAAGTGAATCAGATGTATGGGCATGCGGTGTTACACTTTGGGAGATTTTCACATTTGCAAGGGAGACACCCTACGAATTGATGAGTGACCAACAAGTTATTGAGAACGCCTGCTCTATTGTTGCTAAAGAACAACACGCATTTAGATGTTTGCCTCATCCTCCTTCATGTTCAGATCACATCTATAGGCTACTTTTAAGCTGTTGGAAGAAGTTGCCCAACGAAAGGCCGAACTTTAACCAACTTACCCAGTTCTTCCAACGTCTTGTAGGCAGTGTCGAGGCTTCAATTTAATTCGTCAAAGAATGATGAAAGATGGGAATTCTTAGATGCTCAAGAGTGAGTTGAACTTTTTGTTGACATAATATCAAACACATATTTAGTGATGAAGTAATTTCTATAGATGTAATACTGGTATTTCAACTCAATCGTTGATATCTACTCTTACTGACTTTTTATTGAATTTAATTGTTAAAATAGGAGGCATTTCTACTGTAGGATATTTGATGTGTTTCATGCTTAGTGGAGCATAAGCTCTGCATTAGGAAAACATTTGTATATTGGCTGTATATCGCATTAGCGTCGCGTGAAGCACCTTCACAGTGGCATTGTTCTTGTTCTCTGCAATGTTCTCGTGTAGCATATGAATTTTGCCTGTCCGCAGCTTCAGTTCGTGTTATCCGCAATGCCTAAGTTATAGTTCATAAGTGTATTTCTTCATATATACATTATATGTATAATAAGTGAATATATAATATATACGTGTATTTGCCAATTTATATGCACTCTGAAGTCCCGAATAGGTGGGGGTTTGAATAGTAGGGGGCTGGAAATTTCCTAAAAACTTAATATACGAGGGTTGGAATAACCGGGATGGGTAGAATAGTTCAAAAATTGTTTCACAACTCATTTTAACTGTAAACAAAACGAAAAGCACGATTTCTCACGCTTCTTAATACTCGGTCGAATTACAGACACAAAGTAATAAACTTGGGTCTGAAATAAGAATATCCTGGGTGGATGTTTCACAAAATTAATAAGCGTAGGGAGACGTTTATTTGGGACTCAAGAGTACATGTATTTTTTAATGAATGAATACATATATTCATAGGTATAAATTGATATATAAATTTATATATGTACATACATACATATAAATATACATAAATATATGTGTATATATATATACTGTATAGATATATATATATATATATATATATATATATATATATATATATATATATATATATATATATATATATATATATATATATATATATATATATATATATATATATATTTGTATGTATGTATATATCTAGACACTCAAGAGAAAGCTTCATCTTTTAAAACGTTTCGGCACAAGCTTTGATCGGTAATTATTTGTTCCGAAACATTTTGAAAGATGAAATTTTTTTTGAGTGTCTATTTATTATCTAAAAATTTCTTAGCGATTGTAGCTTTTTGATGTTTATATATATATTTTTTTCCTTACATGTATGTATAAATATATGTATTTGCATATATTTATATTACCAAACTTTCTCAGCAGTAATAAACTAGAAATAAACTTCAAAAAAACGACGACAGATGTACGTTTGTAAAACATGTTTCGATCCCTAGGGAGTAGTTACTTGTCTTTATATCTTTTGCACGATGTATAATGGTTTATGTGTAACTGAAGATGATTGATGATGCAATCAAAATATGTTTTCCGAACTTAGATTTGTTGTCGTTTTTTTGAAGTTTATTTCTAATTTATTAATGTATATTTAATTATTTAAGGTATACTACTTCATGGCCACATTCTCAATGCATATAAATGTAGTGACTTTGAAAATATACTTAAGTATTGGAAGTTTTTGCATCTTGAATTACTCTTAAATACCGAATAATCGGGGGTAGGTGGGAGAATAAATGGGAGGTTGGAAACTAGAACACATGGATATTGCGAAGGACAAGCTAGTAAGGCCGATTTATCATGAAGTATCAATAAAAGCGAAGAAATGGAAATTATAGTTGTAGTGTAAGCGATTATTATATAACTTTCTTGTTAGTCTCTAAGTAAGGGAAAATAGTCCTTGGGTAAAACACAATTGCAGTGAAGAATCTTCATGAGTATATATATATATATATATATTTATATATATATATATATATATATATATATATATATATATATATATATATATATATATATATATATATATATATATATATATATATATATATATATATATATATATCTATATATATAGTTATTTGTAGCTAGTTAAAAATGAAGTGATTTGTGTGAGAGAGAGATCTTGATTCCTGTAAAATGTATTGGCAATATGTAAGCAAAATATCTTGTGCTATTGGTAGTTTTTATACATTTGTAATGTATTTTGGAGTTTTTAGTGCATTTTTGAATGTTACGATAAATCGCATCACATTTAACTGTAGTAAGTTTTCTAATCCTATATACATTCATATTTTATAGTGTAGCTTTGTGTTTTCTGACACAAATCTTTGTTTAATGAAGAATGACTAGTTGTGCTCTTCCCATCTCGTTTATAATCTATCTGCTGAGATGTCATAATATTTATTATATCAATGATCATAATTTTTTACTATTTATTTCCTTTATTTCCTAGCTAATATATGTGAGTTATTGCCAAATTCAATTATTTCAGCTTATATTCCAGGTGTCATTATTTCTTCAATCACCATTAGTGACACTCTTCGCCCTGATCTCCTTTCCTACTTTCCATCTACGTTTCTTAACTGCAGAATTTAAATCTAATCGAAGAAAGCAGCTAATTGTAAACGACTTAAGTATCTCAACCTTGTGGAAAACCAGTTTAACATAATAATGTTACTTTATGTTGTTAATTTAAGAAGTCAGCAATAAGCTACCTGTTGTAGTGAGACTTCATTTCATTACGTTTCATTATTATTCATTATTTTTCATTATTCAACATTTATTTCATGTACGATAAACAGAACTATTTCCATTATTCTCCTAATTTCATACTTACTCCATCGACCCAGTTTTCCGGCAGTCCCAGTCCGAGCTTTTCCGGTGGTATGAAATTTGAACAGTTTAGAATAAAGCATTGGGTTATGGTCATGTATTTGCTCTGTCGTTCATAGAATGGAATACAACACAGCCCCCTTGTTAGCTTTTTAGGGCGGCACCCCTGACCAACAATCAGACCCGTAGCCAACGTGATTTTGTTTCGTGGGGGGGGGGGGGCAAAGTTAATCAGTGCGAAGCGAGTAACAACCCATCGGGCAGCCTGGTAGCTTCTTGCGGTGTCATTTACTCTTTGTAACGCAGGTTTAGAAAGATGGTAGCCTCAAGATGGCTGATCCCAGGATGGTATTCAGAATGCATTGAATTACTAATGGTACATTGCACTCTTCGTAAACTTTCGAGGAGTGCTACTGACGCAATAAGTACTAAACATAATTAAGAACAATCAAAAACTATAGAGTTATTACATTTCATGATTATGCACTATACATAAGCAGTTCGATTTCTTTTCATTTCTACTATTCACTATTTACTACTGTATTGTACTTTTTAGTAATGTGACCTACTTGTTGTACAACTGCCACTACTGCAATTTTAGTTACTGTGCCAACAGATAAGGGTTGTGTGACACACCCTACTGTAGGAAGTGGCTTAGAGGCTCTGTGTTGCAAAATTATTGCATCTCATCTACATCTACCACGTACTCCCTACCTTCTAAAAGAAGATTCAGGCAGGGTAACAGGCCACAGTGGAAAGCTGATAGTACATTGGAAATTGAGTTGGATTCATGGTAAATCACCACCCATTCTGAAAAGTTGTATATAATACAAATTGTTGAAGTATTACATAGTTTCCAATATGGATGTTACAGTCAAGAGAGGGCATACATACCTTAATAATAAGTTGATATATAAATTTAAATCATTCTTTTTCTGCAATACTTTTTAGCGATTTTACTTTTGCACTCGAAAGTCTTGTGAACATTATAGAAGCAAAAAACATACAAAGATATAAATATTATTTATTTATCAAATATCTACGCGCCTAAGCATCTAGCTACATTTGCGACTGAATGATATGGAAAAAGTAAAAGGGGAAATGTGAGAGAAGAACTGCTAGAAGTGGATGTATAAATGGCTGGCTCAAGTCTTCAGTTTTCACCCGTGACATATCAACTGGACATTTAGCGGCAAATTTGTTTGTGACCTCGTTCTGGATCCAAGGCTACATTCAATTCAGTCGGCACAGTAATGTGAAATATGCAGGCGGGAAGAAAGGATTTGTTTACAAACTGACAAAAGAAAATCTAGGCTGAGGCACCAAACTGAGCTAAAGACATTGTACGAATTTGTAAAGTACTTTTTGACCTTTTGAAATGTGATGTATTTTATTATTGTCTTTTGCAAGGAATAGCATCAATCAGCATACGTGAATATCGTCTGCAGCTAAAGACATTAAATGTCAATCATGCATAAGATGCATCCACAATTGTGACTTACAATTGGATATTTGAGAATGAAGGCAAATATATCTGAATATTAGTTAGGTTTGGTGAAGGTTAGTTTGGTTAGGTGAATTAATTATTCTTCTCAATATTTACTACCATAGGAGGTACTGCCAAATTTCTAATGCTCTTTTCAAACTGATCTTGTTTGCAGGGTTTCTTTCATCTGTCCAGTAATGAATTCCAAAATACACCAGTTGGCATCTATGTTCAATAAATTATTCCTTTATTGCAAAAACATGATCCCTGAGTTGTGGACAAGATCCATAACTGAATGGCTGTAATCTGTGCGTCCACATTCAAAACTTCAAAGACTTTAAAGTTGATAGAATTATTCATGTGTTGCTTCAATGATCTGTTATCGCCTGTTGTCTAAGTATTTCACCATATGTCTTTATTTTATTCTAAAGTGTACCAATAGAGCATTTTGTATATGGATGGTATTAATAATTATCTGTGAAGGTAAACAGTTTATAACTGAATCACACAGAAATGCTGAAACGCCCACAGAGTCCAAGCAACATTCCAATGCCCATTCAACGTGATGGCAGCTTTTCAAATACGCAAAGAACTAGTCCAAGAACCTCAAGGAAGCTTCCTCAGCCCATTGTTCCTTCAGCACCAAAACATAAACCCGCCACTGAAACAAGAATACCAGCTCCATTATCTGCAAAAAGCACATTGATTGCAATGGATGGAAGAGAAACCGATGACAAAAGATATGACAGTGATACTTCAGGTTGATTTGCTCTTGAGCATTATTTGAATTCTTTATCATATCATTTGTTTATAAAAGATTAGTTTATTTCTTTACCCATTTGATATCACTAGTTTGAATGTAAGTGCCCTTTCTTGGTTCATTAAATTGATCAAATGCTCTAGTAATCATTATGCTACAAAGTACTCATTTTTATTCATTTTGCTTCTGTTTTTATTAACCAATCAGTTCAGAATCACTCTCTGCTAGTTTGTTTTATGAGTGAGTTTAGTTTTTTGCAACATTTTGTATCCAGGATTGCATTACAATTGACAGAGAAGAGCTCATTTAGATTTTATCATTTCTGCAATATTTGTAAAGCTAGTTAAAACTTGTTTAGATTTATGAATTTTCTAAACCTTGTGTGCTGAGTTTATTCATTAAAAAGCTGTCGGCTTTAAGCATCTTTATCAGTTGATCATTTATAATACAGAATTATCATCACATATTTTGTTCTAGTAATACATGGATTCATTCAATGAATCTTTTTAAATTTATGATGCTTTTGATAAATTTATTGTAATGCAGAGTTGAAACAGACCTGCAATGTTTGACTTGCATAATGCAGCTTTTATGGCAGCATGTTGAACTATGTCATTTTATCATATATAGAAATATATATATATATAATTGTTATCATAAATATAGTTATGAATTTATTTTATTACAGGCATTAATGAAACTGAATCTCAGAATGCTGGTGTTATTTATATCACTGAAAATTTGATTAAAAAGATAACAAAAGAGGACAACTTCAGTAGAATCATTCATCTTACTTTAGCAGTGCCCAAGGATCTTAACAAAAAAATAAAGGTACCCTTTATCCAATTTATTGAGAACATATCTGCTTACTTTGGTATCATTGTAAGGTTATATACCACACAATTCATTTTCAAGTGTTTTTTATATATGTAGGAGGACTGGAGTAGTTGGGGTTTTGGATGATTAAGTGGAGGGATGGAATATTTTTGTGGGGAATATAGTAGAAATTGGTTTGAGAAAATGGAAATTTAGAACTGTTTGCTGATTTGCTCCTGATATTTCAGTTGCTTTTCTTTTTGCTACTCCCAGCATATTTTAATTGCCTGCCTTCATAGAAAGTATGAAAGCAATGAACTTATATTTTGTCTTTCTTTTGCTCCTTCATTAGTAATCAGAGAAAGATTGAAAGTCTCTTAGAGATTTAAAAATATGAGATTTTAAGTGAAATGTTTTAGTACTGACAGAATTCTACCATATTTTGGGTTAAAATGGCAACAAGGGAGAAACCTAACAACAACCTATTTCAGCTTTGATTTCAAATCCCTGCCTACGCATATTTTAATCAGAAAGCCACTTTTTTCTCCTAGCTTCACTTTTCTTAAATTTTCCTGGAATTGAGGTTGAGATTTTCTTACCATTTCCTTAATTTCTATTGGAGTAAGCTGACCAGAACAGTTTACAATTGTTTGTTGTAAAAAGTTTGATATTTGCTATCCAGGATTATCAAAGAAAAGTTTCAATCTTTGTAAAGGAGCTTGTAAAGAATGAGCTGATATCAATTTCTGACATGAAAAGATGAACTTTGGAATTTGAGACTTGTTATTTTCTTAGCATTTTCTGAAGATTCTGGCCTTTTGAGCCTCATTTTTTCTTATGCAATGTTTTCTTATATAAAAGAACATATACTGCAAGTAATTGATTTCATTTCTAAGGCAAATAAATAAGACACAGTTTTTGATACTTGATAGACTTACACTACAATACACCACAGAATACATATGTGTATACATATATGTACATATATATCTATACTGTAATTACTTGAATAAGCATGGCACTTTTTGGTTGGATTTTGGAATAAGTGCCCCCATCGAATAAGCACTGCATTAAAACTCAAGCAAAGGCTAACTATCGCGATTTCAATGGTGTTGGTTGTTTTTAACATGACGCGCAAAGCATACAAAACGAACAAATAGGTCAATTAAAGTCTACTTTATTATTTCATAAGCTTCAGAAAGGATCTAAACTCATTTACATTGTGTTGCAGTTCAAGGTGACTGTACAGGAGTTTTTTTTAATCAACTTTGCATCCAGAATTTCTGCCTGCTTCTTATTGATTGTCTGAGCTTTGTATGATGCAGGAACGACTAAACGAGCTTCTCTTTTCCTTTTTCCGGTGACAGCTGCATGGACTTTGTGTCCATCTTCGGTTTTCAAGAAGAAGTCTATCAAACTAAAAATTTCTATTGCAACGTATCCAACTTGGACGTTTTTATCAGCAGACCTGTACACGACAACAGCATGGTCATCGTACTCTTTGGCTTCTTTTCGTGTGTCTTCTTTGCATTTGACAAATTATTTTGTTTCTTTTCTTTGAACATAAGCGCCGCCCTCGAGTAAGCGCCGCATTTTGAAGTAGGAGAAAAATAAGCGGCGCTTTTTCGAGTAATTACGGTATATGTGTATTCATTCATTCATTCATTCATTCATTCATTCATTCATTCATTCATTCATTCATTTTTCAATTACGGAGGGTGACCCTTCAGTCGGAGCTGATTTGCAAGGGGCCCTCCACTTAAAACACTAAAACCCAGTGCACAAGTATTAATATAAAAGAATCTCAAAAATCAATGAAAATAAGAAGAATTAAACTAAATAACCTAAATATTTTTCTTGAAGCAATACAAGGACGATGCTTGCTTAGTTTTGTCAGGGAGGTCGTTCCACATTTTTTGCTCAAACAACAGTGTAAATTCTTCACGTGTATATTAAAAGTATACATGTATCATCAATTTTCTTAGCCACTCTAGCTCTCTATATCACACTTTATTTCATCCCTTTCATTTAATTTGCTTCCAGTACATTGAGAATCTAGACTCCTTGAAGAATCTAAAGACCCTTTCAATTCGGCATAATGCAATAGAGAAGATGGAAAGATTGGATAAACTTGTGAATTTGGAGATGCTTGATTTATCAGACAATTTGCTAACAAGAATTGAAGGAATTGGAAATCTTGATAAATTGACTGTGTTAAATGTTGAAGACAATTTAATTGAAAGTATCCCAGCTTTTCTTGGCAAGAAGTTGAAGTATTTAACCACATTGAAAATTGCGAGGAATAAGCTACAATCAGTATGTATACTGTTTAAAATGTTGTATGTTTTTCATTTGTTTTCCAAGTTTGATTTGTAGTGTTAATCTGAAGCTGAATTGTGCACAATTGCAATCAAAGGAAGTTACCATTGAGCGATATAAAATTTGGCAAGTTTTTACTCCTGAGATTTTTGTATCATTTAAAACTTATTATACAATAATCAAAGAAACATTTTAGAAGATTCATGTTGGATTTTTTGTAGAGATATGAACTATACAAACTTCGAAATTTGCCAGATTTGGTTGAATTAACTACAGAAGGAAACCCACTGCATGCACTTCCTCACCAATGGCATTACACAATATTTCTCTTGCGCTCTTTGGAGATTCTAAATGGTGAGAAAATTAGTGATGAAGACAGAATGGAAGCAGATGAAAGATTTAAACAAGGTTAGATTAATTGTTTTATAAAGCTACTTTGCGCCTTTAATATTACTCTATGTTGGTAAACTGATTTTTCTGTTTGCATTTATTTCAAAAGAAGCTGAATAAAGGAAATCAATGTGAATCATCTATTTCGTGCATTTCTTGCAATTTACTTTTTAATGTGTTTATAATTCTTGGTCATTTTCCAAATTATTCTATTTGATAAAGTAGTTTTATTTTTGGTCCTTTTATAATCTCAAATGACTGACATAGTTTTTTCGGCAGAGGTGATTTGAAAAGCTCAGGTTTTGCAGTCAGCCCAACGTTGAAACATATTTGTTTTTAGATGAACTTTGTCGTCTCGAAAGTGCATTAGAAAAGTCAGAACGAAACCATCAAGAGTGTATGGTATCTCTTGAAAATGCAAAAGAAAAGACACAAGAATTGGAGAATGCTAACTTAAAACTTAGAAATGGTAATGAAAAAATGAAAGATGTAATCGGAGGACTGCAGAAAGACATTGACAGTAAAAATCAACTAGTATGTTGTTAGATACACTTCATTACTTTGATAAAATTAATATCATTCATCATTTGGCTTCTACATTGGTTGCCTTCAGACTTTAATGTTGGTATTTAACTTTTCATCCTTTATTTAGAGTCTGGTGCTTTTGCTTTTTGTTATTTATTTTGTTTGTTGATTTTTTACTGTACTCACAAAGTTTGCAGTATATTTGTAATATAAATAGATTTTCATGAATATTACACAACAAAAGCATCTACATCAAATTTCCACTAGTATTTTGTTTAGCTCAAACGTAACTAGAACGATGCATTAGCAGTGTATTGCTCATTTTTCACTTTCATTAATAGCTGGAAAGTAAAACAAAAGAGTTAAGCAAGGCTTGTGAAAAACAGTTCAAATTGGAACAAGAATTGGCATTCTACAAGTTGGATACAAAATTTGATGAGTTTTGGAAATTTACTGGTTATGAACCTGAGGTATTTTCTGACAAATTTGCATATAGTAAATTAGAATTTACTTTTTTTATTAATCCCTTCATTATATATATTTCCTTATCCATTAATGTTTCTAGTTTTATAAACGAATATGTTCAGTTTTGTTCTATCTCTGGTCTTCTAGTTTCTTGGAGATGTCTGTTCATTTGTAGGATGACGACTCTCAATACATTGATGAGGACCAGAGTGCGTATATTGGAAAAGCCAGATTCAAGCCAAACTCAATGGCGAATGAGAGAATTTTGCCTTCAAAAACGCAGATGATTAACTTCATCAAATTGGTTAGACGAAAGGACGAAAAAATGAATGAAATCAACAGAACTATTTTACACGACTTGGAGGAAGCATTGAACATTGATTTGGAAGAAAAACAAGCTGCAATTCTTCAAGGTTTATTGCCATGTCTCTTTTCTATATGTTTCATTCTTTATTTCTATTAACTGTGTTGCTTTAAACAATATATAACGAATTAAAGTAGGACTATAGTTATAAATAAATGCTGACATTCTTCAGCACATTATACTACTTTCAGTATACTAAAGAAGTTTTCCGCTTGTTCTTGCGATAGTTGAGTTCTGTAGTGCCAATAAGCTATTCTCAGACTTCTGTTTGAGGACTAGTGTTCAACTGGATTAGTATTAATAACCACTTTGCAATCTTGTAATTTCTCTTTGAAAATACAGCAGTTGTATTCAATACAGTCTAATCTACTTTGACTCCCTGTGCTCCTTTGTTGGATTGGCATTAGCTGTGATATGAAGCCGAATATGAGGCTTGCAATTGAAAATTTGTACACCTTAATTTGATTAATCATTCCCATTGGAATTCATTGAAATTTGCCTAGGATTGTTTAATGACTATTATCATGGCATGTTGTCTTTTGGCATTTAATATGTTCGTTCTTCTTTACTTTCATTAGTTTGTAATAAATATCCAATCTTAAATTTGGTTGCCATCAATACTTATGTTTGCTATTCTTCGTTGTGATATCTTTGAAATTCCTTTTATCAATCAATGTCTTTTTAAGTTATAAAATTACTCCCACTATCTTTGGTAATAAGACCGTTGAGTTTAAGTGTGAGTTTATTGCTCTTCATTGTCACCTCATTTCTAAAGACTTTCTTTTGATATCTCTTTGTTCTTTATTTTGCATCCTTTCATATCTACCTGCCAGTTGAAGTGCTTCATTAGCAGGAGTTCTGATGTAATATACTTTTCCTTTCCTGAAATCAGCTGAAAAAGAGCTTGAACGATTGACATCTGAATGCAAGAAACTTGAAACAGGTTTAGTTGGAGACGATACAGATTACCCTAAGGTTGGTTGATTTTCCCTTTTAACTTACTTTTTCACGTTACAAAGAGAAAACCTGCTTTCGATGGTAGCTATCCACAGTGAGTTAATATGAATATCTTTTAAGGTTTGAAGGGGGTGAATACATTAAGATATAGAATCGAAAGTGCATAAAATGTAGCAGTTCATCTTGAACTCGGAAGTTGTATTTTTAAACAGAACGAACTTCGTTTGCTTTGCAGATTTATACCTCTGCAAAAGGTTAATGAAGTAGTTTTAATGTCTTCTCTTTGTTATTTATTCTTACATTAAATTTCTATATTTTTAGGGACTAGCAGGTATTGAGGAAAGAGAAAAAATGAGAGAGGATTTAGCTAACTTAATTCAACAGGTGAAATTATTATAACGTCTCTTGAATTGTCTATAGAGATATCATAGAATGTTTGTCATTCTTTCATATTTATAAGCACTTGCCCTTAGTTTCCTTTTGTACCCTGTTGTTCGCTGACAATATCTTGATATATTTGTATATATCATAGATATGTATACATATATATATATATATATATATATATATATATATATATATATATATATATATATATATATATATATATATATATATGTGTGTGTGTGTGTGTGTGTGTGTGTGTGTGTGTGTTTGTGTAAAAGAGACAGAAGATATTCATATGATGTTTCATGTTTCTTAATACCTGGAATGTTTTTATTCTGCAAATAGGTGGAGCAACTGCAGGCGACTATTATGGGATTACAAAACCAAATGGTTGAAAGAGAGGAGCTGCTTCATAAAAGGCAAAAGGAGATCGAAACCTTAAAGGATCAGTTTGATACTTTATCGGATGACGATCCACAGCATGTAAGATATGTTTTAGATGAATCTTTAAAATACCTTAAACGCATAAAATGTTGCGCGCATTAAACATCGCGCGCATTAAATATCGCGAGCATTTGTCATGAAAATCGCCACATTTTATGCGCGCGTCATCTACTTATTTCCCCATTCGCTGCCATTCGTGAGATTTGATTTGCGCGACTTTCGAATTTTTGAATGCTTCAAATACCCTGTTTCGAGCAACTTTTTAACAGTTGGCAAGCACTTATTTTGCAGAGGTCAACCTCCCTATTGACAACTTTACAATGTATGCATATGATACACCTCACGTTTTCTTCTACTTCTCTGTGCCTAATTAGGGAGAGGAGCTTGCACTTTTTGGGTTTTGAGCAAATTTTCAGATTTCAAAACGAAATAAACGGGAAGACAAGCACACACATACACCCACAAACTGGAAGAACTGGAAAAGGTGACACCCTCAATGTTGAATGACGGTTTTGCATATTGCAGTCGCAAAACGAAAATGACTTAGAAGTTAAGAAAAGGACATGAAATAACCTCCTTGTACCCTGCTATCTGCTCCCTGTTGGTTGCCTAATGCGTATTAGACTCAATAATTATAATGTTATTTTGTGTGAGTCACCAGCTTATCGCAACATTTAATGTGTGTGAATCTTGTATAGGGTCGTCTGCGCAACATTTAATGCGCGTAACTTATTTCGACAATGAAATCTGGCACTTTCGCGACATTTTTTGCACGCAACATTTAATATGTTTACGGTATATATTTTTTGTACATGAGAGAATAGCTGATGTTATTGATATTCAATCTACTATGATCTTAGCCTACGGAACGAAATTTTATTTTTAGGATAAGTTATTGGAAGCAATATCTGCAAGGGAGGAGCATTGTTTTCAACTTGAAGATGACATTAGCAAATTAAACAGTCTACTTACCAATACTGAACGCGAGTTGATAGAAAAAGAACAGGCAATAGCCGCTCTTGAAAGAAAACTCCGCATTGGTAAAGCATCTTTTTATGTTGTCCATTTAGAATTTCTTATTGGAAAAATTACCTATCACCAGGTTTTACTTTAAAGTTTGTCAAATCTTGAAATTAAATGAAGCCACGACTTTGTAGAATCTATTGGAAAACATATTTAAGAAACTCACTGAAATGTCTTATGAATAGTAGTTACTCTGTTTAGCTATAAACCATGTGGTATACGTAGTGATTGACACCTCGAACTTAGACCCCTATATATCCAACAACATAGTGTTTGCTTTAGAGATCAAGTTTTATGTTCAGGAAAAAGCAGTACTGTGTTTATCTGAGATAGATGTTGAGGGTTGTTATAAACAAGGAATACAATAGTATGTACAGTGATCTCGCTTATGATTGAAATATCTGATTTTATTGGATTCCTGTGATATGGCAATAGGATATTTTTAGCAAAAGTGGACACGAACTATTTTTGTTTAAAATGAATCAGACAGCAAAAATCAGTAAAATGAACTATTCTTGAGAGCTGATTGATGAATCTGTATCTATGAATCCTGATTGATCGGTATTTAATTTGATGAGATGCTTGATGTTTAGGAGAACCGCTTGTCCAAAATGAAATGAAACAGGGCCTAGAAAGTATGATAGAAAAATTGACGAATTATTGTGAAGAGTTAAAGCAACAGATGCAGAAGCAAGAGAAGCTGAACAATGGCCTTGTGAAGGAGCGTGATTCCTTGAAAAGGAAGATCGAGGAACTTGAAGATGAGATAGACAAAGCTTACAAAAGTGTTGATGATATTGATGGTATTCGAATAAATCTTGTTGGTATAGTTACATTTTTCTTTGTTGTATTCCCTTTACATTGCATATAAATAGGCCAGATATGATTTCCTCAATCAGTCCTGTGAAAATGTGAACTAGCTCAATTCCATTTTATATCTGTTTGTTGCTATTGTAATGTTCTCCCATTCTCTTGACGAAATTTGAGAATTTTAGTTATCCTCTGAAGATTATATTGATTCATGTGGAAAAGGAAAGTCTCATTGGTATTATTTGATTCCAAATTCATACCTTTTTAAATATTCTCTGATAGTTTTCATGGTGAGGTTTATTTGGAGCTTTAGTGCTATGTTGGGCGTAAATTTCCTTGGCTATGGCCTCATTTGACATAGGTTACGCTTTTTGATTTGCTTCTTTCGTGTATTCCTTTGGAAATTGCTTTGATAGTAGTCAGGTATTAAGCCACTTTGCATGAAAGTGGAATCTTTTTGGCTTCTCTTTCTCGAATTGGAACCTTGTAAATTATCTGAAGTCAATGATGGGGGGGGGGGGGGAGAGATTTCGAGATGTATTTCGGAAGTGAGATTTTCCAATTGCTATTGTTTTGTTTGGAATATGTGGGGACAGTGTCTATAAACAAATTATCTGAGAATTGCAGTAACATCGGTTCTTCTCTAAGGTGCCTCATGCATTCTACCTAACCTTATGGTTTTCTTGCATTGTTTTAGCAGTTGTACTGATATTTTACCTTAGATAGAGAGGATGCACTCAAAGAACAAGTTGAAATCAACCAAGGACTTAGGGATAAGTTAGAGAAGCTCCTCCAGAAAGTAAACAAAAAGAAAAGACATGTTGGGATTGGATCTCATGACGTTTGGCGTGATCCAAAAGTTGAAATGTTAATGGAGCAATTGAAAGATGCTGAAGATGAAATTGCAAGACTGAGACATGAGTTGGAGAAGTTGAAGAAACAAAAGGATGTAAGCTGGAATTCATAGATACGTTTTATTAGTAATAAGGAAGTAGTTTTAAGATAAAGGACAGATATAATGATGGGGGAATTGTCTGCGATGCTTTGTGGTGAATTAATATTTAAAATTAAATGATGAATTTACAATATATATGATGACAATTAAAAATATTTATTATTGTACTTTGCTGTGACGTCATGTCCATCATCAATCAAAGCTTTTGGTTATATGTGTACAATCGTTAATTGACAGTTAGTGATTTCCTTTAAAGGCAGAAAGAAAGGCCGCAGAACAGCGACTTGAGGAGGAGCAAGCTAAGTTAGATGAAGCTGTTCTTGCTGCAAGAAATGCTGGTGATGTAAGAAGGGAAGCGAAGGAGCTAGAGAGGCAATTGCAAAGATTGCAGGTCAGTAGTTTGCTAGGGTAATACATAGCCCTTGTATTGACTAATTACAGTATCTTTGAATAATATGGACAAGAGATGTTAGAAAGTAAATGATAGCTAAATCGGAAATCCTTCGAAGTTCACAAGTGAGTTTGTGTCACATCTTGACTCAGTTTTCATTTTACTTTACTAAATCATTTTGATCCTCAATTTCTTGTGTTTCATGGAAATTTCATTCAATATCTAGATACGTTGTCAATGAAAGTTTATCCATGAAGATGGTTTTTCGTACCGCTTTGATCATTTTAATTATTGTATGTTGCTGGTAGATTTAGGATGAAATGACAAATATAACTAAAGAATGACTGAAGAGAAGAAGGAATTGCTGTGTTGCAAATGATTTGACTTTGTTATCACAGGAAATCTAAACATGTATTATTATTCTCTTAAAAAAGGGAGTCAGAAAGCTACTATGGTCAATTCTTGTTATTTTTGTTCTTTTTCTGTTTGAGGCGGAGAAAATGGCAATGAGGCAGCAAGTAAATGGGCTGCAAGAAGATTTAAATCGAGAAAAAAGCGAGTCTATTCCATGGAAAAGTTTGTCAAAACATGTGCAGGCGTTGCTGGATGACATTGATTCTGGAGTAGTAGAACGCTTGGCGCCCATTGCCTCGACATCACAACGAGATAAAAGACTACATCGAGCATTCGATGATTTACGTGATAGACTTACTGAACATTATCAACAAAATGAAGAAGAGAAAGAAGCAGATCAAAAACAGTTAAGAAAGGTATGGATTTCATTTTCAAATGTGTTAAGTTTTAATTAATCGGATTGAATTTGTTCTTTAGCTGCACATTCACTTTGAACATTATTATGTTTATTTCGTGATTCTATGATCATCTGGTTGAATAAAAGGAATTATATCGATAAGGAAGTTTACTATCTTTCCTTAATTAATTTCCTTTGATTTCGTAGTTGCATGCGAAAGTTGAACAATTGCAAGACGATTTTGGCACAGCTCAACTTGAATTATCACGAGCAAGGAAGGCTGCTGTTCAGGCAAGTATTTTCAATAAATCCCATTATTTGTAAACATGTCATTTAGATAATAAATTTAGATGAAGAGAGACTCATATTTGAATTTCTAATTGTATATACAACTTGTATTTGTTTAGATAACTATTCTATCATAATTATACAGCAAAATGGCGTTTACATTATAACCATGGAAATGCAATGTCCCCCCTTGGTGTGAGTAATCCTCTCCCAGACGCAGGTTCGACCCCCAATGAAATGGAGCTGTTACGGCTCCTTTGTGCAAATCAGCGAAGAGTGGGGAAGTGCAAGCAGATGGCCTGCGCTTGAGTAGGGATTTAGACACTTAACCCGATTGCTCAGAGGTAGAGCAATCGATATGCATGTCGCGAGTTTGAGTCCCCCTAGGGTCATTTGTTTTGTCGAATTTTTTCACTCTAATCATGAAAATTTTTAATTTTATGTCTTTTTTTGGCTAGGCGGAGCAAGACCTAAATGACGCGAACGAGCAACTTGATCAAACACAAAGTCGACTGAGGAACGCACTTAATGATCGAGCAAATAATGTTAGTTGAGTTTATTTCATCATCAGATTTGTTCTCTATATGTTTTCGTATTGTTGTCAGGAAGTGTTGTATGTTTCTCAGGGTTAGTTATACTTTCTACCTCAGACTTCATTGCCATCATCATCAAATGCACCAAACACATTATGAACTGATCTGTTCTTTAGATAAATGTTTCTAAGATTGTTCCAACTTTGTCAAATCCCCGTTCAATCATATGTATTGTCATCAGCTTTCTTTTTTCTCCTCTTGGACAGGAAAAGTTAATTAAAGATGAGCTTGATTCGTTGCAAACGAGATTAAATGAATTCCAAAGATCTGCCGGACAGGTTACAGTTCAGACTATATGAATTTTTAAAACAGACCAATTATATATATATATATATATATATATATATATATATATATATATATATATATATATATATATATATATATATATATATATATATATATATATATATATATATATATATATATACATATATATATATATATTATTTCATTTGACTACCATTTGATATTTGGCTACAAAGGCGATGAATTGATAAATCTGTCTATTCAAACCTCCTGTACATTGATCGATCGGTTTTTGGTGCAAATGATTTTTTGTTCGGTCGAATATATTATAATTATTTAAATAAATTATAATAAATTATAATAATTTCCATAGATTGTAACTAATTCAAGTATGTTAAATGAATTAAAATTATTCATCATGTATTTGAATCTGTAATATTTACAAAAATCATGATAATAATTTTGATGTTCGATTATAACTTATTTTTGCTTTCCATTCAACAATGTTTTAACCCTTTTATCTCCATTTACTAAATCAATACTAACTCTACAAGTTTTCGGCTATATTTCAAGGAGTCTTTTGTTTTGCCATTCATTTCATGGTAGTTTCATTCAATTACATTATATGTTATATAGTGTAAATATGAATTTCAGAAGTAATTTTTTCTCGTTTCAAGATGTTTGCCTTCATCAGATATAACTTTTGCTGCCGTAGGCGAAAAAGGAGGCGAATGAGCTACGATCAAAACTTGAAGAAGCTGACAGAAAAATGCGAGCAGTAGAACAGCTAGCTAAAGAGGTCAGACGTTTGTCATTAACAGCATTTGTGTTGAATAACACTAGCACTTGATTAGCTTCGTGTTTCATTTGTTTCTAAAGGATTTTGGGAGTTACAAGGGAGGAAAAATGATTAACTTTGAATCTATACTTTTATTCAAAGAAACTGCCACTTATTTGCTGTTTTGATTAGTTTTCTATTGAAAATTTTGAGCTATTGACGTAGTTTTTAAAAATAATGTCTCATTTGAAAGGCTGAGATGGATTATGAAAATGCAAGAGAAGAATCTGAAGAGTTAAAAAGACAGTTAAAGAAAGCAAATGATGAGAAAAATTCACTGGTAATGGTTTTCTTTTATTCGTACAAATAGATTACTCATTGTCTACCTCTAACAGAAATGCATGCATTTCATACATATGAATATATATAATGTATGTAATAATTGTATGATAGATCTAGCTGAAGATTCCACTTGAATGGATGAAACCGGTTCTTCTGCTTGTGGTGTAAATATATATAGATATAGAAGAGACTAAATGAAAAATATATATAATCTTCTTGAACATAGACAAATATAAATGTATATAAATGTATATATATATATATATATATATATATATATATATATATATATATATATATATATATATATATATATATATATATATATATATATATATATATATATATATATATATATATATATATATATATATAGAATAAACCACAAATATACTATCCTTTAAGTAAACGTTTCGATCAGAATCTTCATCAGTACTCATGAGTACTGATGAAGATTCTGATCGAAACGTTTACTTAAAGGATAGTATATTTGTGGTTTATTCTATTTATGTAATTTATATACGTTGTGGATGCGGCTTAGGTTTAGTTTGTATATATATATATATATATATATATATATATATATATATATATATATGATTGCAATACAGAATGCAAAATTCTACATATATTAATAATGTATTTATTTTAAGCATTAATTCATTCCAGGCAAAGGCTTATAAGACTGAAGCTGAAAGACTTCAAGAGCTTCTTGAAGACAAGGAAGCTGATAAAGAGCAGGTTTGGTTGTATTTTTCTTTACGAGATTTAAAACCAGCCCTTAGATATGGCCGAACTTAAACCATCTGTGAAAATTGACCTGCTAATATCACTCATTGATGTTTCTCCATAGGCGGACAAGAACAATGAGCAGTTGCAAGAAAAGTTGGCGGACGCGAAGAAAAGAATGGCACAAGCTGAAGGCAGAGCAAAACAGGTTAAAATTTACCTTTCATATAAACTAAGTTTTGATGTAGATTCTATCCATTCAATATTGCTATCAATGATCAAACAATTGAAATGTGATTTCTTCGATTCCCACCTATTTCAAATTAAATGTGTTTTATCGTGATTCTTGCCATTTTTCTATCATATTTCCGGCCGAGGCATCCTTATGAATGTTTTAATTCAATGAATTTTTCATTTCGACTTTTTACGTTCCAGTTGCAGAAGCAATTACAATTGACTCAAACAGAAATGGAAGAACTTAAGAAGGAAGTTGATGCTCTAAGAAACCAGCAAAAGAATGAGGAAGATATACAAAAGGGAAAAGTATGAATACTTCATTCATTCCTCGATTCGTTTATTCATTCATTCATTCATTCATTCATTCATTCTTTCATTCTTTCATTCATTCGTGCATATATTTATTCTATTTTCTCTAAACTTCCTATAGTGTACGTAGCTATAGGATTTTGATTATAAGAGGAATTGGATATCTGTTTATTGAAGTATACACCAATCTGATGATCGGCTTTCTCTGTCTCCTGTGAATGGAATTAATTTAAGAGGAGTTTCAGTTGTCTGTTAGTTGTCTTTTGTACTATTCATCCTTCGTAGCTTGAATCTGCAAAAGATAAATTGGACCAGATGAAGAAAGCTTTCGAAAATGAAACAGGGGAATTAAGGAATGAATTAAATAAAGACAAGAAGTATATTGCAAACCTAAAAGAGCAGGTAAATTGAACTATTGACACACTTTGTCCTTTCAGCTTTTTCATTGATTTCAATATCAAAATCAAATTAAACTCCATTGTTTTATTCGTTTCCTTTCCATCGCCTTCACATTTTTACAAACTAATTAAGCATTCTTCACATTTAGAATCCATTTTAAGCATTTATTGATACCATCATTGAGTGTCCATCATTGAACAAAATGCCCATCAGTAAGATCACAGTTCTAGAATTTCATTTCTCAAGGCTAAACCTGACAGATAGGATTTGTTTGTCATTATTTCTTTATCCAAAAACATCCTTTAGTCTCATGACCTTTCAGGAATGGCTACAAAACGGATGTCTTTCTCACATACATTATTTCCTCAACTGCAGAGCACTGTTTGATTTATTTTTATGTTTAAAACTCTTTTCTAAGCCTCTGTTTCTCTCTCAGCTTAAAAGGGGTAAAGACGAATTTACAAACGAACTCCACTTATTAGCAGAGGAAATTTCTGAACTTCAAGCGGAACTTTCAAAGACAGAAACTAAATTCCGAAAAGTAAGTTGAAAGGATATACATTAAATGAAAAGGGCCTTAATTCATTTAAATTTCTTTTTCATTTGATTTTGATCGAGATGTGCTTTTGATCTATAATTCTCTGCCTGTAGCCAAATATTATCTGGTATCCTATACATCCTTTATACCCTATTCTACCTTTATCCATGCATACTTTTTGGTTTACCTGTTTTTAATATTCAAAGAGGAATATTTCTCTTGCAGGCTGAAGAAAGTAATAACCGTCTCTTGGATAATTTAGCAAAAATTGAAGATGAAAACAATGAATTAAACGACCGACTTCATTCGGTTGAAACTCAAGCAGCATCTTTAGTAAGTACAATGGCATCGTTGATCATCACATTGTGTACTTTGTTTCTTTAAAACTGTCATCTTTTATTTAGGTTAGTACTTTGACCAGGGACGTAGGAACCGGGGGGCCAGAGGGGCCATGGCCACCCACTTTTTAACAAACTATGCAAAAGTGCCCCGTTAAAGCCCAAAATAGGCGTGGTAATGTGCCCCTTTTAGGACTTGACCCCCTCACTTTTTAGATGCTTCCTACGTCCCTGACTTTGACGTCTTGTTTTTGTTTTTGTTTTGATTATGCAAAATATCTGATCTTGTCAAAATTGCTCTGTGAATGTGAGGTTACAATTGCAAAAACATTCATTTCCATATTATTATAGTTTTTGAGCTCAGAACTTGACTTTCTGTTTCGGTGCCAAATATATTCTCACATGAACTGGGGCCCTCGTGAACAAGAAATTGCATATCTGTTGTGTTCCTTCCATCTGTAATTGTGAGTTTTTCTGTGTAATTGATTATTTTGACTCGAATCTTTAGAAAAAAATATCTGTTCTTACAATTAATAATTCTTATAGATTGAAAATGAAAGAATATTACATGCTAAAGAACTTAAAAATCTCGAGGATGAAATTGATAATCTGAAAAATCTGCTATCACAACTTCAACTCAGCTACGACTCAAAGGTATCTAATCTTTTTCATTAGTATTGTTGATTCGCGCATTATTTGAAAATATTTAGTTGCCTCCTTTTCTCAGGGATAAATCTTGACTATTTGCCACTGAGCAATTCAGTCATTTCTTAATTTATCGATACAGAGTAGCTTTGAGGCGATTTCTAACTAAGCTTTTCTCATAAATGATCATACATACGCTTAAATACTTGGTTTTTTATGAGCCGATCCATAGTTTTGACTTCTAGTTTATTGATGACTTCCCAATTGTCGTAATATGATATTGCCTTTTTCTTTTTTCAAGTTTTCTTCTGTTCCAATGTTATTTTGTTTTTGTATATATTTATTTATGTTACTGATATTTCTTCAGGCTTACGAACGAGAGAAATTCGCAATTGGCACTTTATCTCAAGAAATTGACGCACTAAGAGAGAAAGTGACTGCTGCCGAACAAGACTCTGCTGGAAGGGTTATTGTCTTTACATTCGTTAGAGTCTCTTCTTGATTACGAGGCTAGGGACAATTTTTTATCATTGCCATGTATCATTATGTGGACCAAGGGGTTTCAATTTGGTGCAGAGCTTTGGCACATTTCTGATATATTGAAAATTGCCCTTACATTTTAGGAGCTGCATCACAGAAAGTTCAAAAAACGGCTATCTGATGAAATCAACAAGCTTCAACAAGTGGTATGCTAGCACACTTTTTCATTCATCAATCAGCCTCTATGAATAAAAGCCACCTTATCACATTTGTATTATAAGGATACTCCAATCTCTTCATTCTTCATCAGCGTTTGTTTCAGACTGTGTTTTATGTGAGAGAGCTTTAATATGTTTAATATTTGCATTGTCGCTAGGAAGGAGCTTAAAGAAGTGCAATTTACAAATGCTATTTCACTGCATATCTTTTGTTAACACTTTAATGACATTTATGCCAGCATTTATGTTTGTGCCAACATTTACTTTGCGCGTTAAATGCCATTACGGATATGTTCATGCTTTGATATTTTGATATTTTTTGATATTTTGATATTTTTTGATATTTTGATATTTTTTGATATTTTGATATTTTGATATTTTTTGATATTTTTTGATATTTTGATATTTTGATTTTTTGATATTTTTTGATATTTTGATATTTTGATATTTTGATATTTTGAGATTGAAAATAGAGGCTATGAAGAAAGACTTCTGCACGACAAGAATCGATTGAAACAGCAAACTCTTGAGTATGAATTAAACAGTTTGCTCGACCACGTGAGTGTACTATATATAGTCAATTTTTACCAGTGTAGAAAGGCAAATTTGTGAATTTCTCACCCCCAACTTATTTTAACCATTTTTCTTAATTTGTCTTTTTGACCTTCGTCTTAATATTTACTTATATAAACAGGATCCTAATATTATTTATCTATGGATGAAGGACTTAAACAGGTGATTTGTGTTTGTGCCTGAGGAGAAACTCGTTTTCTTAAATTCTATTGATTTCCTTGCTCTTCATTAGCTCACAGTTCTTGCTTTACTCAATTTTGATATCAATAACTTTTCTCCTTATGCAAATCCTCACGATGAAATCATTTTATAGATTTCGGATTTGAAAAGGACTCTGGAATATCGAGAAATGGAGCTTGCGTCACTACGAGATTCGGCTCAGCCTCTCATGGGTATGATTGTATATATCATATTTCATTAAAAGTGAATAAGAGGTTGTTCATTTGGTATGGGAACAAGTGGCTGAAGAGTGTATATAGATTCTGAAATAGGTAAAGGAAAATTTTATTACTAAAGCATTGTGTTTTGGTTTTTGTTTGCAGCTAATTTCAGGTCAAGAATTAAAACGCTTGTTGAAAAGCTTCAGAATAAAGAGAAGGAATTGAAACGATTGCAATCTCACTTGAATGAACTATCAACTCATCAACCGAAATATTTAATTACACATGGTATTAAATTATTATATGTTTTATGACGTTAATATATCTCACATGTTATTATATGTTACGTATTATATATTATTCATTTTGTACTTTTAATTGCATTGCCTGATAAAGTCATTAAGGGAAATTTCTTCCCCAATGATTCTTCTCCAATGGCATTTTTTCCTTATTATCTTGGGATTGACACACATTCCAGCTATGGACGTGACCACATACCTTAGCTTTGGATGCAACCATATACCTTAGCTTTGGATGTGACCATGTACCTTAGGGTTTTGATATTTTTTCTATGAAGAAATTTACTGGCGGATCTTATACTAGGGGGCTTGTAAATTTTCTGAAACATGCCTCATAAAATACTCATTGCTTGTACTTCTTCTATTTAATATGTAAGACGAATGGTCAAAATATTAAGACTAGTGTAACACATTTTTTCATCATCTGTGATAGGACTTATTCCAGGGGAGGGCTATTTGCAATTTGCTGTTCTAGGATGATGATAGTTCTAGGACGAAGGGGGGGGGGGCTTCACACCCAGTCTTAGGACTTCCTGTCGGTAAGAACATGATTCTCAAATACATCTTGGTTCTTTTGTTTTTTTAGCACCATAATACCATAAGTGTTTAGTCAAGTGTTTTAGTTAAACATCTACACCTGGCATTGAATAATTTTTCTTTTCAACCTCTATGGGTGTATGATAAAAAGTAGATATAGTTGAATGTTGTCAACTTCAACAAGAGACTCTCAAAAATTTTTTAGACTTGTATGCTTTAATTTTCTTGTTTTTGATTGCCTTTAAAGCTCTTACAGCTTGTAAACCATGTATTCATGTCTTATATCACCTCTACTCTACCATTTTTACTACATAATTTTTATTCCATCATTTTTATTCCATCAATTTACTCCCTCTTTTTTTACTCATTCATTTTATTCAAAGTTGATACCATGCTAATCAGTTCCATAAGATATCATAATATCGTTATCTCCTGATATAGGGCCGCATTTGGATAATCTTTCAAATGATCTTGAGGATGTAAAAAATTCAATAACGGACCTTCGAAACAACATAGCAGGTCTTTTGTCGTCATTGCAATACGAAGGAGGAAATGTGCAGCAGACATTCGTTCCTTTGAGATCAAGTGCATTAGAGAAGACACGCGGATCCTCAGCCTCCCAATTGCATTCGCCAGCTTTGAATCCAGCCCCCACATCACCAATATATCATCACCACTATGGGGCAGTTGAGGAATTGCCAATGGAATCAATTGTTAGCAGTAGTGCCAATGTGGGTAACACTTCTGTTCATGTGCATCATCATAATCATAACCAAAAAGAAAGAAAGAAAAGAAAGAGCAGTAAGAAGACAATGGATTATACTGACCATGATCATGATGATTATGATGAAGAATTTTGCAATATACCTGAGCATGAAGAAATGGTGAGGTCTTCTGTTAATTTGAGCTCACTTCTGAAGGAAACCTTAATTTGTTTTTTGGTCCTATTCATTGCCATTGTTAGCAAATAGCTGTCAGCATGCATTTTTACATCTATTATAGGGAAGTTTAAATTTCAGAGGCAACGATAATAGACCTTTCCCATAATTAGATTACACAAAATTCTGCGAGTGTGCAAAGCATTCTGGTAGTATTCGTTCTCAGGTGTGTGACGTAGTATTGAAGGGAAAGGTCTGATTTCATATTTTTGAGTTGATTTTAATTTCTTTGAATAATTTCAATCGTCATGTATTAAATAGTTTTGTCTACGGTGTTCCAATCTCTTTACAGTAAAAACTTGATCAAAATCTGCATAAATGTAGACGTCGATTTTTTTGAAAATGTCCTTTGTCAGTTAGTTGAAAATATGCAGTTGACGATAGGCATTTCTACTCTAGACTGTTTCCCTGACCTTGGAAGATAGATGCCTTATAGTCTCGTTTATGTATCTCTCTTTTAGGATGACCAAATGAAAGTTATTGAATCGAGGCTACGTAACTCAACTCTTACTCGCTCTAGATTATCAAATGTGAGATTTCGAATTTTTTTTTACTTTTCATTTTTTTTTACTTTTCATTTTTTGTTTCTTTCAATGTTATATAGAATTCCAGTTAATTTTAAAATTTCAAACGTAATTTATATTTTATTGTTTGAATGTCATTCGTGATCTGATTACTTTCCTTTGTTGGTTTAATAGCAATCCACTTTCTCCATTTCTAATTGTAAATAATTTTAATGTTTCGTAGCATGTGAAAACCAAATCATGCTCAAAGTAGAACATAGAATCTAAATAAATTATGATCAGCTTTCAATTATGATCAGCAATTTGATCAGCTTTCATTTTCTTAGACTGTTTCACATTTTTACTTTGTTTGAAAATTCTAAAACAATTTGTTTTTTTAGAGTTCTCCAATAAAGTTGGAATTAAAGCATTTGCAAGCCAAGGTTTTGGCTTTTGTTTTTTATATCATTATTTCCATCCTGAATTGACCTTGCTTTTAATTATTGGTTCATTCTGATGCAGCTTTTTGTGTCAAATTCAATGCCACACAACAAAGTTTCGTAGAACTAACTTGGCATTCAGCATGAATATCAAAAGACCTCTTCCGGTTCTGTCTCCCACGGTTGTCCAACAAAAAGATCTCAGTAATAATTCTCGTTATGATAACGAGGCAAATATAAGTCATTTAGGAATTAACCTTCAAACTTTAAGCAAATGTGATTTCCATGTCACAACAATAATTCTTTCACCATTTTATGTTTTCATACTCGTTAGGTTGAAGATGCAATAACAAGACGTCATCGGTTGAAACATGAACAACAGCAGAGACAAAAGTACGAGATTGATTCATTGTGAAACTAGCAGCAAAATTCGCTCCACATTTTTTAAATGTACAGTATTATTACCCATATGACCACCTTATTCCCATTCTATCATTATTGTCACCTTTCTTCCGACATTTTCCTTCTACTTTACATCGCTCTGTCTCTACATCTCCAACATTTCAATTTGGTCATTTTTAGGCAAACTACCAAGGCTAAAAAATGCCTCATTTTCATCACTTTTCAATCTGCAATCAAAATCAATCAATTTCAAATTTGGTCATTTTTAGGCAAAATACCAAGGCTATAGCCTTACTTTTTGGACAAACATGCCTCATTTTCATCACTTTTCAATCTGCAATCAAAATCAATCAATTTCAAATTTGGTCATTTTTAGGCAAAATACCAAGGCTATAGCCTTACTTTTTGGCCACAAATGCCTCATTTTCATCACTTTTCAATCTGCAATCAAAATCAATCAATTTCAAATTTGGTCATTTTTAGGCAAAATACCAAGGTTATAGCCTTACTTTTTGGCCAAAACTGCCTCATTTTACTCACTTTTCAATCTGCAATCAAAATCAATCAATTTCAAATTTGGTCATTTTTAGGCAAAATACCACGGCTATAGCCTTACTTTTTGGCCAAAAATGCCTCATTTTACTCACTTTTCAATCTGCAATCAAAATCAATCAATTTCAAATTTGGTCATTTTTAGGCAAAATACCAAGGCTATAGCCTTACTTTTTGGCCAAAAATGCCTCATTTTCATCACTTTTCAATCTGCAATCAAAATCAATCAATTTCAAATCTGGTCATTTTTAGGCAAAATACCAAGGCTATAGCCTTACTTTTTGGCCAAAAATGCCTCATTTTCATCACTTTTCAATCTGCAATCAAAATCACTCAATTTCAAATCTGGTCATTGTTAGGCAAAATACCAAGGTTATAGCCTTACTTTTTGGCCAAAACTGCCTCATTTTACTCACTTTTCAATCTGCAATCAAAATCAATCAATTTCAAATTTGGTCATTTTTAGGCAAAATACCAAGGCTATAGCCTTACTTTTTGGCCAAAAATGCCTCATTTTCATCACTTTTCAATCTGCAATCAAAATCAATCAATGTCAAATTTGGTCATTTTTAGGCAAAATACCAAGGCTATAGCCTTACTTTTTGGCCAAAAGTGCCTCATTTTCATCACTTTTCAATCTGCAATCAAAATCAATCAATTTCAAATTTGGTCATTTTTAGGCAAAATACCAAGGCTATAGCCTTACTTTTTGGCCACACATGCCTCATTTTCATCACTTTTCAATCTGCAATCAAAATCAATCAATTTCAAATCTGGTCATTTTTAGGCAAAATACCAAGGTTATAGCCTTACTTTTTGGCCAAAACTGCCTCATTTTACTCACTTTTCAATCTGCAATCAAAATCAATCAATTTCAAATTTGGTCAATTTTAGGCAAAATACCAAGGCTATAGCCTTACTTTTTGGCCACAAATGCCTCATTTTCATCACTTTTCAATCTGCAATCAAAATCAATCAATGTCAAATTTGGTCATTTTTAGGCAAAATACCAAGGCTATAGCCTTACTTTTTGGCCACAAATGCCTCATTTTCATCACTTTTCAATCTGCAATCAAAATCAATCAATGTCAAATTTGGTCATTTTTAGGCAAAATACCACGGCTATAGCCTTACTTTTTGGCCAAAAATGCCTCATTTTCATCACTTTTCAATCTGCAATCAAAATCAATCAATTTCAAATCTGGTCATTTTTAGGCAAAATACCAAGGCTATAGCCTTACTTTTTGGCCACAAATGCCTCATTTTCATCACTTTTCAATCTGCAATCAAAATCAATCAATTTCAAATTTGGTCATTTTTAGGCAAAATACCAAGGCTATAGCCTTACTTTTTGGCCAAAAGTGCCTCATTTTCATCACTTTTCAATCTGCAATCAAAATCAATCAATTTCAAATTTGGTCATTTTTAGGCAAAATACCAAGGCTATAGCCTTACTTTTTGGCCACACATGCCTCATTTTCATCACTTTTCAATCTGCAATCAAAATCAATCAATTTCAAATCTGGTCATTTTTAGGCAAAATACCAAGGTTATAGCCTTACTTTTTGGCCAAAACTGCCTCATTTTACTCACTTTTCAATCTGCAATCAAAATCAATCAATTTCAAATTTGGTCAATTTTAGGCAAAATACCAAGGCTATAGCCTTACTTTTTGGCCACAAATGCCTCATTTTCATCACTTTTCAATCTGCAATCAAAATCAATCAATGTCAAATTTGGTCATTTTTAGGCAAAATACCAAGGTTATAGCCTTACTTTTTGGCCACAAATGCCTCATTTTCATCACTTTTCAATCTGCAATCAAAATCAATCAATGTCAAATTTGGTCATTTTTAGGCAAAATACCACGGCTATAGCCTTACTTTTTGGCCAAAAATGCCTCATTTTCATCACTTTTCAATCTGCAATCAAAATCAATCAATTTCAAATCTGGTCATTTTTAGGCAAAATACCAAGGCTATAGCCTTACTTTTTGGCCACAAATGCCTCATTTTCATCACTTTTCAATCTGCAATCAAAATCAATCAATTTCAAATTTGGTCATTTTTAGGCAAAATACCAAGGCTATAGCCTTACTTTTTGGCCAAAAGTGCCTCATTTTCATCACTTTTCAATCTGCAATCAAAATCAATCAATTTCAAATTTGGTCATTTTTAGGCAAAATACCAAGGCTATAGCCTTACTTTTTGGCCAAAAATGCCTCATTTTCATCACTTTTCAATCTCCAATCAAAATCAATCAATTTCAAATTTGGTCATTTTTAGGCAAACTACCAAGGCTATAGCCTTACTTTTTGGCCAAAAATGCCTCATTTTCATCACATTTCGATCTGCAATCAAAAACAATCAATTTCAAATCTGGTCATTTTTAGGCAAAATACCAAGGCTATAGCCTTACTTTTTGGCCAAAAGTGCCTCATTTTCATCACTTTTCAATCTGCAATCAAAATCAATCAATTTCAAATCTGGTCATTTTTAGGCAAAATACCAAGGCTATAGCCTTACTTTTTGGCCACAAATGCCTCATTTTCATCACTTTTCAATCTGCAATCAAAATCAATCAATTTCAAATTTGGTCATTTTTAGGCAAAATACCAAGGCTATAGCCTTACTTTTTGGCCAAAAGTGCCTCATTTTCATCACTTTTCAATCTGCAATCAAAATCAATCAATTTCAAATTTGGTCATTTTTAGGCAAAATACCAAGGCTATAGCCTTACTTTTTGGCCAAAAATGCCTCATTTTCATCACTTTTCAATCTGCAATCAAAATCAATCAATTTCAAATTTGGTCATTTTTAGGCAAACTACCAAGGCTATAGCCTTACTTTTTGGCCAAAAATGCCTCATTTTCATCACTTTTCGATCTGCAATCAAAAACAATCAATTTCAAATCTGGTCATTTTTAGGCAAAATACCAAGGCTATAGCCTTACTTTTTGGCCAAAAGTGCCTCATTTTCATCACTTTTCAATCTGCAATCAAAATCAATCAATTTCAAATTTGGTCATTTTTAGGCAAAATACCAAGGCTATAGCCTTACTTTTTGGCCAAAAATGCCTCATTTTCATCACTTTTCAATCTGCAATCAAAATCAATCAATTTCAAATTTGGTCATTTTTAGGCAAAATACCAAGGTTATAGCCTTACTTTTTGGCCACACATGCCTCATTTTCATCACTTTTCAATCTGCAATCAAAATCAATCAATTTCAAATTTGGTCATTTTTAGGCAAAATACCAAGGCTATAGCCTTACTTTTTGGCCAAAAATGCCTCATTTTCATCACTTTTCAATCTGCAATCAAAAATCAATCAATTTCAAATCTGGTCATTTTTAGGCAAAATACCAAGGCTATAGCCTTACTTTTTGGCCAAAAATGCCTCATTTTCATCACTTTTCAATCTGCAATCAAAATCAATCAATTTCAAATTTGGTCATTTTTAGGCAAAATACCAAGGCTATAGCCTTACTTTTTGGCCACAAATGCCTCATTTTCATCACTTTTCGATCTGCAATCAAAATCAATCAATGTCAAATTTGGTCATTTTTAGGCAAAATACCAAGGCTATAGCCTTACTTGTTGGCCAAAAATGCCTCATTTTCATCACTTTTCAATCTGCAATCAAAATCAATCAATTTCAAATTTGGTCATTTTTAGGCAGAATACCAAGGCTATAGCCTTACTTTTTGGCCACACATGCCTCATTTTCATCACTTTTCAATCTGCAATCAAAATCAATCAATTTCAAATTTGGTCATTTTTAGGCAAAATACCACGGCTATAGCCTTACTTTTTGGCCAAAAATGCCTCATTTTCATCACTTTTCAATCTGCAATCAAAAATCAATCAATTTCAAATCTGGTCCTTTTTAGGCAAAATACCAAGGCTATAGCCTTACTTTTTGGCCAAAAATGCCTCATTTTCATCACTTTTCAATCTGCAATCAAAATCAATCAATTTCAAATTTGGTCATTTTTAGGCAAAATACCAAGGCTATAGCCTTACTTTTTGGCCAAAAGTGCCTCATTTTCATCACTTTTCAATCTGCAATCAAAATCAATCAATTTCAAATTTGGTCATTTTTAGGCAAAATACCAAGGCTATAGCCTTACTTTTTGGCCAAAAATGCCTCATTTTCATCACTTTTCAATCTGCAATCAAAATCAATCAATTTCAAATTTGGTCATTTTTAGGCAAAATACCAAGGTTATAGCCTTACTTTTTGGCCACACATGCCTCATTTTCATCACTTTTCAATCTGCAATCAAAATCAATCAATTTCAAATTTGGTCATTTTTAGGCAAAATACCAAGGCTATAGCCTTACTTTTTGGCCAAAAATGCCTCATTTTCATCACTTTTCAATCTGCAATCAAAAATCAATCAATTTCAAATCTGGTCATTTTTAGGCAAAATACCAAGGCTATAGCCTTACTTTTTGGCCAAAAATGCCTCATTTTCATCACTTTTCAATCTGCAATCAAAATCAATCAATTTCAAATTTGGTCATTTTTAGGCAAAATACCAAGGCTATAGCCTTACTTTTTGGCCACAAATGCCTCATTTTCATCACTTTTCGATCTGCAATCAAAATCAATCAATGTCAAATTTGGTCATTTTTAGGCAAAATACCAAGGCTATAGCCTTACTTGTTGGCCAAAAATGCCTCATTTTCATCACTTTTCAATCTGCAATCAAAATCAATCAATTTCAAATTTGGTCATTTTTAGGCAGAATACCAAGGCTATAGCCTTACTTTTTGGCCACACATGCCTCATTTTCATCACTTTTCAATCTGCAATCAAAATCAATCAATTTCAAATTTGGTCATTTTTAGGCAAAATACCACGGCTATAGCCTTACTTTTTGGCCAAAAATGCCTCATTTTCATCACTTTTCAATCTGCAATCAAAAATCAATCAATTTCAAATCTGGTCCTTTTTAGGCAAAATACCAAGGCTATAGCCTTACTTTTTGGCCACAAATGCCTCATTTTCATCACTTTTCAATCTGCAATCAAAATCAATCAATTTCAAATTTGGTCATTTTTAGGCAAAATACCACGGCTATAGCCTTACTTTTTGGCCAAAAATGCCTCATTTTCATCACTTTTCAATCTGCAATCAAAAATCAATCAATTTCAAATCTGGTCCTTTTTAGGCAAAATACCAAGGCTATAGCCTTACTTTTTGGCCACAAATGCCTCATTTTCATCACTTTTCAATCTGCAATCAAAATCAATCAATTTCAAATTTGGTCATTTTTAGGCAAAATACCAAGGCTATAGCCTTACTTTTTGGCCACAAATGCCTCATTTTCATCACTTTTCGATCTGCAATCAAAATCAATCAATTTCAAATTTGGTCATTTTTAGGCAGAATACCAAGGCTATAGCCTTACTTTTTGGCCAAAAATGCCTCATTTTCATCACTTTTCAATCTGCAATCAAAATCAATCAATTTCAAATCTGGTCATTTTTAGGCAAAATACCAAGGTTATAGCCTTACTTTTTGGCCAAAACTGCCTCATTTTACTCACTTTTCAATCTGCAATCAAAATCAATCAATTTCAAATTTGGTCATTTGTAGGCAAAATACCAAGGCTATAGCCTTACTTTTTGGCCAAAAATGCCTCATTTTCATCACTTTTCAATCTGCAATCAAAATCAATCAATTTCAAATTTGGTCATTTTTAGGCAAAATACCAAGGCTATAGCCTTACTTTTTGGCCAAAAATGCCTCATTTTCATCACTTTTCAATCTGCAATCAAAATCAATCAATTTCAAATCTGGTCATTTTTAGGCAAAATACCAAGGCTATAGCCTTACTTTTTGGCCAAAAGTGCCTCATTTTCATCACTTTTCAATCTGCAATCAAAATCAATCAATTTCAAATTTGGTCATTTTTAGGCAGAATACCAAGGCTATAGCCTTACTTTTTGGCCACACATGCCTCATTTTCATCACTTTTCAATCTGCAATCAAAATCAATCAATTTCAAATTTGGTCATTTTTAGGCAAAATACCAAGGCTATAGCCTTACTTTTTGGCCAAAAATGCCTCATTTTCATCACTTTTCAATCTGCAATCAAAAATCAATCAATTTCAAATCTGGTCATTTTTAGGCAAAATACCAAGGCTATAGCCTTACTTTTTGGCCAAAAATGCCTCATTTTCATCACTTTTCAATCTGCAATCAAAATCAATCAATTTCAAATCTGGTCATTTTTAGGCAAAATACCAAGGTTATAGCCTTACTTTTTGGCCAAAACTGCCTCATTTTACTCACTTTTCAATCTGCAATCAAAATCAATCAATTTCAAATTTGGTCATGTTTAGGCAAAATACCAAGGCTATAGCCTTACTTTTTGGCCACACATGCCTCATTTTCATCACTTTTCAATCTGCAATCAAAATCAATCAATTTCAAATTTGGTCATTTTTAGGCAAAATACCAAGGCTATAGCCTTACTTTTTGGCCAAAACTGCCTCATTTTACTCACTTTTCAATCTGCAATCAAAATCAATCAATTTCAAATTTGGTCAATTTTAGGCAAAATACCAAGGCTATAGCCTTACTTTTTGGCCAAAAATGCCTCATTTTCATCACTTTTCAATCTGCAATCAAAATCAATCAATTTCAAATTTGGTCATTTTTAGGCAAAATACCAAGGCTATAGCCTTACTTTTTGGCCACACATGCCTCATTTTCATCACTTTTCAATCTGCAATCAAAATCAATCAATTTCAAATTTGGTCATTTTTAGGCAAAATACCAAGGCTATAGCCTTACTTTTTGGCCAAAAATGCCTCATTTTCATCACTTTTCAATCTGCAATCAAACTCAATCAATTTCAAATCTGGTCATTTTTAGGCAAAATACCAAGGCTATAGCCATACTTTTTGGCCACAAATGCCTCATTTTCATCACTTTTCAATCTGCAATCAAAATCAATCAATTTCAAATTTGGTCATTTTTAGGCAAAATACCAAGGCTATAGCCTTACTTTTTGGCCACACATGCCTCATTTTCATCACTTTTCAATCTGCAATCAAAATCAATCAATTTCAAATTTGGTCATTTTTAGGCAAAATACCAAGGCTATAGCCTTACTTTTTGGCCACAAATGCCTCATTTTCATCACTTTTCAATCTGCAATCAAAATCAATCAATTTCAAATTTGGTCATTTTTAGGCAAAATACCAAGGCTATAGCCTTACTTTTTGGCCAAAAGTGCCTCATTTTCATCACTTTTCAATCTGCAATCAAAATCAATCAATTTCAAATTTGGTCATTTTTAGGCAAAATACCAAGGCTATAGCCTTACTTTTTGGCCAAAAATGCCTCATTTTCATCACTTTTCAATCTGCAATCAAAATCAATCAATTTCAAATTTGGTCATTTTTAGGCAAACTACCAAGGCTATAGCCTTACTTTTTGGCCAAAAATGCCTCATTTTCATCACTTTTCGATCTGCAATCAAAAACAATCAATTTCAAATCTGGTCATTTTTAGGCAAAATACCAAGGCTATAGCCTTACTTTTTGGCCAAAAGTGCCTCATTTTCATCACTTTTCAATCTGCAATCAAAATCAATCAATTTCAAATCTGGTCATTTTTAGGCAAAATACCAAGGCTATAGCCTTACTTTTTGGCCACAAATGCCTCATTTTCATCACTTTTCAATCTGCAATCAAAATCAATAAATTTCAAATTTGGTCATTTTTAGGCAAAATACCAAGGCTATAGCCTTACTTTTTGGCCAAAAATGCCTCATTTTCATCACTTTTCAATCTGCAATCAAAATCAATCAATGTCAAATTTGGTCATTTTTAGGCAAAATACCAAGGCTATAGCCTTACTTTTTGGCCACACATGCCTCATTTTCATCACTTTTCAATCTGCAATCAAAATCAATCAATTTCAAATTTGGTCATTTTTAGGCAAAATACCAAGGCTATAGCCTTACTTTTTGGCCACAAATGCCTCATTTTCATCACTTTTCAATCTGCAATCAAAATCAATCAATTTCAAATTTGGTCATTTTTAGGCAAAATACCAAGGCTATAGCCTTACTTTTTGGCCAAAAATGCCTCATTTTCATCACTTTTCAATCTGCAATCAAAATCAATCAATTTCAAATCTGGTCATTTTTAGGCAAAATACCAAGGTTATAGCCTTACTTTTTGGCCAAAACTGCCTCATATTACTCACTTTTCAATCTGCAATCAAAATCAATCAATTTCAAATTTGGTCATGTTTAGGCAAAATACCAAGGCTATAGCCTTACTTTTAGGCCAAAAATGCCTCATTTTCATCACTTTTCAATCTGCAATCAAAATCAATCAATTTCAAATTTGGTCAGTTTTAGGCAAAATACCAAGGCTATAGCCTTACTTTTTGGCCAAAAATAGCTGAACTAGTCTGAAGTAGTGATACTAAGGCAGTTTTCATCCATTAGCAAGGCTATAGCCTTAGTCTTTTATACATAAGTGGCCAAAAGTGAATGTCAAGGACCTGTATTGCAGAGTGAAAAGTAATGAAATTAAGGCAAGGTTTGTTAAAAAGTAAATCTTGGTATTTTGTCAAAAGGGGAACCTAATTGAACTTCAAGAATTCTGATTCCAGATCAAATGGTAGTGAGATTCCGCCAATATCTGCCAAAAAGTTAGGCTATGGAATTGGTATTTTCCGTAAAAATGAGCCAAGTTCAATAGAAGCGATTTTGATATCAGATTGTAAAGTGATGAAAGTGAGCCAAATTTCACCAAAAGGTAAGGCTATAGCCTTGGTATTTGCCTTAAAAATGACCAAATTTGAAATTCAAGGATTGTGATTGCAGATTGAAATTTGATGAAAACGAGGCAGGTTTGGCCAAAAAGTAGGAGTATATCCGTCGTATTTTACCCAAAAATGACACAAATTAAATTTGAACAATTTTCTTGTTCACCAAAATTACCAAAAATTCACCAAAATTCACCAAGTACGTAATCGCATGAAGGTGAGTAAAAGGGAAAGTAGTACATATTGAGCCAGGCAGCTCGTTCTCAAATGTTTTTACTTGTGTCGGAACTTCAAGGAGGTTCAAGGAGGTTTAGTCACTTCGGATTGAAAGTCGTAAAACTTGACGACGGTTTAAGTAATTGTGCTGTCTAAGGCAGCAAGTGGCAGCATAGGATGAGATTTATAAAATTGGTTTGTTTCATCAAAAGGTCGAAAAGAGAAATTACGATTATACTGTGAGTAAAACTACAAGAAAAGAGTTTCGCGGGATATATTAAGTTGGTAAAAAAAGCGAATTGTAAGTTATATACGATAAAAGATCTACAATACAATACATAAATGACAAAAAAGAAAGCATTAAAATCTCTATCCACTATGTAAACAATGCCCATTATAAATCATCCTAATTCACCAATTTTCAAAGTAAATTTTTGAAGGAAAGAGCAGAAAACAGTCGTCAGTATGCCTATTGCCGGCTTTCACAAAAATTTACTTGGTGTTTCGCGTATACATGTATATATATATATATATATATATATATATATATATATATATATATATATATATATATATATATATATATATATATATATATATATATATATATATATATATATATGTATTATATATATATGGAAATTGGAAACTGGGATAGAATAAATAAGACAGACAATAAACATCTATTAGAAGCAGAGAGATGCATCAGAAAATATGACATAATTACTACTTGTTGCCAAAAGAATGTCCTTTCCTAAAACTATATTGCAAGTCTCTCTAATTCACATGTCATCGACTATCGCGGGAAGGGGGACCCAGGGAATACCAGAGGGAATCAGATAAAATTGAAGAAAATTGCACCCCAGTATCGTAGTCTTTCTGAGCTTCTAGCCCTTTTCTTGCCCGGGGATTGGAAGAAATGTTTGGGCACCATTAGGTGGGAGCTCCATATACGCTGAGATCTCGTAATCAGCAAAAAGCAAGTGTAAATAAGTGCTAAAGCAAACCAACGTGATGAAAAAGCCTAAGAAGGAAGGAGAACCGGACTCCGGTTTAATTTACTTCCTTTAGCTCCTCCATAGGAACGTGTTCGTAAATCACTGAATAACATAATTGGAAAAATACGTCATTATTTTACACAGACCGGTTCCAAACAGGTTCAGCGCAAAGGTTTTGACACAAGAGCAAATTTGAAACTTGATAAAATATGGAATTGCTCTCTGTAATCTATAATGAGGAATACTAAAGCAAATATACAGATAGTAACAAATAGAGTCTTTGTGGAACGTCAGTGACGATTTTGCCATATAATTGACGGACCAGTTGAGCAGCTCAGGTATAGATAAAAGGGCAAAATAGTGCCCAAAGAATCAAGGGACTTCATGTCCTATTGATTGACCTCCAACATGTCAAGTAGAAATGTGTCCATGGGGACATCACCAATAAGTTTAAAGAAGTAAAGATGTTCTAATGCTTGCAGTCCTATTGATTTCAGTGCCGGTACACGAAGTATTATTTTTGTAAATCTATCTGGTTGGTCTGGTCTTGTTCTCTTCATGTAATCTTCTAATGTTGCGCTGTACATTCCTCTGAATGTTTCCACTTGATCAACATCTTTCAAGCCTTTGGCATCTGAACACAAAGAAGTGTGGGTCACAAAGACTGCATCACAATTTTTCAAAAAATCCTGAAAAGCCAACTGAGTATTCAGGAGAAATATATCATTTGTCGATTTTCGTCTACATTCTTTACAGCGTCTTCCTTTCATTTTCAGCAGATTCATTTTACCAGGTGTGCCGTCAACGGACACCTCTAAGTCCCCGCTACATTCCATACATTCCCCGACAAAGATCTTTGACGCAAGAGACCATCGCAGAACAAGATGCTGGCGTACTTCGCCGCATTTCCCTGAACTATTGCCATTTGGCACATTTTCCCCATTTATTCGACAAAAATTTGGCGCGATTTTCGTCATATCTAGGTGTTCTAGGCAATATGTTTGGAGGAGGAAAAGTATGGAAAGCAGTGTGGCTCTAAGAGAACACACCGTTTAAGCGGCTGATAATACGTTTGATATGAGTCGGCAATGCTAGCGTAAAACTTGCCAGCTCCTCCGCCAGAACTATAAGCTTCGTATATATTTCTTCAGGAAAGGGATACTAGTCTTTAAACCAGCACATTCTGGGATATTTTTTATAAGTAAGTAAATGCTTTGATAATTAAAATATTGTATATAAAAATAGGCTACCAAAAAAAATCAAATGAAAGACAACACCTTCTTTGCAGTTTTAAGTTGCGTAATGAAAGAAGACAGTAAATCTCACCTGGTGAAAAGAGCATAACTGCACGGAGGCATCCCCATTCAGCTCTATCCAATTGCATCTCTTGAAGTTTTTCAATTACCTCTCCAAAGATCTTATCAATTAATGCACCGACACCAGCTTTCTTCAAATTATCCCTTGTCAAATGCAGACCTACGATCAAATTCAACAATATAAATGGCCAAGACCCCTAGCAACTTCTTTGGTATTTTCCCCAAAACACAGGTGACCCTGTTCACTCATCAGTAAAATAAAAGTTAAGGGTCTAATACCTGTGCAAATAATAATATGAAAATGAAAACATTACACTATAACTCATCAAATATTTAATGCATAATAAAGGAAAGAAAAACAAACTTTAAGAAGTCATCATTAGGTGTAATTTTTGATGCGAAAAACTAATTTAAAAGTAAAATAGTATTAATGTTACACCGCAAAAATTTATGAGAATCTTTCAATGATATTTGAACACGAAATAAATCTTCTGCAATAGAAAACTGTGCTTGTTTTCAAAATAATAAAATGGCTTGACGCATCAGAACATATGACCTGATGTTCAAGGTTGACTGCCTCATTGCAGCAATGCCGAACGCCTACCTAACACTCGTGATATATATGTAGTTAAAGTTTTGCATGCAAAAAGTTTATCATCCTTATATGTAGATGATATGCTACACTAAAATGGAATCAAAATGAACTACATTTTCACTTCTGTATGTAAAGGCATAGTTTTCTATGATTTGGTTAAAATTCCCGGTCTTATTAGCAAACCGTAATACATAAAGAAAGTAACAAAAATCTAGCAGATGATTCAATTCAAGCAATGTAACAAGAATGTCCTTTCAGTTAAAAATGCACTGGGCCACTGCGCAATTGGCCTCATTACTTGAGAGCATGAGTACTCTCATCACTTCAAAGAGCTGCCTCGATATTAATTTATAGCTGCAAATGTTATAAGTAGTGAAACAGATTTACGAGCGAATAAGATGCGATTTTACCGCCTAAAATGGCATTAAGGGGTCTTTCATCAACCATATTCAACAAACTTTTGACGTTAATTTAGATCGACGCGCACAACTCTTTTAATATTAAATTTTAAAGCCGATAATATGACTCACAGATCATTAATAGCAAAATGTCAAATCACCTTTGTGTCTCGCGAAATAGTAATCTCAACGATTAAAATCTTCAAAAGCAGAAAGGTTTCACAAGACAAGCATACTCAAAACTAATAGTTAATTAACATATTGCAAAAATAGTGGCTCAAAATAAAAATGGTGATAAATGAACTTAAATATATTAGAACATAAAACTGAGTATAGTAGCAGAAACTGAGCGAAAAATCCTCTTGAGAATCAAGAAACATCCAAATATCAATGCAATCCAAGACTCGAATTATAGTCCTACTTTCAACTTCTTCTTCCGTTGCTCATAATATACCACTTACATAATTGGCAAAGAATAAGTCTAAATATAAACTGAAAAATGAACACGAATCTCGTTCACAAATCGACGGAAAACTACCTGTGGCAAGAAGAATGCCATCCTTAACTGCACAGGAGCGATGACAGAATCCACCAATCAAAAGCTCTGGCCAGCTCCATTGAAGCAATACAACCTGATCTGTTATATCGAGGCTAGTAAAATGAGGCAATTTCTTTGCCCATTCTGCAAGGGAGGCCAACTAAAAGACCATGAGAAACGGGCAATCAACGATAGGATCGATAAAATAAACAAAATGAAAATTATGTACGAAGAAGGAACGAATAATTCATTAAATCGCTCAAATACTTAATCCTTCGAATACTTATAGGTTCGAATACTTAATCATTCGAGTACTTGATCATTTGAGTAAGTGAGGAAGAGAGAGTTGTTGAGTAAGTGAGGAAGAGAGAACTGTTGAGTAAGTGAAGAAGAGAGAGTTTATGAGTAAATGAGGAACAGAGAGTTGTTGAGTAAGTGAGGAAGAGAGAGTTGTTGAGTAAGTGAGGAAGAGAGAGTTGTTGAAAAAGTGAGGAAATGAGAGTTGTTGAGTAAGTGAGGAAGAGAGAGTTGTTGAGTAAGTGAGGAAATGAGAGTTGTTGAGTAAGTGAGGAAGAGAGTGTTGTTGAGTAAGTGAGTAAGAGAGAGTTGTTGAGTAAGTGAGGAAGAGAGAGTTGTTGAGTAAGTGAGGAAGAGAGAGTTGTTGAGTAAGTGAGGAAGAGAGAGTTGTTGAGTAAGTGAGGAAGAGAGAGTTGCTGAGTAAGTGAGGAAGAGAGAGTTGTTGAGTAAGTGAGGATGAGAGAGTTGCTGAGTAAGTGAGGAAGAGAGAGTTGTTGAGTAAGTGAGGAAGAGAGAGTTGTTGAGTAAGTGAGGAAGAGAGAGTTGTTGAGTAAGTGAGGAAGAGAGAGTTGTTGAGTAAGTGAGGAAGAGAGAGTTGTTGAGTAAGTGAGGAAGAGAGAGTTGTTGAGTAAGTGAGGAAGAGAGAGTTGTTGAGTAAGTGAGGAAGAGAGAGTTGTTGAGTAAGTGAGGAAGAGAGAGTTGTTGAGTAAGTGAGGAAGAGAGAGTTGTTGAGTAAGTGAGGAAGAGAGAGTTGTTGAGTAAGTGAGGAAGAGAGAGTTGTTGAAAAAGTGAGGAAAAGAGAGTTGTTGAGTAAGTGAGGAAGAGAGAGTTGTTGAAAAAGTGAGGAAAAGAGAGTTGTTGAGTAAGTGAGGCAGAGCATAAGTTTCAGAGAAGCACGCCTCTGAGAAGCACGCCTCTGAGAAGCACGCCTCTGAGAAGCACGCCTCTGAGAAGCATGCCTCCGAGAAGCACGCCTCTGAGAAGCAGGTGGGGGAGCTTGCTTGCCTGAAAAATGAAGTTGAATAGAAAATAGAAATTTTGCAATTAAAATGTCAATAAAGGCTATGACAACCCTAAGTAACTATGTTTAAGATCATACGGTACCAAGTTGTATTATGAAAATTAAACATCAACCATAAATGTGCTTCAAAGGATTCTTTGAAAAAATGGATCCAGATAAAGAAACTACAAAGCATTTCTGACTGCGCAGCAGAAAAGGCTATCTCATATCGGCTGAAAGAGAAGTTTAAAATGTTTGAAAATATTGCTAAATAGGTTGTAATAGGATTAAAAGATAGCATCGGTGAGTATAATATAAAATATATTCCCAAATATTAAATGTGTGCAAGCCTAATAAATTATTAAATTTGACATTTCATATTTAAAACAGATGGCTTTGAATTTCGTCTGAGAAAATGAATGAGAAATTTAACCTGTTTATCAGCAGCAAGGCAAACGTGTCTGATCGGGTCAACTGATGTATTGGCAAACATCTGAATTGCTGGATCAACCATGCTCTCTGCCGAAACGATCGAATCTACTGGTATCAATGGCATCTCAACACGTGATGACGTCACTTCAACTGGGCTCCCTTTGGGTGTACTGGCTGCACCGCTGGTCATCTTTCGTTTCCCTGAGTCTTTCTTCTCCTTCTTTAAAACTTCGTCTTGAACAGCTAAAATAAAAATTAACCTCACATATACATATATAGCAATCTAATTGATGTCTTTGGTTTAACAAACAAAAATGATCCAAAACTGACAGCAAAAAATAATGCTATCAGTTGGCTTGCAAAGGAGTCATACTGCTACACAAAAATGAGAGACGTACCTTCTTTATAAACAGCTACTAATTCAACATTTTTTTTATCAAAACTACTCTCTAACTTAATGAGCCTATAGATTTGTGCGAAGTGCCGAAACGTTCCTCCATTCCAACTTTACTAGTTCTGCTTTTTTGGACATCAAAACATCTGAGAAAAGATAGCTGTTTTTACATCTTGAATTTCAACCCTGGAAAGATCACTAAAAACTTTGAGTATTCGACAAGGAATTCAAAGAGCACCTTTCCGACAAGGAATTGGAATGAGTATTTTTCAATTTGACAAAAACAATAATAAATACCGCTACAACCGTTACAAAACTATCGAAATGAAGGAATACAAAGCATACCTATGATCATTCGACACAATTCAAATACCTGACATCGATTGCGATATGACGTCATACATCTAAACTTCCACCTTTTCTTATCAGTTCTCGAGAATAGTTCCAACCGTGCAAGTATTAAATAGCTCTAGTAGTCATTAAAATGAGGAATAATATAATAAAGGATGAGTCTTTCCATGAATTATGTGACTAAATCCAGAAAAAGAGTCGAACCGGAATCGGAGATTAACTTGGAAATTGATTAAACACTCGATTATCAAATGCACCTCCAACACGAAAATATTCTCATTCAGGTAGAGAACATTTATGCAACTGTTTATGCTCAAAAATCGTATATTTGCTGCGCAAAAAATGTTTCTCTCCTCTATATCGCATCTATCTGCAACTGCTATGGCGCAGAACGAAAAAGCGATTTCAAATTCATTGAACAACAAATTCCTTCAGGTATTATGCCATCAAAATAACACCAGAATATTACGAGTGTCATAACAATGCAAATAAATAGCTTTATATCAACTGTCATCCAACTTGCTATCTGCGATTGTACATATCCACAGCAACAAATAAGCGATTTACACTTACAGCAACCAAAATTACAAGTGTTGCCAACATAAAACGCTGACTGACACCAACAATATATGCTTTCGATCGTCAAACAAGCTTTGTAGATTACTAGTGAATTATGTCCTGCTGTGTCTAAGCCTCGCATCCAATACAATAATCCCTCGTTTTCAATATTTATGATTACCATTATATTCAATGGCAAATGGGAAAAGACGCGACAGAAGGAGATTAAAAGTTTTGAAACTACTTGTACAAAGATCGATGATCAATGATCGAGGATGAAACTGAGTGAATGAAAACGCATGACAAACTAGAAGGGAAACACCACGTTTGATGCTGCATACAGAAAAGCAATGGAGGTGCAAAACAAACGAATAATGGATCAGAAAACAGAAGATACATAAGAAATTCCGCTGCTCTTTAGAGAAAGTCTACAATGATCAAACAGTGAGGTATTTATAAGAAAGAAAGAAAGAACAAGAATGAAAAAATGAAAGGAAGGAAGAAGATTACCAGTCACTGTCAACATGGAGTAAAGAAACAATGCCTTACTGAGAAAACACTTACCACTGCCAGATGATGTATATACGGATAAAGGTCATATTTTTGAAAAGATAGAAGTTGCTTAGTATGACATGAAAACAAATCATTGGATTGCAGATATTGTTAGCGACGCATGGCTTACAATCAGCAACGCCACTAACGACAGCATAAGGATCTGGTTAAATTATAGCTAATGTAGCTACGGCTCTAGCATGCGAAAAGCGAAAAAGAATTAGGTAAACTAAGATAGGTGGAGCTAGATTACGATAAGCTACGATGTGTTACGATATATTGCATTAAGATGTATTCAAAGTCAAATAAAGAAAATAAGAATAGCAACGTGCGAAGAGGATGTAAGGGTATGATAGTAAAGGGGGTAGGAATAAAGGGGGTGGGAATAAAGGGGGGGAAAGGATAGAAACATGGCAATCACAAAATAGGACAGCTTCTAGAGAATAAAATATATTGTAAAAAGGAAGAAGTAGAAAAGTGCGTTTGTTTTTGTGTAGCAGAGAAGAAGACGCTAATCAAATTAAGTTCTTGGAAGAAATCAAGCTTCTTGTGCAAGCTTAAATTGGAAGACCGAGAGATGAGTGTGAGTGCTGAATGCAATACTCATCTACGTAAAATTACAGTATGCAGGCTTCTATTTAAAAAAATACTCTATCTTATGTATGTAACAGGTCTCTAAGTGTCTCTAAATGCCACCAAATGCTCACCGAAGGAAAAATGACCTTTAATAATTCCTCAAAGCAAAAAAAACGCTCACTTAAAGCCACCTTCAACTGCCAAAATCAAAAGAAATTTGTTGATAGCAAAAGAGAGCAACAAACAAAAAGAACACAGAACTAGAGCTAAGTAATTCTGCAGATGCTCAAGACTGCGAATCGAAACGAAACAATAAAAAGCACGCCGCAAATAATTTGCTGGAAATCGAGATGAAAGATTGATGATTGATAAAATTAATAGAAGATTTGTTAGCAGAATTACAAATGCATGTGTTTATCAATCCATTAAGGGTACAAAAACCACGTACAAAAACGCTTGACGCTCGGGATTATCACTGATGCAATTGGATTGTGCCGAAAGTCAGAGATTTCTATTGCAAGTTATAACCAAAATCTAATGAATCGTCAGAAGTAAGGCAATCAACAAACAAACCAAAGGGAAACAAGTTTTGCACCTGCCCTACAAACTCCAAAGCCACGTAACGTTTCATTCTAGCGAATTTTAGCGCATCTATTTTAAATTTCATAACACTGGTTTCTTAACTTGCTTAGCTTCTGGAAATAATCCATCAAACCAAATCAACTGATTCAAAATCTGTAAAACTTGTCCTGCACTTGCCTTTGTTTATGATCAGATCTTAGAAAAGACCTCGTATCAGAAAAACCATGGAAAGAGATATGAGATTTCTCAAGCACATCCTCTGCTAAGATCCCACTAAACATTGTACTGAGAGTAACATTGCGAATTTTTTCCAATAGTGTTAATTATACAAGAAAAACCTATTAACTACAGCATAATAATCCTCTTCATCAAAGTACGCGCCAAAAGGTGAACAAAAAAACAGTTGTTTTGGAGAGGTTCACTCGCGGGAAGTTCTTCTTTAAAAATCCATCAATAAGAGGGATAAAATATTTGCTATGGCACTCAAAACAATAAAGGGCATTTGCTAGGCTTACCCCTCTGCTTGCATTACTACATTTTCAAGAACCTCAGGGGGCTTGTCCACCCTCGCTAACGAACAAATCCTCCCTCCCTACGGCCTAAAAGTATAGATGCGAAGGTTATTCTCAATCGTTCAATTGAATAAAAAATTATACTTTGCAAGAATATATGTAGCTATTTTGTGAATTATTCCATGCAATATCTTAACCCAAAATACATGAATTTACTGCGTATCCACAATACCAAGATGAAAACCTTGTGTTTTATCAATGCTCTATTTCCTACATAATCTCATTAAGCCTTTAAGCTTGAAATGACAATGCGCTTTAAAGTGTGTTCAGCGTTGAATCTCTGTTTGATATACGTGGTCATATCAAAGGCCATTCACGCATATCAATCTTTATTTGAACTACTAAAGAAAAAATATTTCAACTATTCATTTCCTTCGGTAGGACCTTAGGTACGGAAACAAACCAGGTCTTTAACTCAAGCACAACTTGCATCAAAGGAGCTCGATCTATTGGTGGCTTGATTCACTTGAAATACACGCTTTTTTTACAAGGAACCACTTTATAAGGAACCTACATGTAGAAGGCCGAAATATTTAAAGAACTTATACTACTAAAGGAAAAATCCCTAAGGAACTTTTCATTTTCGAATTTCGAGTGCTGTACTCAGATGCAAGTGAAGATTACATTACATTGGATGATATCAATGGAATAGACATGATACTTCTTGATTGAAATTATGCTTTTGCATATATAAAACTTATTTCCTGTCGCATTTGTGCTTTTGAGGTTGAGTTCTAGCCATAATTAAAGGTAAAATTCAGAATTTCAACGCTTTTCTAGTGTCTGTGCCATTTTGTGGCACTCTATGTGCAGTGAAAATTAAGGAACTATTAAGGAACTTTTAGTACTAGAATTTGATAAAAAGAGGTCCGAAAATAAGGAACTTTTAGAACTAGGCCTTTAGCTAGGTTCCTTATAAAAAAAAAGCGTGTACCTGGATAAAAAAAGAAAACGAGAAAATAACTCATATTACCTTCAGGTTTCATTCCTACTTCAATGCACTTATGGAATCTGCAATACTGGCAACGGTTTCTAGTCTTTCGATCTATGTCACAAAGTTGATTACCAAGACATTGGTACTTTCGGTTGTTTCTGACCGAACGTTTAAAAAACCCTTTACAGCCTTCACAAGCTATCACTCCGTAATGTTTTACATAGGCTTTGTCACCACAGACCGAACACGGAAGTGCTTGCCTCTCACTTCCTGCTGAACTCGGACTTGAATTTGATGGAAAGAATGTTAAACTGGAAGAACTGCTCGGAGTGCTACCACCAGTGGACAAAGGGCTGTAGGAGTCGATGCTCTCCAATGGAGGTGCGTCTGATAGACAGCTATCTACCATATTCAATGAACCTGGAAGGAAGCAAAATAAAACCAAGATTAATCACAAATCAGTCAATCAATCAATCAGTCAGTCAAATCAAATCAAGTCAATTTCACTTGGTACAGCTAAGTCAAAGGTTGGGCAAGAGTTCGATTTTATCGGTGGTCGTAAAAAACGGCTCAGTATACAGGAGTAGGTAATTGTGTAAGTTTGTATATCAACGGGGGCTTGGACGTTCCTGTATGGGTCACAGAAGACTTGCCGGTTTTCTGGGAGTCAAAGCGGGTACGAAGATCCTCAAAGTTCAAGTTAAATAGCACCTTTTACTGATGTGTCACTTTCCATAATCAAATTCTTCACCGGGTAAAGATCGTGAACTTTTCATTATATTCCATGCATTATGAAAACTTCGAAATCAGAAAGAAATACGCTCTCTGCATATTCCGTATATGCAGATTTATCATGTGAACCTTAAAACACTGTCCAAGCGGTATTCTGACAGTTTCCATCGGCCATTTTTAATAGCGTTGTAAAGTAGTGCCAAAAGCGCCGGAGATTACTTACTATAGGCCTCAGCAGTGATAAGCTAAGCACGAGATCAAGATGCTCTTTCGTATACCAATGAAACCTTAAGCCAAAGCAAAAAACACACATCGGTCAGTGATATTTCATCAAACACTTACATCTGTATTAAACCTCATGTTCTCTATAATCTGTTGTTACCTACTTTCTACGTTAAACGTCATAATGTGCTGAAGGTTGTAATTCGCTGCAATACAATTTCATAAATCACCCTTTATCTCCCATCATACTTTTATTCTTTACATATTTAAATCTAAAAAACATAAGAAGTCGCTAAATGCAAAGAAACATAACCTATCAACTTACTATAAAGTGCAGCTAGATTGTCACCATAGTAACATTGCTGCTTTGTTTCGCCGTTCATCATGGCAAAATTTTGAAAGTTCTGATAGAAGTCCATCAAAGCAAGCAAGCAAGTAGAACGATTCCTGCACTTAAGTTTACAGCCGAAAGAACGCTTAAAGCTCCCTTGAGTTAGGTTGACAGTTTAACCAACGATACTAGGCGTGCTACGTTTGTTTCAAAACCGGGGGGATGAAACCAGATAAGATAGCTCTGCAAGGAGTTAGTGAATGGGCGATTCTTGTCTCATTGTTCGCTGTTTAACTTCAATCGGCTTACTGTCCAGTCAAAAAGAAAAACTCTAGTGTTTTGGATTACGGATGAAATCTTCACGAGATCTGTTAGTTATTATGTGAGTCGATGTGACCAAATAAAGAGAGAATGCGCTCTGACTTAAGAAGATCCTATTTCAGCCCTACAACTAAGATACAAAAACAAATCGTACTGCACTTTGTGGGTCACTTGGCAATTTTGAATTGCAAGCATGTAGAACCGAATCAGATACTTATACTATGGGTATCATGGGTTATATTCAAGGATCAAAATAATGTATGAAAAGAAAGATAAGAAAGATTAAAGTTATACACTAAAAGATAAATAGTTTGTGATTGCAGTGTACACTATATAATAAACAATAAATGTTTGAAGTAAGATTCATCGTAATGGATTTCAGAATCTAGATCATTGCGATGGTGCAGCCCAATAATAATAATAATACATAACATAATAAAACTACTTTATAGTAAGTTGGCTACTATATACAAAGTTAAATCATGAGCCAATTAATGCCAATCATCCAAGGTGAAAAGTAGTTTGGAAAATATATCCATAAATTTAAAGTCTAATGCATATATTAGAGAATTAAATGAGCATCAACTTTTCTTCAATCTCAAATAGGATATTGGTCCCAGATGATACATTAATTTGTCTCAACCTATGTTTATTATACCGTGCTCTATTTTTCTCATGCTTTACTTTATTTCACCCAACTTGTAAATCATGGAAAGGTAACAATCGTAAATGTATTGTCTGCACTAACCAGAAGCTGAAGCTTTATAAAGTGAAGGATATTGTAGATAGTTGGTCTGAATTAGTTTCCTCTGCTCTTTAAACACACTATGCCTATAAACAACTTTACAGAAATTCTTTATTATTTATCATCAGCATTATTACTATTATTATTATTACTATTCCTATTGTTGTTGTTGCTTAAATTGTCGCATGGATTACTTCATGTAACTAGTTCTTGTACGAACCACATAAAATGGCCAGAGCTGTGCTATGAAACTAGAGAGATGAGCAGCATTTCATCACTAGTCTAATGGGCGGGGCAGATGACATTGAGGTAAGCTCTTTACCTAAAATCAAGCTCAGTTTAAGTACTTTCACCTGAGTCTGTAAAGCAGAAGAAATTTTCGCATCCAATGAGTATTTTGACCTCAGTGAATTCGTAAACATTTTGCACCGTGAATCAAGGCAACACTGTCATTAATTGCCAGAGAATTACAACTGATTTTGCCCACGGGTTACGTTTCCAATGGTAAGTATGTCACTAAATGCAACACCCGGTAACTTCAACAGTAATGTAATTGTGAAAGCCTCTAAGAATAGCATAAATCGTCTTTGCTGTTATGGTTTTTGATCTCCTTCAACTTTTCTATTGGGGAATTGTAGCAAAGAAATTATTTAAAAAAGCGACACAATGCTGCAAAACCAAACTGAACCGAACTGCAATGGAATTTAGCGTTTTAAACAAAAATCGCCATGGGAATACACGAATCCTGCTTTTATATGTTTCAGCTAAGTTCTATTGGTCTATTTTAAGTCCTAAATATTTTTAACTTAAAGAGAAATCAACAAAAGCGGGTATTTTCAAACAGTTAAAATTCGGACACGTACTGTTTAAACAAAATAACAAATAACCTCATGGATCACTGCATTGAGCAACGCTACAAAATATCCGTTAAATTCATAAATCTAACAATTCCTCAAAATTGGTAGGGGTTCGAAATGCTGGAACAAAAATCTACTATTTATAAAAATCTACTATATAGATGGCTGTATCTCTTACTCATAAATATATTTTACTTTTCCAAATAAAGCTGAAGACTTGATCTTTTAAATCTGAACCGATCCCTATTGTCTATTCGCAAAAGGAGAGTTAACCATGAACTAGGTGAGGAACATTTAAAGGGGCATTGACAAAGCACTGAAATATAATATAAGATCAATTCCTGTGTAGTAATAATAATAATAGCAACAATTATCATTAATATTATTAGTTTTTAAATTTTCTTACTGTAAAATTTACTTATGAGAATAAGTTTCCATTATTATATTAATAATAGTAATAAGTAATAAGTAATTTTGCGAATAGAAGCAAAGAAAGCTATGCACTCGAGGATGGATTGGGATTACATACCGTCAATTCTCAAAATGGCCTCCCTTCGTAAAAGCCCCACGAATAAGCCCCCTTGCTAGAATATCAAATTGTTAATAAACCTCCCCCTTGAATAATCCCGCACCCCTGAAGATGATGAAGACCTTGATATAGACTGATGCTTAAATTAAGACAGTTCTTTTACTATTATGGAGAAAAACAGCTTTGGCGCTGAGGTTTTTATGCGGCATATATCAAATAAGCCTAGAAGCCCCCTCTAACAAGTCCTCCCCTAGAATTAGCCCCACTCAAAAAGTATCAAAATTAAATAAGCTCCCAGGGGGGTAATTCGAGGATTTACATTTAAATAAAAGCATAATCGCTGGTAGGCGGCTGTACCAAGATGGCCACCAGAGTAGTGTTTGAGAACGATCAGATGAACTATTTGTTTTTGGAAGGTGGCCGATATTGCATAAACTGAAAGTTATGTAAAAAGTTATGAATAAAAACTTAGGAACTGATCACATGATAATAAATTATGCATCGATGAAAATTTTTGAGATTTTTGACAAAAAATGTGGAAAGTCTTGAAAAAGGTAGCCAAGATAACTCAACGATATACAGTTGATTCCAATGAATGAAGATTAGAATGGAAAATAGTGAAATTGCGACACAAGAATGCGTGAACAATGTGGACTGGCGATGCACCACGATGTTCAGTTTATAACCTTACCAAAAACAATTTTTCCAATCAATAATGACACTACAATTATCGTGATAGTGAGTGTGCTATCAGACAGAGAGGCGGCAACAGGACAAAGCCGTCGTATTTGTCAACGACGTTTTGAGGGATGCATGACCAATTAAAATTGTTCTAATACCCCGTCTGTATACTTATTCTGGCAGTAGGTGGTTGACACGCATATCACATTTCATTAAAAACAATACAGCTTTCCATCTTTAGCTGAGCAGGGCCTTGTCAATATCTTTTCAGAAAATGCCTGCAAATTTGTTTGAAAATACATTAAGAACACTAATAGGATGAAATTGCAATAATCCACAAATAAAAGATGGAGACGACAACCTCCAACGAAACGTCTCTTTGTCTCTTGTTTCAAATAAATTCTTTATCTGAGATAGAAGACAGTCCTTGAAGTTCTGTAATTTAATAAAGGTGAGCCAGCCACTCTTAGTTACGCTTAGTTTCACCCTCTGTCGTGTAGATATTATGAAGTATTGTGAAGGAAAAGATAACGAAAAAAAATATCACATTAAAGGATACAAAAATCCAGAAGTTAAAAGGACAAAATGATTAGATAAACGAATTAGAACCAAGGATGATTGAACACCTGATTCAATGACTCGTGGTTTGGTTATTACTGCACCAACCAACCGATCTATCACCGTCCTAGTCCATTTCAAAAATAGATAGATAGGAACTAAGATGACGTCACTATCCCCTGCCCCTGCCCCTAGACATTCCATTTACTGTAGAAGATCAAAATGCGGGGAGATGCTCTGCCCCCGGCAAATGGAATGAATGATGATGCCATTATAAAATTGTAAAATAAACATAGAATTATTTCAAAGCTTTTTGGAGTGCACAACAGAATCAGGGCCGGGGAAATCTGCCCCCTCTTCCCCGCTCGGGTGACTTGGAGATACCAACAAAGCAACTACATACGCTAAAACATCAAAGCAGCTTTTCAATTGGAGACTCTAATGTCAAAATTAAAATAGAGAACGATTCCATAGAATAACGAACAACTAAAAATCAACAATTGATAAATTACTATAAGGCTTGCAAAATACACGGGTGGGATATGGTGGTCAAACCCTCGTTTAATCAAAGGAAAGAAGTCGAAATGCAATTGATTCCCTAATGTCTGAATGGCAATTCAAGTAGGACTTGTCAAAATCATAATTCAAGTACGCGTAGAGGAGAACAGAAAATGCAAAGAGTGTGTAAAGGCAACAGGATTTAGAATGCAAAGATTAGGTATGAGGCATTGAGATGAAATTGTTGAAAGATACGAGGTATGAGGCATTGAGATGAAGTTGTTGAAAGGTACAATGAAGTCAGTATAGAAAAAATTACACCTTCAAAAAGATAAATGTTCCTATAAGCTTCTCGGAAGATTGGTATAATCACTCACCGTTTTCCATAACATCAAAGGTTGTATCAAAGAACCCAGCTGTTGGTGAGGATGCAATAAGATTATCGGTAAAGGGAATATTCCATTCTGCATCATCAAAGATCGTGTCCATGTTGACAACTTGTCCGAAATTATGAGAAAAATCGAAATCTTGTAACATGGTCGATGAAGAAAAGAAGAAATGAATAAGGAAAGGAAAAGAAGGAAAAAGAGAAGTGCCTGAGAACTATAAGAATAGTCAAAAGACAAACAAACTGAAAAGTCAAAGATTACCAAAAGAAATGTTTCGCCTGCACATCGCAAGTGACAGTTAAGATTCGATGACAATTATATATATTTGAAAGAGCAGGAAAAAAACAGTTGGGAATCGCGACCCCATGATAGTAAGCAAAACAAAATAATCTGACATGCACCAGGAATGGACTTAGTCACAGAAAATGAAACGGGAAAGAAAACATATATTACACAGCAAGGTAAAGAAAGGTCACTTATGAGCGTGAAGAAGCGACTAAGTCAGTAAGGACAAACCAGCTAAGATAAACATTAAAATTGTTACTCACGACAGTCAGAACGAAATCGAATGGTCAAATGTACTCATTCCTACAGCGATAGAGTGTTGTGGTCTGTTCACAAAATAAGTTTCTCTGTCAAATAACATGGAATACTATGACAGATAATCATGTCAAATTTGAGAACAATAAAGGTATCATTCAATAGCAGTTAACAGACCAATTACAGTACATTTTGATTAGTTCATGAAGATCTAAGCAATTTCTAACCTGACGAACAAACAGACTCTTGAGCACAAATGATGCGCACTATTCAAATCAATATAGGGCATTCGAGGTTTGAACACAATAACAAAAGTAGAAAGAAAAAGGAAGAAAGCTAGAAAATAACGAAAAACTGTTGCTCAATTGAGGAACACCCAGTCCCTTGAGGGCAACTTTTCTGAGATAAACCAAATCTAATAGCATTAACAAATGGGTTGAATTTGAGTCGAGGTGATATGAAACACATTACTGTATCGATCGTATAGGAATAAGCAATAAGAATTCCATTTAGAGCATACTCCTTCAAATCGAAAGAAGGGACGAAATAAAGATCAAAGTCTGTAAGTAAAAATTTGGATGAGATTCAATCTTCTTTTTCAACACAAAGCGATAAGAGAACCCCGAGGCTACAGAAAAACACATGGTACATGATAATCCTGACTGGTAAAAACAAAAATTTCCTTGTCCATCTTTAAAATCTCATAAAATGCTCGAGTTATTCCCAGCATTTGCTGTAAATTTGCAAAACATCTTAACGTCAAAAATTAAGAGAAATATCTATGAAGAGTCGGCTGGGTAACGTTCAACAAGAGGCAACGGATAAAAATGTTAACACCCTTGAACTTAAAATCATGTTTGAGTTTGGTGCGGTGTTCTGCTTTGTTCTAAGGCTTTAACGAGTTTTGCAAAAATAAGGTACATTTGAATAGTAGTTAAAAGCATCCCGCTTTGAAAAAACCACAAATTCACTGGATTTCAAATGTCATCTTTTCATTGTACTCCTATCAAATTCGAAAGGCTAAAATGAGTGCTAAAAGCAGATTAAAGCTGAGAACCAATTTTAGAATTAAGAACATTTGGTCATCGCAATGGACATAAAATCTCGCAAAACCTAAGTTGCAGTGGTCGAAGTTCAGACCGCTGTGACAACCGACGTGTTCAATGTGCTCATGGTTTACTCGTCGACAATTCCTCTATTTAGCAATTCCCTTGCCTCAAGTGAGGCTCGGGTCCAACCAGTTTTGCTTCCTGAGAGTTTATTTTCGCGATTTCTTTGCAGTTCATTTTACATTTTCTACATCTACAACAACAGTTGGCCGTAACATCATATAATATTGACAGAAAGAAACACTGTCAAACTGCGGGGACCGCAACTCATTAATGTGACATGCATGTAACATGCAATAGACTTCTATGGTAGATTTCCTAGTCAGTATGAAGAAAGAGGGGTGCGTGATTAAGAGCTAATATAATGGGACGCTCACTAATGAACAATCAACCCTATACTCTTTACAGAATGCGCAATTATGTACTGAGCAGCATCGTCAATGGTCACTGTGATGGCGAAGAAGACAAATCGAATTTTCCCAACCACAAAAAGAGTGTCCAACATACAGTTGCTACGCTCAACCTACTCCCATACAAACAATTGATTTTATCATTTCCTAAACGTATCACTGAAATGTGATTTGTGCATATCGCGTAATTCAATATATGATAATCTAAATCAATTTGAAATTCAATGACTTTGTGTTCTAATTAAGTCTATGATAAGATTATATAGTTTTCAAATATTTAAAATAAATTTCCTCAAAAAAATTATCTGCATGACGAAGTATCAAATTCTAGGTCACTTCAGTTTTTAGTACACATAGTTTGTCATGTACACGTCCGCATTTGTGTACAACAAACATAAACTGAAATGCCATTCTCCAAACAATTAGACACCGCCACGTGATCAATATCTCAAAGTGTCCGGTGCTATGAAGTGTCCGAACAATAAATGTTCCTAAATCGAGATTTATTAGCATTAGTAAAACTAAAAAGGATCATCGAGTGACCGCACAAGATTTATGTCGGTTTGACACTCACACCACTCTCTCAATGCGAGTGAGTGAGTGAGTGAGTGAGTGAGTGAGTGAGTGAGTGTGTGTGTGTGTGTGTGTGTGTGTGTGTGTGTGTGTGTGTGTGTGTGTGTGTACATTTTCCTTACAAATACCCTAATAGTATTACATTACGAACGAACGTCACAGCAATGCAAAGTCAATTCAGACATGGTGGACCAATATTTGGAGGCTTACAATGCAAAGTCTAAAGTGGGGATTAGGCAGTTAGATTTCTTCATTTTTAAACACATTTAAAACATACTTTCATTTTAAACGGATTTACCCTAGGATACATTTCAGTAAAAATAAATTAACTGTTTTTATCCCAGAAAACGAAAAAGAAGATAGCTAACAAACCTAAAGTTACAAGTTACAAACCTATTTACAATAATTTGACACAAAATAGTAACTTAATGTGATAGAAACCCAACGAAAAGAAAAAGAAAGATGAAGACCAGTTTTTAATTTCATTTTAAATGACTGAATCGAAGGGGCTAATTTCACTTCAGATTCGAGTCTATTCCATGCGCTGGTGCATCGAAATCCAAATAATTTTTGGCCATAAGATATTCTCATTTTTCTCATGGAAACATTTTACCTTTTTTCAATTACATTGCCTCAACTTTTTTTAATTATATTGCCTCACCTTTCAGGTTCTAGGTTATTAAATGATTTATACACCACTGTACATGTTTCTCGATCAAAAACCAGTATAACCTGTAGGCCAGCCAAGCCGCTGAAAAGGAGGTGCTGTGGAAGTGTCCAATAAGCTACTGGTAATAATTCTGGCTGCTCTGCCCTGTAGTTTCTAAGCAAGGTCTTCCACATAGTTATCCTGCAACGTTCCCAAACATACCAACAATAACTGAAGTGCGGTTGAATTATAGCAAGATACATATCACTAAATGTATCCTCTTGCACATAGTCTTTCGCATAATTCAAAATTCCAATGGCTCTAGAGATCTTCGTTTGTATACATTGAACAGTTCTCTCCTATTTCAGACAATCATCAATCATGAGACCGAGGTATTTAGTTTCCTTCACAAGGTCGATACCACTACCTTATACCTGAATACCAGGAAGTGGTACCATTGGTGTATCAATTTTCCTGAACTTTTCTTCAAGACCGTATTAACCACCTGCCTTGTATCTTTACAACATTCAAGGAAAGCTTGCTACACTGCAGCCATTTCTCAAGGTAGGCAAGTTCAGCTTTGAAAGCAACATCAATCTCTTTCATATTATCTGAAGAGACTGAAATTGCCGTATCATCAACACATATTGCTGCTTTAGCTCTTTTCAACGCAAAAGGTAAGTAATTTATGCAAATCAAAAATAGAAATGGTCCAAGGCAAGAGCCTTGAGGCACCCCCATTTCGATTTGAACAGGATCAAATCCGACGTCGTTAACCCTGTAGAACCGCCTGCAGTTACCTAAGTACGAGCTAAACCACTAGTGTTCAAGACCGTCGATTCCGTGATTACGCATCTTATTCAAAAGAATTTGATTGTCAACTGTATCAAAGGCTATCTTTCGATCAATGAAAGCCATTGCGGTATATTTCCTTCTATCAATGTTTACGCATCAATCATAGGTACATTTCAGTAAACATGAGAAAAACCGAGCGCTCGCGCAGTTAATGTAGATTTTGGAATGAAGTTGCACAATTTTAGAGTGAAAAGTCTGTTTGTACTACAGAACTTCACTATTGCTCAAAAATGCGGGCAAATTCTTTAGCACAGTAAGTTTCCCTTTTACGATACGCAATGAAGGAGATGTCCACTCATCAAAGTAAATAAAAACTACTACACTTGATGAGGTCATTAGGACTTGGTTTACATCCCAAAAATAATGCCATTATATCACCAATTTTTGTAAGGGAACTTTATTATTGCATATTTTGCAGAAAATATGGGATACTGGTCAGAGACCTTAAGAAATGCTTTTTCACTAAGCTCTTTAGTTCTGCTGCTAATATGAGCCATGCCATAATGGCACAAAGTAAATAAACTTAACATTGATTAGTGATTAGTGATTGATATAGATCGAGCATTGATTAATGATTTGTCGTCGTACTTATTTTCAAATTGATTAATGATTTGTGTTGATATCGCAATTCACATCTCAATCTAGGCAACTTATGCCAGAAAGGTCATAGAAATATACTTTTAAAGTTTCAAATGATTCTATCGCTGCATACATATTTCAACAATACATCAGATACAGAGAAAAGCCCATTTGATCACTACAGGGGTCAGAAGCACTTCTGCTAGATAGGGTATGCTGGCCAGAGTATACCATCACTGTTCATCTTTTGCTGATCAATGATGGCAGTTGGTCATTCTCCCATTAAAAGTAAACTCTCCCCCCCCCCCCCATGAGTAATTCGCCAAGGCTGGGAAATGTGGTACTATGAGGTACTATAAAGGCATTTACGCATGAGTGGACAAACTATTCGGTTTTTTGATTGCTATTCTACATTTGACGATAGTTATCATTAGAAGTTTTGCAAACAAAATTCCAATTTCCTTCCTCGTAAACTGCTTTCTACCCGGTACAATTAACCATAGTATTAATATCCACCTCGAACCGGTTCACAACCAGCCAGGACCACTCTAATTACAAACCATTTGTATAAACTTGCCTATACCACACTGCGGCATCACTTCTAAAGAAATGTCAACATATCTTTATCGCTCTACCTATATTCTCTTGTTGCAATCGATCTGGAGACGGTCTTATTGTCAAGGTAAAACCTACGAATGCATTTGCAGACGTTGAAATCCAATCGGTATTCAAATGAGAAATGCGTATGAACAATCTGCATATTGTTGATTGGTCGATGGCGAATTTCGAATGCTTAATTAAAATCTCATAACATTTGTTTGCTTGTGAGTGTATGTGGCGAACCAGTTTGCATTCGATAATCTTACTGTCGGAATTTAAGCCAAACAAAGCAACAAAACACCAAAAATCAAAGTCTATTTTACAAAATGGTTTGATTCCTGTCATCCTGACCAAAGCCACTACATCTGATCTCTTATCCACTAAATTATTGAGATAGAATATAAGATTTAGGGAATGAAGTAAACAAATACGATGGTGATATTAGACCTAGCTACATTCCAAAGGTTGAAGAGTATCCTTGCTATCCAGAGAGCAGGAGATCTCCAACCCATAACCCTACATTCCATAAGTGTTTTCAAATCGTCCCATTCACATAAAACAGCCATGGAGCAACACCAAAAAGCATGCAGATTAGAATGTTAAGGGCTTAAAAGCATGATGGATGGAATCGCACATACTCCTCCACCTTATTCGCAGGGTGGGACGCCGAGAGGGGGTCCTTCAGATCAGGCTTGCTTCAAATAACCAGGTGTCCCTTTGCCCCTAATGCATCACCCTGTGATTGCTGCGAACTGGCTTTGGACCCATAATGAAAGGGAAAAACTAACAAGGAAAGTTTCCAATATCTCATTATAATAAAACCTTTGCCCCATCACAATAAACATTTTGTAACCACACCCAAAGACCATGGGGACCACAAATTCATTGAGACTACAACAATACCACATTGAACAGATACTGATTAGCAGACACCCCAAGACAAGTGGGGATCCAACATGACTACAGTTGATAACTCTATGGAGGAAGAGGTGTACCATATGGAAAGCACAAAGCCTTCATGAAATATTCTTCAATTAAGTATAGAAACAAAGTGTGCATAATTAGCCAAGTAATTCACCTCAACGCAGAACTTCGCTACATTTCGACTCATAAGGGCTTCGCTGGCGTTCGCAGACTGTGCCAACTTGTAGTAAGAACAAGACGCTTGCTTCCTTAATGTGAAAGGAGTTTGTTTTTAACTTGAAAGGAATTTCAAAAATAGTCATATCTCATGTACGTACTAATGGCTACTTGCATGTCATTGTTACCTATTTTCGAGCAGTAAGTTTGGAGGGGACATTCTCAAAAACGATCTGCATACACTTACACTCTATTGTTGGGTCAAAAACATTACAAACATACCTAATTTCAATCATATGTTTTTGTCCATTTTGTAGAACATAATGATCGTTTAAAGCTTTTAAGTATTGCAATGCATAATAAAAAATATACGGAAATAGTCAAGATTAGGAATGAGTGATGTGTTTACCTTGCAAGAAACCGAAATGAGTGAATCCGATGTTATTGTTCATGCTGTCTGGTAAATGATATCAGCTAGCAATGCAAAACCACATATAGGTAAAGATTGGTGACGTGTGTTTATGTATGTGTGATAGCGTTCATACAATTTGCCAATCTCTCAACTTGGCATCTATACGAGAGGATTCGTTGACATGTGAAACGACTTCAGTGAAATAGCATCAAAGGAAGAACACATTGGTTAAGCGACCAACTGACAATACATCAAGAAAGATTCTTGAATAGATAATCCCTTTGTCTCATTTATGATCATTATTACTCCGTAAATTAAATTCGTCAGGATTAAAGGAGATATGCACGAGTCACTTAAATCAAAGAGAACGTACCGAACAACAATACGTGACTTAAATCAAGGAAATAACAGAATTAATACAACACAGTGTCGCGTATAGCAAACTTTGCAGTTCTGGTACATCCATTTGTCATGATTCGTGATATAGGCAATATGGATAATGCACTAAGATGTATACACAGACACTGGCTGGCCAACCAGTTGCAATTACAGATCTGCTTCCTAAAATTACCACTAACAGTACCGCCAAAAGTGAAACTAAAATCATTCATTAAAAGTCTGCTATACAAGAAACCAATTTTAATGATAAAGTTCTGGTTAAAGTTGTAATATCTATCCAGTATATTTAGAGGAGGAGGTAGGCGGGGGCTACGGTGGAGGCGCAGTTGCATAACGTTGGAAAGACGAAAGCAAGACGTTATGACTCATAACAGACTCGCAATTTATAGTTTAATAATGGTATGACTTTACGATAAAAATAAAATAATAATATAAAAACAATCATCATTATACTAAAACAATATTTCTTAATCCTAAGGTCCACAATTATGAAGTTTTGTTAGTGTAATGCCTAAAAAAATTGTTCAGGTCGCAACGCCACTCGAACAATTCCCCAGTCCCTTTTTTTACCTTGAGATTGGCTTAAAATGCAGTACGTTGTCACTATGTTTATCTCTACCAGCTTTTTGAAATTACTCCTCGAAGCTGGAGACTCATTCAAGCCCGGCGAAGTGGAAGTAAACTTGCAATTAACGTAAACGCCCACGGGTACATAAGGCACAGAGAACTTCCACCACGCCCAGAAATGTACGCACTATCTGTACCTATTTCTGCTGGGAAAACAAGTCAACTTCCTTTAATTTTTGGGAACACACTTTTTGAAGAATGAGTGAGATTTGTCTTTTTGTGGGTGTGAGAATGAGAGATGGCTCAAATGTGTACATCTTACACCCAGTGAATGAGAACTTGAGAACTTGGTATGTACTATGTGACGTAATGGACACTACCATATATGGATAAGTAAAACTAACAAATATTATCGCAAGTTTAAAAACTGTAATGTCATACATATAGCTATAATCAAGTCTCAAATTTCACCAGGCATACATTATAATTGGTAAATATAATGAGGACATGGAATCTAACGACATTCTGTTACCAGGGCGCTCTGCTACAGGGTAAGCATATGAAGAAAGATATTTTGGTCGTCCTAAAGGTTGAATGTTACATTTTCGAAATAGCAGCCATTTTGTGTTACTCATTAACAGAACCCCTTCCCAGACTTCCCAGTAGACTCTTAATTACTATCCTGTGTTCACGGTAATGCTCTGAGACGACAGTGCATGGGCGCCAACGTGCATGTATGGACCTTTCATGCCGATATCTGCAATGATGTGGTTTAAGATATTGCAACTATATATCACAATTGCTGTCACATGGACTCAGTAGACGCACGAAGAAGATGAATCTCACCGCCATAGTTATCTGTAGGTTGACGACAAAACTTTGAAAGTTTTGAGAGAATTTATGGTGTGACTGGCTGACCCGAGAATTTCACATGGGCTCATGAGAAATGAGCATAAAGGTTGCGGGATACCACGATTTAGTTTAACAATTTTGTGCGAGAATGAAAGGTGGAACTGTGAAACGGCAAATTGAAAGAGTAGGTACTCATAAATTCAATAAGACAAAAGATAAAGAGAAATTAATCTTAAATTACTGAGTAAAACAAATTGGTCTAATATAAAGATGATAATATTATGCAAAGAAAAGTACAAGAACAAAACACATTAAAAATGCAGTGGAAATTTCCAATCAAGGAAAAATTTTAATGACGATGGACATTGTGAGGATGATATAGCAAAAAATATCTTTACAATCACGAAAAAAGGGGGACTTGAAAACAAACAAACACAGTTCCCAGGCATGACTTTAGATTTACACGAAAAGAAAATTCAATAAAACATAAAAAAAATGAGAAGCGATCCTTAGATCTACATTAGCATCGTATGTGCATTCTATGTATCAACCCAGAAGAGGATCATTCCTCATGTAAACAGCTTATTTTAAAGATAGGCTAACGTATAACTGATACATCTAGCCATTTACATATCTTCTATCTGCGATGTCTAATGACGTTGAAGAACACGGTGCTCCAAAGTTCCCTGCCTATTGTACTGTCTATAACCGTATTATTTCCCCAGGACAGTCAGTCTTCTTTTCATACTAGCAACATGACCTATTAATGACTGATAAATTCAGATATATCAGTACAACTGACATATACAACTACAAAATACGGCCAGTCAGCAAACAATATAGTTGGCAACTAAATACTGCAAAGTATGCCATACTTCAATGGAAGGCCTAAGATTCCTGTACACAGCCCCTTAGGAATCCCATCTAACTTGCACGAAAAACGCACTCATAACTTGAACCGCATTCTCCGCAGCAGAGGCGATCATTCATATCAGTAAGGATTATCCCTATCGTTATTAATCATCCTTGGTTTTTAATACTACGTAAATAAATTCAACGTCAAATAAAATCAGGCTGCAAAATAAGCTCCATGAGTCAATAACTTTAAATGAAAATAATCTCTGAGACTTACAATGTTCAGACTCTAACTACTTTGAAACTCGTTTGCCTCCACAAAGTGCTATGAATAACGGATTTATGAAAAATGCATGTAGTCATTTAAAAGACTGATTTAGTTATGAACAACACGCATTCTGTCCACTGTTAACGGTGAGATATCAGGACACAATAGAAGCTACCTGCAAAGAGCTTTGTGTCGGCCTTCTTAAACTTTTATCTTTATCATTATCTCACTTGCCTTACTACCCACATCATCAGTGCAGAGTTCATTACACGTGGTTATTCAATAAAACAGTTCCCAAACGTCTGCCATAAAACCAGCATTTTAACAACACCACGAAATGATGAAGTGGGAAGCCCCAAAGTGAAAATCTTTACGCGAGCAAAACATCTATGACATTACATACACTGTCATACATCAGCTAACAACCTTCTTGAAACAAGACAATCGACTTCTAAGAATGCTTAACTGGTTGCAGAACAGGAAAGTTAAATGAAAATATAATGACAACCTTCTGAGAATAAAACTGATCAGCTTGACTTTTGTTTGATTCATTCAAATTGGTCAATTCGATTGTATAACTGAACTATTGTTTACTTTAGATCCAGAAGGCCTCTCTTTCTAAAATAATCCCAATTAAATTGTCAAGTATAGTAGTGTCCCGCATATATAAGAAACAGTCCCTTCAATTTCAGGCCTGATGGGTTCCTTATAAAATGAGACATAGGCTTCAAATCAGGGTACAACTTCTTAATAGAAAAAGCATTTTATACTACTAATCAACTATTCATACACGAGGTCTATGATTGTGATACAAAAACATATTTCAGTATTTTGATTTGTATTAATTGTACAGTGTCAACCTATTACTGTAGTGCAAAGGCAACGAGGGTTTACAGCATTAATGCATTGTTATGTTTCTCAAAGGGTTAATATATACAAAAGTTCTTACATAAGAAACAAGCATTTTTTCAGACCTTCACTAGTTTCTTATAAAATGGTGTATCTTTTCAAAATTAGGGTCTGAGTTTCTTAAATTTGTGTTTCTTATATGCGGAGCATTATCTTTTCCGTGGCACTACTGTATGTGATCAGCAATTGATCCTCATCATTTACTGATCGTCAGTTATTCACTAGATATCCAACAAAGCATACACGCTTTTTTTATAAGGAGCCACTTTATAAGGAACCTACATGTAGAAGGCCGAAATATTTAAAGAACTTATACTACTAAAGGAAAAATCCCTAAGGAACTTTTCATTTTCGAATTTCGAGTGCTGTACTCAGATGCAAGTGAAGATTGTATTACATTGGATGATATCAATGGAATAGACATGATACTTCTTGATTGAAATTATGCTTTTGCATGTATAGAACTTATTTCCTGTCGCATTTGTACTTTTGAGGTTGAGTTCTAGCCATAATTAAAGGTAAAATTCAGAATTTCAATGCTTTTCTAGTGTCTGTGTCATTTTGTGGCACTCTATGTGCAGTGAAAATTAAGGAACTATTAAGGAACTTTTAGTACTAGAATTTGAAAAAAAGAGGTTCGAAAATAAGGAACTTTTAGAACTAGGCCTGTAGCTAGGTTCCTTATAAAAAAAAGCGTGTATCTGGTTTGGAGCAGCCGTCATGACGTAGGGGCAATGTACAATAAGGGTCTGGAGGCATAGTCTCGGGAAATTGCCGGGATCACGCCCTTTATACTCTTGGGATACGCGTATTATTATAAATATAGAGATACAGCCATTCTCGATTCATTGGCAGATGAATTCAATGATTTGCCTGTGAGAAGCTTCAATTGTTTATATGATATTTTCGGAGGAATCAAACTTGTCACAGTTTTAAAAAGTGGGAGGCATCTGTCCCCCTTCCTCATATATCCCGCGGCTTCGTCAACGATTTGAGGAAATAGTCCTCTACTCTGCGTGGAGCATAAATCCTATATTTTAATGACAGAATATAAGATTCCTAGGGACAACGAGTTACAATATGTGCAGAGAAAAACATGGCATAATCAACAAAAAATGAGTTGCATGATCGAAATAAGTACATGTGTGCATCCTTCTTTTTGTCAAACCTTTAGTCCAATTGGTCTACGAGAGCATAGACATATGATATATATCTTTAGATATTTCTGGGCTAATTTCTGGGCCTGTTTCACAAGCATTTGGAAAGCTTTAATGCAGCCATAGTTTTGAGCCGTTTGGAAATTACACAACACATTACACATGGACTTGATCAGTGAGGGGCATTTTCAAAACACAACGAATCAAAAATCCCTCAACATTTCAGACAAACAACACTTGTGCTAATTTGTTTGTTTTCTTCATTTGAGAGGATATCGTTATCTATGACAGATAAACAAGACAACTCATTAAATCAAGAAAACTAGGAATATCACACCTGATCTGCACTGATAAGTTTTCAGAAATAGATAAATATCACTGGCCTGTAAATACCACAAAAGTGCCGACGGCCTCAATTATGAGCCACGCTTGATCAAAGAGATAGCTAGATCTCTGCAAACTTTGCTGAAAAATCAAACAACCTCAAGATGACAAAATCAGGGCGGGTGCTATGTTATCAGAACATTTCTATCAACTTCAGTGTGGTATCAGAATCCGACTTCGGCCTTTACTACACTGACACGTCAGACAATTTTCCTTATGCCGATCAGCCAGATTTTTTACGCATACTACCTAGGAAAAGTCAACAATAAAATGAGTGGTCCCCGATATAGAGGGGGCGAAGAGGGCAAAGATTAGTCATCTCTTTTCAGACATCAAACCCCGGGGGAATAAGCCCCAGTAATTTTAAATATATGTTCGTGACTCTTCTCTACCCCTAAACATTACGGGTTATTTCAATAAATTTCAATTCTTTAATTGCTTCTCAATTCTAAATGTCAGTTTTGAGATCAATGGAAGGTAGCTATGGGCGATGATGATGATGATGATGATGATGATGATGATGATGATGATGATGATGATGATGATGATGATGATGATGATGATGATGATGATGATGATGATGATGATGATGATGACGATGATGATGATGATGGCGATGATGATGACAGTGATGATGATGATAGTGATGATGATGAAACATTAATAAAACAGAATCAGCTTCGACGCGAGAAATCAGAGTAAGAAGTCCCGATAGGGATTGAAAGCTCCATCGGATAGACCAAAGAAAGACAATTGGATGACAATAATGGTTGCAATGAATACTAGGCCTGGTTTTCCTATAATCATTAGCATCGACTGTATCGCCGCCGTGAACAATCCTGAAGATTGCGAAGATCATGGTCACTAGGATTGCACCTTGCTCCATTTCAGTGATACTAATTTTTACGATCGTCAAGATGGTTTTTGCATGTCGCTATAAGGTCGCCGGGATGGCCGGAGTCAATGACAGGGATCCAAACGATCACAGGGCCCCAAACGATCATAACGATCATATGGAAAACAGATCTTACTTTCACAAATGCAGTGAAAAGCTCCAAACCAACGCAATTTGCGTTTTATGAACTGATAGATACATTTCCAGTATCTTTTGATAATTTTATTATTAATCTGATCTCATTACATATATTAACAGCAAATTAATCAAGTCGCATGCCAAAATGCAAATCCATTTGTTTCAAATACACAGCTTGTTTGTTAAGACGCAGGTTCGTCTGACATTCCAATGAAAAAATAATTTAATGCTCCCTCAAATATATTTGCTATAAAACTGCGATAAAATATAACTCAAACATCTGGAAATGGCAAGCATTTTAATTCGCATTAAAGTATTTTGTTTCATGTAAGCTTTCATTTAGAAAAAATAAATTGTAAAATACACAGAGATCATGACAGTTTTATTTCTATAAAGATTAATAAATAGATCAAATCAAGTTGCCATAAGTTGCCATATACTATTAACCATCATCATCATCATCATCATTATCATCATCATCATCATCATTATCATCATGATCATCATCATCACTCTCCTCATCATCATAAATCATCATTATCATCATCATCATCACCATCATCATCATCATCATTATCACCATCATCATCATCATCATCATCTGTCTGTCTTTTCCCGTACGCCCCTTACGGAGCCTAGGCTGACCCTGGGGTCAGTGTCGCCTTCAAATTGTTTAGAAGAGGTGATTGAGTCGTCTACACTCAATCCACTCTGTTACCTCAACAGCTACTTATCAGAACTGCAGCCTGAAGCTGATGTGCCTGACTTTCACTGAAGGGGCCTGGTTGGACAGTTTGCCACAGATCGTCAACATCTGCCCCAATTCTGAATCTCTGCGAAATGAATCACTATCAACTTAAGGGCAGTGTCTCTCTGTGCCCACTTGCCACCACGAGGAGGTCTCCAACCATGGGCTAGTCATCATCATCATCATCATCATCATCATCATCATCATCATCATCATCATCATCATCATCACCATCATTATCATCATCACTATCAACATTGTCATCATCATCATCATCATCATCATCATCATCATCATCATCATCATCATCATCATCATCATCATCATCATCACCATCATCATCACCATCATCATCACCATCATCATCATCACTAACAAAATTGCTTTTTGACACAGCTACTGGCAACTATTGTCCAATAGCAAACCAAATATATATATACATCAATCACAATCATGAAACATGATCAACAAACTCAGTTATCAGTGATTTAATCAATGGATCAGTGTGATCCATACAGTAAAGAGCTATATGATTTTGGCTATGGCTTTACCAAAAAATGCAAAGTGTACTTTCAAAATCATCTTCGAACATTCGAATTATCTAATTATACATCAACCAGTTGGGACACTGATGAAAAAAGCTTCTAAGCATTTAAAATATTTATGTGGTACTGTATATCACAAACAATAAATATATGTTTATCAATTTATCCAAATATATACAACTATTTATTCAGAGTTGGATCCACATCATAAAAGTGCAATAAAAGTATAAATTATGTACTAGGGGGCTGATGACTGTCATAATGAAAAAAACCAGATATATGAATTATAATATTTAAAACTTTATCAATGTAAACATCAAGTTGACTCAACCATGATAAGAGCAATGTCATACAACAAGCCTACCTGAATTGTTGACTAGCAGTAGCACTCTAAACAATGGGCATGTGAAATTTTCTTAACGTTTTGTAACTTGGCATAGATGCAGCCAACAGAAAGCAATTCAGATACGCTTTGACACAATATTTACCAACTTAACTTGACTTAAATAGTCTCAAATAAACTGGAGCCAAACTAACTTGCCAGGTACATAAATGCTCCTAACCTTCTACTCGAAGAGAAGCAACATTTTCTTTTTACTTGCGAAGAAATGCCAGTCATATTTCACCAACTTTTTCAGAGCGATCTACTTAAAATATTTTTGCTATCTGAACGATAACAGTTTGGAGCCAATTTTGGTAGATATCTCATGCGAATACGCTTAAATCTGGTTCTACCAAAACCGCATGTTTTTCTCTCACAATGTCACAAAGCTAGTATTTTCGCTTATACACCAGAGAAGGCTTAAAGTGGCAATAGAGTTTAATTTCAATTTGCCCAAATGCAAGCATCACCTACACCAAGGAATCTCAATTAAATGACCTACTCCGAGGTCGGCGAAATAACAAACTTTACAACATATTGTACAGAACGGCGAAACACTGGTATAATATACCAGAAAAAGTCAACATGAAAAAGAAAGAAAGATACCTCTGTCTTCACATTGGTAGTCCATCCCAGGCACTTTTTCAGGCAAATGAAGTTCGTCTCTGTCAGTGGTTGAATCGCAATATCCAATTTCCATCTTCCACAGCACTACACGTTTTGTTTACAACAGTTCTTTCAATAACGCTTTTCTCTACTCCAGCTGTTGAGAGTGCTCTAACGACTGCACTTGTCTGGGCTCGGTTTGTAAATAAAGGCAAAAACCGTGAGCGTAATATATCGTGTTTGTTAAGTATCAATGGCTCAGAGCAGCGATATGCAATGACTAATCATGCAGAAACATCTCAAGATACCTGTTCAATTCAACTTGAATAACAATCAATCCATCATTCGTCGTTCTTTATTTAGGCCATTTAATGAATTCCCGCGATTCGCAAGGCATCATGGTCATACCATACACTATGAAAGAAGACACACTTCATATCTGGCATGTATCGGGTAAATAAAAGAAGTAGAATTTTGAAAAAGACTAAGAAGAACTTTTAAAAATTGTAGGAAACTCCCGATCAGTGTTGTAGAGCTAGGGGTTGGGGCTCAACTCCCCTACTACAATGCCCTGGCAATTTTTGTACTTTTTGGGGGCTCTAGCCTCCCAGGCATTCTCCAGAATATGCATTTTATTACTTCGTTTACTATGCTACATGCCAAATATATATATGATTAATTACATTAAAGTTACTTATATCTGATAATGATATACGTAATATTATCATATTGTATTTTTACATTCAATGATAGACTTTATTATTAAAGATAAGTGTATATTGTGTCGAATAATTTTCAACATAGCACTTCTGGACGAAAAAATTTGAAAAATCCTCCCTGAAACTATTCCTCGGGTTTCTCTTCTTCTCAGATCCCAAAATATTCTTCAGGCATCGCCCCTGGTCATACCTCTTCACCCCATTATTTGTCGATGACGGCACCCTGCTTACCACCTCTCTATTATAGCCCCCCACCCGTCCTCCCTAGTTATTATTTTAGCTCTAGACCCATACCATAAATCCTCGAATTAGCCCCCTGGGGCTTATTTATTTTAAATGCTTTTTGGGCGGGGGCTTATTTGAGGGGAGGGCTTATTCGAGGGGGGCTTATAAAATTATTTGACAAATGTCATATAAAAAGCTTATTGTCAAAGCTGCTATTCTCCATCATAGTAAAAGAACAACCCAAAGTTTAGTATTAGTCTTTATCAAAGTCCTCATCATCATCTGGGGTGGGGGCTTATTCGAGGAAGGCTTATTCGAGAGGGAACCAATTCAAGGACTTACGGTGCGATTGCTGCCGATGTATCTGATAAAATGGTATCATGTTAGGCTGTATCAGGACAATAGTGAAATGTACATTTTATACAGGGGACCTACCACAAGGCCTAACTCTAAAAGTTCCTTACTTCTGGACCTATTTAGACCATATTTTTAGCACTAAACGTTCTTTAATTTTAAAAACTGGACATTTAGTTCCACAAACATTGGTAACTGGTCAATGTTCGATAAAGCACTTATCTACAATGCTATCTGTACATTTATAAAACAGCATTTATCCATCCATTGCCATAAATGCAATAGCCATTGTTAGATTAAAGAGTTATAAACCGTGTACTTTACGTAAAGCGCTGTTGCCTTTTGCCCTCACTCTGCTACCATTTTGGCTCTCCATAGATTAACAATGTCACGTGACCCAGTCAACATTCTAGTCCTACTATTTCTATGGTTAAGATAGGGCATTATGGGTACTGAAAGGTTCACTGGAAACCTGCCTATGACCTGTGTATGCTACAAGGATTACAAAACATGTATGCAAACATGGAATAAAGCTATTCGAAATTCATAGTTCCATAGGGATTTTGTCCTTAGTTCTAAATGTTCCTTAGATTTTCTGGCATTCCTCGTGTAGATTCCTTATAAAACTGTTCGTTATAACAAGCGTGCACACACTGTTTTATAAGAATCAAATCTATAAGAATATCAAGGCTCAAAATTGCTGATATTTAAGAATAATTTTAAAATATTGTAAGGCTCATGCTTCTTAAGGCCTTAGATATTTCGCCTATTTCGGTTTTCTCTAGAAAACAAATGGAGTGTGAGCTTCGCTTTTCCGATCTGGGAGTCATTATGCTATCATTCTACTCAGTAACTCTTCGGAAATTATCCGTTACGCACACTTTATCATAAGAATATAGTCTATACGACTATTAATACCCAAAATCCCTAAAATTTATGAAAGATTTAACAATATTCTTAGTTTGAAGCTCAAAATATTTTAAAGAATACTGAGTTTCAGCGAAAAATTAAGAATTCGTATATAACAAAGTGTAACTTGTCAATTTGACTGATCTGCATTTTGATCTCGATAGAGTAACTTCTGTACTGTATTATCCTAAATCCTTGGGTTAGCTCCAACCAAAAAGTTAAAGCCTCGAATAAATCCCACGTTTGATCTTCAAATAAGTAATAAGCTCCCTCGAATAAGCCCCCCTTGTATAAGCCCCCCTCGAATAATCCCCCACGGCGCAGAGGATGATGAAGACTTTGATATAGACTGATGCCTATATTTAGACTGTTCTTAGGAGCTCTTACTATGAGCTTTTTATGTGGCATATGTCAAGTAATTTTAGAAGCCCCGTCGAATAAGACCCTTCCTTCAAGTAAGCCCCCACCCAAATGTTAGGAGTGTTTGCCTATCCTGTAGGTGTGCCATATCGTGTAGATGAAAACATAAAAGAGTTCAATGTCTATAACTCAGCGATGATAAAGATAATATAAAGCAATATTTGTATAACTGTAAATCAACGACGATTTCATTCAGCTTGTTCTATATCCTTGTTTCCTGTTCATTCTCATGATTGAGTCTATAATTTATGCGTATATATTATAATAAAGATGGCGGCAAAATGTCAATAATAACTTTAGATTGTCCCTCAACACACCCCCTCAATCTGAAGTTGGTGTATTGCTTTGCCATGACGGAGTCTGCTTAAGGGTTTTGTAAATATATCAGCAGGATTGTTCTCTGTTCCAATGTATTCGTAAATGATTTCTGTCTGACTTCTGATGAAATGATAACGTACGTCAATGTGTTTGGTCCGATTATGTTGTTTTGAAGTTTCCTTTGTTAATGCTAAAGCACCTTGATTGTCACAGTAAATCATTGATTGCGTTGGTTGTTCAAGTCCCATTGATTGGCAAAAAGATCGTAAATAAATCAATTCCTTTGTAGCTTCGGTTAATGACATGTATTCCGCTTCACACGATGACAGTGCAATCGTTGGCTGTTTTCGTGTCTTCCATGCTATTGGTGTTCCACCGAGTGTGAATACATAGCCTGATGTTGATCGTCGATCTGTTGTATCACCTGCCCAATCTGAATCACAATAACCTTGCAATTGTCCACTTGATGGTTTGTAGGATAAATAGTATGTTTTTGTACCGTTAATGTATCGGAACACACGTTTGAGTGATGCAATATGTTCTGTTCCATGGTTTTCTAGGTACTGTGATAACTTGGAAATTATCCAACTAATGTCCGGTCTTGTTGCAGTTGCAAGGTAGACTAAACTGCCTATAGCTTTGCGATATGGAAAATTGGCACTGTCTTCATTTGAATTATTGGTGAGAACGAGTTTCTTTTCCGCTGGCGTAGCTTTTGGCTTACATTCTGACATATTGAATCGTTTCAGAAGTTCTTCTGCATATCGTTCTTGACTCATCTTGTAGTATCCGTCTTTTGTTCTTTCAAAATCAATTCCTAAGAACCATTGAAGTTCTCCTCTATCGTCCATTTTAAACTTGCTGTGTAAAAGTTCTTTCGTCTTGGAAATAAGGTCGAGACTGTTACTTGCAATTATAATATCATCTACCCAGAATAAAACGATAAGTTGGTTGTTGTCAGATGAGGTGTGACTGTAAATACATGAGTCATTCTGATTTGGTGTAAACCCTTGTGATTTTAGAAAATCTGTAAGTGTTTTGTGCCAGTTTCTGCCACTTTGTTTAAGACCATATATTGACTTACGAAGATGACAGGTAAGTTGTGAACCATCATCTTTGGTTTGTTCGTACCCAGGTGGTTGTTGTAAGAATATATCTTTGTCAATTGGTGCATTCAAATAAGCTCCTTTCACATCCATTTGATGGAGATAGAGATTATCATTAGCGGCTTTCTGCAACAATACTCTTATTGAAGTGAAACGAGTCGTTGGTGAAAACGTTTCGTCGTAATCAAGTCCGTGAACTTGCGTAAATCCTCGTGCGACGTATCGAGCTTTATATTGTACTTTGCCGGGCTCTTTCCCTTGCTTGAGTGTATAGACCCAGCGTCCTTTTGTCACTGTGCGGTTCTCTGGCAATGGCGTAAGATCCCACGTTTCGTTGTCCATTAGGGTATTGATTTCTTTGTCCATTGCTGCCTTCCATTTGTATGCATCTTTAGATTGGACAGCTTCCTCGTACGTACTTGGGATGTTAGGAATTGCAGCATATGCATAATCAACACTTGCAGTAAGGTAATAGTCGCTTAAGTGTTTTGGAGGTCCAGTGTCGCGTTGTGGCCTTGCATTCCGCTGTGTCTCATCCTCGATAGCTGGTGTTTCCGGCTCATTTTCTCCAATTTGTGGATCTGTAATTTCACTCTGCTTGTTGGTACTTTCTTCAGAATTCTCTCTTAATGGAATGTTTATGTACTCAGGTTCCTCGGAAGGGAGATCTAAAATCCGTACATTACGTGATGTGATAACCTTGTTACTCTTTCGATTCAGCACGTAATAACTCTTGCTTGCGGGGTTGATCCCTAAGTAAATACCTTCTTGTCCCCGAGGTTGCATCTTTTGCTTAGGGCCTTCAGTGTAGATAAAACAAGGCGCACCAAATGAGTAAATGCTTCCCATGTCTGGTTTTGTACCGGTGAATATCTCGTAAGCTGTAGAATTTGTTCTTCTTTGGTAGCTCCTGTTACGTAGGTACTGAGCATGTTTCACAGAATACATCCAGTATGACTTTGGTATCATGGCGTCATTTTGTAGACATCTAGCCATTTCCATTAAACTTCTCCAACTTCGTTCAGCTTTACCATTTTGGTACGGAGAGTACGGCGCGGTCAGTGTATGTTTTATACCATTGTCCCTTAAAACTTTCTTGAATGCTTGTGATATGTATTCGCCCCCATTGTCACTGTGTACCTCTGTGATACGACCAATTGGCGCTACGTCGGCAATAAACTGCTTGAAAGCAATATGAGCTTCATCTTTTGAGCGGAGAAAATAGACAAAAAGCATACTTGAGTATTCATCAATGAAGTTGATGATATACTTAAAACCTTCACGTGATGTTGGAAGTATGGGGCCACATATATCAGTGTGTACACGATCAAGAGGTTTTTCTGCGTACTTTTGAGGAATGTCATGTGTCTTTGGGCATTTTGTCATTTTATTTTCTGTGCATGTTAGGCATGTTGGCATATTTTGTTTACCTTGCGCAATTTTCATACCAGTGGTAACCGACTGTAATTTTGTGATGTCATTATAGTTCATATGTCCAAGAGAAATATGCCATTCTTGTAATGTGCGAGCTGTGCTGACCTTTGTGCCATTGTTTGGTAGAAAATATAGGTTTCCATACCTTAAAAAGTCAAAAGTTGTACTCCCATATGCTAGGCAAGCACCCCCTTTTTCAAATGTTACCTTTGCTCCTGCATCTGTAGCTGCTCTTACGGAGAAAAGACTTGTTGGGAAATCTGGTGTAAGAAGTGCATTTTTCAGGGTAATGTCTCTAGGAATCCCTTTTGAATCAAGTATGGTGAACTTGGCATCCCCTCTAGCTGTTGCAAGTTTATTGCTCCTCCTACCGTCTGCAAGCTCTATAAAATGATTATGTGGATCAAAAGATTTGTCAAACGCTGTAAAATGCTCTGCATTGTTTATTAAGTGACATGTAGCACCACAGTCGACTAATATCTGGTCATTTTTGGGGTGCTCCATGCTCCCTTGATGTGCATTTGTCAAAAATGAAAAATCTGCAGTTGTGTTTGCTGAAGACTTTTTCTTTTGGAAACATACTTGTTCAATATGACCTTGTTTATGGCAATAATTGCATGTTAGCCCGCCTTTCCTACGACAATCTCGTGACCTATGACCTTTTTTGCCACATGAAAAACATGGCCGTTGAACTTGTGTCTGAGATTGTGGGCGTTTACTCTGTTTTGAGACTGTCATTGCCGATGCCTGGGCTGGAATTCTCACTGCTTCAGTGTTAGCGTAATTTGTGAGCGCTGCTTTAAATTCAACGAGTGTTTTATATTTATCTAGTTGTGTGTGTACAACTACGAAAGGTTTGTAGGCTTCTGGTAAGCCTTTGAGAAGCATAGCTATGACTAAATTATCTGTGATTGTCTCACCTGCTGAGCGTAGGCCCGTCGCTGCCCTTTCAGCTCTGATAACATAGTCCGTTATATCTTCCTCCTCACTCATTCTGAGCGTTGTTAATTCCTCATAAAGAGTAAGCACTCGTGGTTTTTCTGTACTCTGATAATGTTCGCGTAATACTTTAAATGCAGCTCGCCCGTCGTTTCTGCAATCGGTCATGATAAGCTGTAATGATCTCTCGTCCAATACTTGAACTAGTTCGGCGTAAGCTCTACGATTCTTTTCTGTTGCTTCATCGTCATCCTGGATAGGCTCAGAGTTTGGCAAAATCGCATCATATACTCCTTTGTCGAGTGTATATAGATAGTTGGTGAAGCGCGTTTCCCATATGGGAAATGTATCGCTATCTCCGTTGAAATGCAGCCTAGATCTGGGCCCATAACCTGTTAGGAGTGTTTGCCTATCCTGTAGGTGTGCCATATCGTGTAGATGAAAACATAAAAGAGTTCAATGTCTATAACTCAGCGATGATAAAGATAATATAAAGCAATATTTGTATAACTGTAAATCAACGACGATTTCATTCAGCTTGTTCTATATCCTTGTTTCCTGTTCATTCTCATGATTGAGTCTATAATTTATGCGTATATATTATAATAAAGATGGCGGCAAAATGTCAATAATAACTTTAGATTGTCCCTCAACACCAAAAAGCATCGACAATAAATAAGCCGCCGCGGTCCACACCGAGGGTTTATGGTATTTCAAATTACTTTATTTCTTCAAGTCATTTTTAAGCTTTGCAAATCAAGGTGATCTAAGGAGATGTATACTGTACCTTTGATTGAAGAATAACTTCTTGACTGCAAAAACTACTCCATGGCAAAAAAAATTGATATTGGCTTTGGAAGAGGGGCATCCAACTTTAGTATGCCTGGTAATTTGCTCTGTTCAAACAGCTGAGTCTATTCATGGATGAAAACCGACTTTTCTCATGAATGCAAAAGTCACTGCATCCTTTGATAAGGATTTTTCCACAAGCAATAGCGGATCCAGAGGGGCCTGAGAGCCTGGCCCCAAACAAGTCATTTCATTTTAACATGTGCTGTAGACCCAGAGGCACGGCGCTGCCATATAAAATGTAGGGGGCTGCACATAAAAAGTGGATGGCTACAGATAATAAATTGCTTGGTAAAGGCTAGAACAATCATTGGCGGCAAAAAGTGCCAGGCAACCCCCTACCGACGCCCTACCAGTACATGATGTTGCCCAAATGCCTCCCACCCCAGTGCTCCGTGTTATATCCGCAACTTTCCACAGGACAGTGTCGAAACGTACAGTATAGCTGATTACTTTTGAGGAATCTGTGCCAGAAAGCTTTGAAGGGGACCCTAGGGACTGAACTGTCCCTCTCAGTCCAGCGGCCAGCGGCACACTTCTCATGGTAACGAGGTAAATATGTAATGGTGAACTAAGACTAGACCACTAGATCAGTGCACTAGACTGGAAAGAAGAATAGGATCTTCGTTAGCAGTGTACATTGAACCATGGCCATGTGCAAAGATGCACCAAAAACCTTATATAAGGTACGTGATTGAATTGTCATTTCTTTAGTGCGCTTTGGTTTATTTCACTTTGACTTATTTTAACTGTTTCACTTCTATCTATACAACGAACGTTGGTTTTTGGATCACCGTAATCTTCACTGAGTGCTATCGAATGATGTATAGTTTGTTAGAGTAGGCCATCTATTTCTAGCATAGGTACAATTCTGCAGTAGCGCCGATTTCTTTTGATGCGGTAGGGAGATTGTGTTAGCTAGTTACTAGGCTAAGTAAGATTACAAATGTAACTTTTGATTGCTCCATTAAAGGATGTTTTCATTTCACAGAGTAGGTCTTGTATTTCTCTTGCGCCATCATACCGTACTAGTCATGAGCCCGACTTATTAGAGAGGGGGGCGTAATAGACCTTTTACAGTAGTCAGAAAATATTCAAATTATCCAAATATACCATGCCCTGTCGCCTTTCAACACCCTACCACGCCCATTTCTGGGTGTGCATTATCATTTGTGACAGAAAATCTCAAGTGTGCAGTTGCCAAACTCTGCAGTGTGGGTCATGAGGAAAAATTAGCTTTGATGCTTCAGTGAAGATTCACATTCAGTCCATGTTGCTATTATCTTTTGTAAATTCTTGAATTTTTCCACCCTGCAGGTCTTGTGTGCAAGCAATAGCAGATTTTTTGTGCGAGAATTTATAACTGCAGCACAGCTATGTGCAAAGAATCCAAAGAATTCAAAGACAAAGGAGAAGAAAGGTAGGAAAACAGCCCCACAAGAAGTTTTTGGCAATTGATTTCCTACTACTACTTATATTTAACACTTTTTATAAAGAACGGACCTCCAACAAGCAAACAACAAGCAATGGGTACTCCAGTTTTTCCCCATGCAGTTTAATCTGGTTCTAACATATTTGGCCATGAGTGCTTGAATTTCTTTTCCTTTCCTCTGTTTCGAGTACTGGTCTGTTACATAGAATTTCTTATTGAGAAAGCAAAGGTACCTTGATTTGCAGTAGTTTTAAGTACCAAATTATTCTATCAAACAGCCAGATTAGATCAAGTAAACCATCCCAGTTTATATACCATTGTGGTTTATTGAACAATGTACCTCAGTTTCATTGTAATGAAGAAGACTTGATTCTAAGCCTATCCATCACTTGTCAATGTAAATGATCTGCATAAAATTGCTTGTGAGTGATTTAGGTTTATTTTTCTTGTATTTGGTCAAGTTTTACATAGGTAGTTTGGCATACATGGTCAAAACAGTATGGTCTCTGTCAACTACACATTACCTTTTCAAGTGACTTGTCCTTGTAGAGTTAAGGCCCAAGACACCATTTTACTCACATTTACTTTTAGCTAACTCTGTCAGTTCACACTCATTTCCCCTCTTGCATTTTGCTGTGTTGTGTATCATAAAGCTGCCTCTATATAAAACTATCATACCCACAAACTTGTGTGGTGATATTGATAGTTGCGTCTTAGTGCAAGGGCAACTCATTGAGTGTAATAGCAATGACCAATCTTAAGAATTTTTTAATGCAATCTGAGGTTGTACTTGAAGTCACTATATATTTGTCTTAGATGGAAAATTAAAGAAAGAACCAGAAAAGTCAGAGCCACTGATACCACAAAATCAGAAAGACTATGACAAATTCATAAGCACATATAAAAATGGAGAATTCTTTCAGTATGATGGATATACCTACTATGATATTGAGAATGACCTTTTGCAACATCGGCAGCCGCAACCAAAGAAGCCTGCTTTGTATTAGAGTTTGCAGTAGAAATTGTGAAATTTGTTCTACTTGTATTCTCAATGAGTATTCGTTTTGGTTGTGTTTTATCAAATTCATTTCTGCGAATCAAACTTTTTATTTGCAACATTGGTAGCTGAAAGTAAAATACTAACAGAGAGGAGTTCAAAAAGTCAAAGAGTATATGTTTTGAAAATAAATCAGATCATCATATATGATATTGTTGTATGCGTTAGTTAAATTTATTTTTAGTTGTTTTGGTCTTTTCTCATTGAGATAAAACTCAGCTGCTGTTATTTCATTGTATCATGGACACCCTGTAGTATTTCTCCAAACTGAGGCTCTAGAGCTTGACAATCTATGTCCGTGGTGAAACCCTGTACCTGCAAGAAGATGAGGAATGTTCAAGAAATAGTAAGGATATATCTTGCTCTAGTGGATCATTGAATGTCATATTGTTAAGGCTGCTTCTGAAGATAAAACTGAAGATTTAAAAACATGTCAGTGAATAAGATGTTCTCATTGATATCCCATCCCTAACTGTTTGTGAATGCCATGTACTGACAAATAAATTGTTTAACATTCTTTTTCTTGTCAAGTTTATAAAAAATAGACTTTCATGACTGAGTTATACAAGGATTTTCAATTGATTTGTTTAACGATTTAAAGTAGATTTGTTCAACACTAAAATGATTATCAAATTTTCAAGCATAGTTCATGGTTTAAGCAAAGCCAATTGTACCTACATAAAAGATGGATTGGATTGAAATGAGAAAGAAGACAATGCTACTGTAGTTTTACAAAACAAGAAGAAGAATAGTGGTGTTCAAGATAATTAACCCTCAGATCATAATAGTTTTATCAAACACATGGTGATTTAAAGAACTTCAGAAAACACCATAATTTCATTGTGTTCAAAATCATGTTTATATTAACAAACATGCTGTTGTCAATCATGTTGGTTTCTGGAAGAAAAGATTTATGCTTTTTCGTTTCATGAGGGAAGATCAAGCATGCCCTTAGACATGTACTCTGCGGTAGACAGTATGATATTCAATTACACCAGGGGTCACCAAGCTATGGTCCATGGGCCATATCTGGCCCACAGCGGCATTCTGTCAGCCCCCCCCCCGCCGATGATACTTGATGTAAAACTACTAGTTTTATGGCTCGCTTAGTGGTTAGGTAATGATGTGTAAAATGTTTCTCAATGCTGCTCCTACCCCCTCCCCTCCCCTCCACCAGTTCAAGAGCCCGCTTCGTCACTGCATTGAGCAGAACAGTTACGCAGCCCGCGCTTGTAATTCTTTCACTTATATGAGTCACTGTAAAACTAGTGGAGACCCCTAAATTAAACAAACAGCAATAAATGTTGTTGTAAATTTAATGATCAGTTTCTCAAGCAATGAATATACGTAAACTCACGTATGGCACAAAAATGTTTTATTCGCATTTAAGTAGAAAATGAAACAGACCAGGCAGAAAATCACGGACCATTCCGGAAGATTTATTTGATGATGCAGAGTGGAAACCATCAGCTATAAACTATAGCTTCATGCGAAAAATCAGGAAAGTACTTAGAACAAATCAAATGGCGGTCAATACACTGATTTTATAGCCACTGACGTCTTGGAATAGGGTCCAAATGCATAATATGCAGGGAAGCGAAGATAGACCTAGAGCTACAACAATTAAAAGCATTTGCGTATTAAGAAAAAAATAGGTAAGATAATATAATCGATAGCTCTTTGAAAAGAAGATATCAACACTAAGTGGAAAAAAGCTTTCGGATTTAACTAGCAGACAATCACGACCAGCCTCAAGCGTATTTGGCAAGAAGGGGGGGGGGTCAAGAAAGACACGTAAAATTGTGATTACCAACCACCAAACACGTGAGATAGATCTTCGGCAGGTCGGAGTCAAATGAATCGGACAGCTAACGATTAAAACAAATAATATTACGTAATGACAAGGTACGTTGTGAAAAGCTGTTGTGCTTTGTCATGAAGTGTTACGCTCTGCTATTCCTAATTTCGAAAAAAGTCAATTTCGCAGTGTTTCCTATAGCTATAGTCGTATAGTGACTTAACATGTTGGGTGTAAGGTACTACCAAATGAGCAGCAGTCAGAACATTTATTATCATCCCTTTCCGCAAAAGCTATTGGTCTTTAGACAAATTGCCCGAATGCTTCTTAAGTGGGTGGGAGCTGCAGCCCCCCTACTTCCATGCTTGATGCGCCTATGTAAACAATATAAAGCTCCTCACATCGTCTAATGCACCAATAAAACATGTGGCACATATCTGTCAGAATCCAATTCAGGTGTTCAATATAAACGTAAGGAGTTCGAACACGCAGGGGTACACGCACAAGAGGATACAAGGAATGTTAAATATGGGTTAGGCTATCGATAATAAGTTATATTCGCACTAAATTATGATAAACAACATGGAATTTTCATCTTTTTATTTTGACTTGAATTTTTTGACATAGGGAGATTTGTCCACTTGGGGGCAGTAACAACATTATTCCAGTGCGAGGCCAGTTAGTTGCTACCCCAAAAACGTGTTTGCATGATCGTCAAATTTAAACAACAAACCTGATTCTTGACCCATCGCTGATTTCATTTTCATAATTCTGTCGACAAATCGACCTGCAATCTAAAACGTCTTGCCTGACCATTTCAAGTAATTTTTCATGCTGCTTATTCAACACTGCAAAAAACTTCAATTTGTTTTTTAAGACAATGACTGTAGTTTTGCTGTATTCATTCTCGAAACTGTTTATTCTTTGCTTTTCTTTTTCAATCAGAACGTCTTGCGCTTCTTGGGCCATCTTGAACCCTTTTAAGAACACACTCAATCGATGGCGACACTCTGTTGTAGGCGTTCCCTTCTTTGCTCGCGTCCGCCAGTTGTCCAACTCAACACGAATTTGCATCTCCAATGAGCGCTTCTCTTTTTGTAGTTTAAGACATTTGTTCATAAACCGTTCAAAGTGGTAGTCTGGTTGCAATGGCAAATGCTGCGCAAAGATAGACAATGCTCATAACTCAATTTTTACGATTAAAATCGAAACCAGGTGACAAGTAAAAATCTTTGAAGCGTTCAAGCTACATACCTCAACAAACAATTCTTAGTAAAACTTTGTAGCTTAGAGAACGCTGCATACGTCAAATGTTAAAATGTTTGTTCCTTAAAGTGTTACATGGCCGCAAAAAGTGCTACATGCTTTGCCAGGTTTTGAATTCGTGGCGTGATGTAACTGCAGATCGAACTGAAGAACAGCGAAGAAATCTCAAAGGTCTAATATCCGATGAACTAAGGGCACCTTTGATGGAAGCTTTGACCTTGGGACAATGGCCTGAAAGTTGACCTTGTCTGGATTAATTTGCACTTATCCTATATAAAGGTGTTTTGCTGCATGAATCAGCTTCTATCTGAAAGCGTCACGACTCGCAGGATGTTTCAAAGCAAGTAAAGTTAAACATCAGATTAATAAAGTATTCATGTTATTCATGAAAGTATCAATAAGGCTTACCTTTCGAATAGCAAAAATGATTTAGGACCTACTTGAGTGACAGAGAAAAGAGATAAACACGTACACAACATACAAACAAACAAACAAATGATGCAACAACAAACATCGGAAACACTAAAAAATAAACAAATTGACGTCATTATATTTGTAAAAACAAGAAAAACTAATAATTTCCTATAACTAGTATAAGTCAACACTTAACTAAAACATTTAGCACACAACGAGAAGCAATGTTCTAGAATTTGAAATATGTTACGAGTAATAAGAATAATCAGAATCTAATGAAAAAATGGAAATAGACTGAACATATAAGAGACTATTATAGACATATATGAACAAGGGAACGCTATAGATAGGGAACAAATTCAAGCTGAGATTGAATTATAAATTAACTTTTAGAATGAAATGAGCTACAAAACAATTGTAGGAACTGTTTAAATATATATATATATATATATATATATATATATATATATATATATATATATATATATATATATATATATATATATATATATATATATTTTTATATATATATATGAGATTATCAGAAGCTTCATTTTCGAGGAAAAGAAAAAAAAGCAAAGATGCCACTAATCCTTGACAACTGTACATTCAACTGCACTAAAAGAGGTCATCTGGTAATCTGTTAAATAATCAAGTTACTTGTCCAAACTGATTTTTCATGAAGTAAATTTGCACGGGAAGGAAAAATCTATTTACAGCATGCAGAGAATGATATGAAGTAAACTCAAACAGAAATACGATGTTTCAATGGAATGGCTCATTTTAATGCTATCATACCCCTAAGAACGCAAACCCAACATACCTTTACATACTGTGATGTGATGCTATTGTTCATGGAATCAGAGCAGTCTTTTGTAATCTCTTTAGCAACTTCAGTCGCCAATGCAGCACCCATGCTGATCTGCAATGAAGAAGAAATATTCTCACTAGATGTGTCGACTTTAGGCTCTGACAATGCAACCATGTGTGAGTTGTGCTTTCAGTTCCAAATCACAGAGCTCAAAGATGTGTGCACCCATTCCACAAAGTATTTATGTTGCTTTTGAGAACCATGATAAAACTCGTACTGACTAAATTAATAAAGCAAAAGATATGAAGAAAACTGCAAACCTCGAATCAAAATACGATATGAATCAAGCTGAACATAGTTGTCTCGACAAAGCGTTGTGCAATGCCTTTTATTATATGAACCTTGGCGCTAATTAATTCATTTCGAGCGAAGGTTACCTATCAGATCATGTGAAGAATGGACTTGAGGAACAAGAGTCCATCATTAATAAAGGACTTTAATACTTAAGAACAAAAAGAGAACAGTTAAGTATATTGATATTACGTGAATAATGATATTAATTCCAGTGAACAAAACTAACATCAACGCAAAGCCTACAGACGATCACAAATACACTACAGTCTATCGCAAATGATGAATTTCCCTATATATACATTTTTATATAAGGATGTTTTTCGCCTATTACTGAAACTCAGCTTTTTCAAGATTTCAGTATTAAAACTTTCTTGAGACTTTCTTAGCAAAAATACTCAAGTTTCTGTAACATTGCTACGCAGACAGACAGGCACTTCACAAACCTAAAACTGAGATGCATAGATAAGTACTGGCATAGCTTATCCTAGGAAGTCTTTGCAAATTTTAAACAAAAGAGATGATGGGATTGGATGAAAATTGGAATTTCAAATGTCTCAAAATGCCTAGTACTGACCTTTATTAACTTTTTGAGCAGTCGAACATTACTTTCTTATAACAAGCTTGTAGCAAAAAACCCATTCGCTGTCTGACCCTTCTCCTCCGAAGCCCATCTGGGGGAAGGGGGCTATTGTGAGAAAGCCTCCACATAAAAATACTTAAATCAGGGTTCCCAGGATTCCTTTCATAAAAATTCCCTGACTTTTCCAGGTTTTTCAAACTAAGTTTTTCAAATTTCCTTGACTTCACATTTTTCCCAGCAGTTTTCGATGGATCAAGGAAATTAGCTGGCATTTGCACAGACAAAGAAGAGCCAAAAACAACGAGTGTGAAAAAATCCTTAACAAGACAAAAATTCCCTGACGTTTCTAGGTTTTCCTGATTCCTGAGAACCCTGTAAAAAACTATAAACATAAAAAAGTAACTACTGTTGAATTTCATCAAAATGTCTGGGCTAAGTGCACCGGGAAAATGAAAGTCTGTGTCTATGCAGCAAAAAATTTAATCAAGATGAATTGTTTGAATATCGAATAACAAATATGAATAGTGCATACCTTGGTAAATAAGTGTGCTTGATGGATTTTGATACTAAAACTTTACTCCTTATCAAAATATTGGAATTCCTCTACTTTAAGGAATGGCATACTAAAGCAAATGGTTAGGCATGAAATATTATTGAATGCGAGCTGTTTATCTCGTTAGATATGCACACGGCGTTCACTCAAGCATGGTATGAGCTGGTGCAAAACAGATGAATACCACCACTTGTTACGGTGAATGCAGCAATGCCGAGTCTTTCTGCATGTTGTCCATTCAAACAGAGAGTCTTTACATGCCAATATATTTGGATTTGAATTTAAACAAATGACCAACACATTCGGCATATATGAAACAAAGTTAATCTCTGCCCTAACGATCAAAAGAACTAATATGGATAAAAGAGGTTTCCGTACATATATCAGATGGTAACAACCCGTTTACTGCTTGCGAAAAGCGCTCAACTCAGTTTCAAACAACGATAATACAAAACATGTATTTCATGCCAAGGTACACGAAGATGAAGAAACTCGTGAAGATTTAATGCTGGACAAAGTAAACAACCACGTTTCTTACTCAATGAAAATGATTGATATTTTCATAAGTCACAAAAGAAAATAAACACACATCAATACGATGATAGGAAATTAAAATTACAGAACACGAGTTAGTCTAGTGTTTTTAAAACTGTTAGAAGCAATTGCTTTGCTAGAAGCATGACGCAAACCAGAAGTCAAATATTTTAACGGAAACCGGTTCGATAAAGTCTTAACTTGTAAGTTGTGTTTGGAAAGATTAATCATCGAGTGCTGTTCTTACAAGATAACCTATCATATGAGAAAAGTGGAAAATTACGTCTTTCATCGTTGATCATCAGCAAAGTCATAAACTAAAACATATCTTGCAAGTGTAAACAGAAGGCAGATTTACTAATTCAATAAAGAGTTTAAGATATGAACTTGGTGCAAGGTAATTGATGATTTCTGATCGAATGCTCTGCTGCCACCTGCAAACAGAGCCGCTCAACGCGTCTATAGCGGCTTTTTGAATGAAAATCTGCATGTGGGAAGATATCACTTGTAGAGAAAAACAGACATCAGTCGATTTAAAAAAGCAAAACATTACTTACTGGAATGATGAATGAGGAGTGAGTCTAGACAAGCATTTTCTTACGAATATTAACTATGCTATAGGTATCATTTTGGTTTGATGAAGGCCTTTTGATTATCACTACAAAAACTGGTCATAAACAGAGGCCATATTTCACAATCACATTTTGCATACAGAAATACAGGCTGGAACTGGTAATCTTTACAAGTAACACAACAGAATACGCGGCATTTGTGCGAGTCTAAATATCTTTTGAAGCGAAACGGTTCCTACCATCAGTGCAAAGTTTTGCAACAGTTGAAGGCATTGTTTGTTAATTAACAAGCGTATTCATGTGAAACAATAAGCATGCAAATTGATGCTTGATTTTGGGTCAAACAGGCAAGGCAAGCAAACAGATGAAACAGCAACCAAAACAGTTACACTTCAAAAATCTTTCAAATACATCTAACTAAGGTGAGGCCTAAAAAAGAAGTATCCGTGCTTATCTGTAACAAAATATTTCCACCCATGAGAATTGCTTCCTAATCATTTAAAATACATGGCGCTCGTCTTTGAGTTCCAGATGAGGACAACCGGAAATCACGTCCACTGCATTTAGCCAATTATTGCATTCTGACCAGATAGCTAATCAAACGTCTGGAAGAACGAAGTAAACATAGATGTGAAAATCTCAGAAATAGAATAACAATAAGATTTAATGACGATGGTTGAAAGACAAAGGGCATCTATTAAAATATAAAGTCATCATTTGATCTATTTTTTGTTGCCTTGTCTAATATTCTATGAATCAACTCACATTATATCCGAAAGTTGCCAAAAACAAAACGAATATTTACGAGAGAGAACAGTAATCAGGTTGAAATCCTACCAATCTGAGTGATCTCTCATGCTCTCGTCTTCGGCTTTCAACTTGTTTAGTGACATCTTCAACTTTTCTCTGAAGGAGTGCTGCAAATAAACATCAGTTTACATACTTACAAAAAGTATGACAAAGTATCAACTATAAGGTATTCCTAACCAACTATAAGGTCCATATTTTCCAAAGGCTCCTCTTCATTTATTTTGCAAGGAGATGCAATTAGAAGGAACATCAAGTCAATTGGTTAGAATGCTCGCTGACTGCACGAAAGGCTTCTAGTGCATTCTTTATTTTTACAAGAACACACGTTAGAAGAACGCCGAGGTTCGATTTGCCCATAAAAATAAGAGAAAAGAAATAAAAACACTGCTAGAAAATGGTCAGCGACAAAATTAAGACAAGATAATCGCTCACTTCTCATCCCTAGGGCTGTCGAGAGAAGTAGGAAAGGGGGCAGATTGCCCGGGTCCTGAGTTTGAAAGGGACCTCCAAAAGCTATGATATGCTTTTTTGGTGGTTGCAATAACTTTCCAATGCCACATTGACGTCATAAAGGGCTCTGTTGTTTTCATTTGTCCCAGGGCCCATAACTGCTCTCGGCAGGCCTACTCGCAATATCCACCAGAAAATGGGGACGAACAGAGAAAGTGACCATATAAACTCCAGTGATTCATATCATACGTAGGACTAGCCTGTACCTGCAAGAATTTAAAACAACGGCTCCAAGAGTGCCAAAGTAGCCCTGGATTCTCCCGAAACAAATATCAATTTCCATCTGCATAAGCACTCGGCATTGCTGCTACACAAGCCTCTGTTCAGGGCTAACGGAAATGAAAACGAGACAAACCTGCATTCTGATCTACCCACTGCAATGAGTCCATATGTGAATTCAAAATTTTGGCAATTTGCGTCATCTGTAAAAATCATTCAGATTTATCAACATAACATGAAACTCACGGAAAGCCGACAAAAATGTTTACACTTATAATTGTCAAAAAATTTAACAAACATCAAAAACATACAACTAAGCACATATTGATTTGAATAAAAAGCGTCTTATGAAGAAATCTGAGTATCTGCTAAAAATCTGCTATTTAAATCAAGCCATGTTGAGGTAATTCCTAACGTTATTTGATTTATCATCTATGGATACATCTAAATAACAAGTTAATAATCAAACAGTCAAAGGTATACAATTTCAATATTTTTCTTTCCAGAAAGTAAACCATTGAATGCCTATACAATCTTCGATGCGTAACATCAACCATGTAAAAAAATGCTGTCATATTATCTTTATCAAAATAAACTAACAAAGCTAATAATTAACGAATATGACTAGGTTTTAATTAGATATGAAATCTTTAGAAATACTGTTTCTAAATGCATATACAAGTAAATAACGTGATTTATACATTCATTGATTCCATCAGGATTTAATATTAATTTATAAAGTTCAAAAGAAATCTTTACCGGGTCATCACTTTCTTGTGCATTAACATTTGATGTGTTTATGTGGCTTATTATGTCCTTAATGTCTTGCATCATTCTTTTAAGCTGGGAATCTATATTCTCAGCCATTTTGTACCTGAAAGAGGTCATGCATGCTCACTAAGTCATAGTGATATATAAATGCTGAAGGATGAAAGAGAAAACTGAACATCGATTGAAAAATTCGCTAATGTTGATTTTGAATGGGCCTACCAGGTCTAGAAAGCATGTAATCAGCCGATCGTTTTTAAAAAACACACCAAAATAATCCTGTGGCAAAAATTGATTGGTATTTATTTATGTATAAGTCTATGCAAACTCTCTTTAAAAAACCGCAAATGCTACGGATAGGACAGTTTTTCTTCCCATCCTGACTCTGGCGCAGACAACTTTCCATTCATCAATTATAAATATCATGTATTTAGAACAGCAAAATCGACAAAATGAACTAGATCTTACGTCCTTTCCCTTTCTAGGTCAGTATGCTGCATGTATGGAATACTTTGCTGTGCTTTCATTTGTTCTTCTAAAGGAGCAAGAACTTCTTCTAATTCTTGCTGTTGCGACAAAATAAAATCGAGTTCACGATCCAATCTGTAGGCAAACAAGAAATGCAGATGAAATTAGGGATGCACTCACATAAACTCGCAGAAAATTAATCTGCTCCAGCTTCACATGCAATTTGTGCTGCAAGAAAAATTTACTAGCAGGTTGTATACCAAAGCCAACTCATGCTCCATCTAAAATCTCAAAAATATGATTTAATTGTTATAACATAAAGCCACTGCAGTGAAAAAGGGTACCAGCAAGTTTCCCTCCAATTAATAAGCACAAATTGAGTCTACTCAATAGAAGTAGAAATTGGAAATGAGAGACGGAGCAAAACAGCATTGTTCTCACCTGCCTTGATCCGTTTTCAGTCGTTGTATTTCACTGTTGAGTTGAGTGATCTTGAATGAAAAATAACACAGACTAGAAAATTCGATTGAGACTCTACATTAAGTGACTGTCCTATATCTCAAAAATTGTGAATTTTTTCATAGAGAAAGGACGTTGTGAAGATAGCCTTGTTGCCGCGGCAACAATGACGTTGGATGTAGGGTGACTGATGTAGGATGTTGGTCTTGAAATGAATAATAGGAAGAGGTTCCTTTCGTCCTAACATAAATGATGTTCATTATAAAACTGCTGATTCCAAAAGATTTAAAAAACAATTAAGTGAATAAACAAGCATTGGGGCTCGGGAACAAGACGCAATACAGCTACAAAAATAGCATTTATCAGCCTAATGTGACAAAACAGATATTTTTTCCATGATCTGATGTAATATTCTTGACTTCTGGTAAAAAGCCCGGAACGTATTTCATGGAAAATTACCTAGCACGGACAATCACGTGGAAAGTATGCCAATGATATTACAAAACGGAATTTCGGAATAACGATGGTAAAGTAAGACAACTGAAACAAAGATAAACAAAGGCATTTAAAACTAGACAATGTATGAAAAGATGTCATAACCAACATAAAAACTACCTTCTCTCCATTTTCAATCAATAATCTGTCCCAAATGTTTACTTGCTTGGCTTGATTCAAGAAAACAGTTTCCTGTTCATCTAGCTCATGAACCCATTTGTTTATGATATCTTCCAATTGTTTGTATGTTATTGGTTTTTCAGTGGCACCCAAGGCAGATGTGGTGCTAAAGAGAGATATCAAACGAAATAAGCTCAGTACATTAGCAAAAAATAAAAAAATGTGCTAGATTTCTTTAAATTTAATTTCCTTCTCGTATTGACAAGGATGTTTGCAGAGCCTGAAAACAAGGGGTACTGCCTACTGACTCTGCGCATTAAATCAGCACGTCCAAGCTCCAAGTCTCAACATTCAAAGCAGTTCTGCATACAAACATGAATATATGAAAATAAACATTAAGAACTTGCACCCAGAGTTCCTCTCAGGACTGTTGAAGAAGGGAAGCTGGGAGCTCAGCTCCCTTATGTACTTTAAAAAGAGGCAGAAGCCCGTTTCTTTTTCAGAACAATGATAGCATTTGAATTAAGGCCTATTTCCACTTTCATTCATCCGAAAAATTTCGGACGAATTACAATTGTCAAGTTATCCAATCAGATCTCATAGCTTTCAAAGTAAATGCATTTGGCGCCAATGTTTGCGAAGATTTAATACACTTTTAGGTATGTCTTGATGGTGTTGAGAAAACCTGTCGACTTGAAACCACGAGCAGTTTCGCTGTATTGTACTCAACTTTTTTATCAGGAATGCTTTCAATCAACTCACCAACTAAACAATGATTCCACTCAATTTCAAGGTCTTTATTGCAACGGCTACACAACATTCTACTCTTGCCCGGGTTGTTCAGTAGAAGAATAAGTGAGGGTACAGAAAACTGCATTTGTACTGAAGTAAAAAACTTGATGAAGTTATCTGACATTTCAACTAATACTTTACACCTTCCGCTCTGCAGTTTTTGAGCCATCGCAAAGCTCGAATATGTACTGATTCAAAACTTTGCATCATCTACTATAAAGGCATTTTGATTGGCTAGGAAAATCCAGTATATTCTGATTGGCTAGGAAAATCCAGGACATTTTGATTGGCTAGGAAAATCAACTACATTCTGATTGGCTAGGAAAATCCAGGACATTCTGATTGGCTAGGAAAATCCAGGACATTTTGGTTCGTCCTCCGACTCCGAAATCCGTAGGAAAATCAAAACTTCCAAACGCTTCAATTTCGGACCGGCTGCGTTCGGATGTGATTTCTGAATGTTCGTATCTGAACAGAGAACAATGGACTTTCATCCGAATTCGGAATCCGAATGAAGCGGAAATGGGCCTTCAGACCTATAGGATGGGGTTCTTGTAGTTCATTGACCAACCAATTTGCAATGAAATTTAGGTACTTCTGAAACTTTTGACAAATATGAATGGGCTTGGTTATATGAAAGGCTTGCTTTGGTCACACCCTTCATACCAAACGGGCCTTCACTGAAGACAGTTGAACTCTATAGCACTGGCTCCTCTCTAAACACGAGTTTAGACATTGCTCTGATTGAATCAAAAAGTAATAAAGTGTGAACAATTTCCATGGGAAAGTGAAATATGTAGAAATTTTACATCTATTAAATTGCAAGGAGAAAAATCACAGAATTAAGTCTATTGCAAGATGAAAATCAAATATTTAACTCACCTGGTTGATGGTTGTAATGTAGTAGCACCTTCTGTTGGAATAGGGAAAATAAAACAACATTTTAAAGAATGTTCTTCAAGAGATTTTCAAAATACATAACAGTGTATCCTAATGCTTTGAGTGAAAATTTTGATGAGTGATAAACAAAGCAAAAGGAAATCTTTCAGTAGCATTATAATAAAAAATTAGTCTTGTTGAACAAAAAACATCTTCATACAAAAGCAACAAAGAAATGAAGATGTAGATATATAAAAAGACAAGAAAAGTTAAGTTTTCACACATAGAATGGGGGGGGCATAGAAACATTGAATTATTGTATGATGTGAATGATAAGAAGAAATAAGAAAGGGAAAAGAAAAATGAATGGGAGTATTGCATATGTCTCATATTGACTTCACATATATTTCAGATTATAATGGGAAACATGTGAAATCAAAATCAGAGATATATGGGACCCATTCCTCTTTCTTTTTCCTTTCTTAATATATATTTGAGACTCAAAGCCATCTCTGTACTTTAACTCAAATGGAATGAATGATGATTGAAAGCCTATATTACCATTTTCTCAATTAACACTCTGGTGATTCTATAGCAAAATGTTTCTGGAACATAATCATCAACTCTCACACATATTGCTTTTTTACTATTTGGATAGATGCTGAGCACAAAGTATCTCTACATACAGACACTACATAGAAAGTGTTGATGATGATTGCAGTATTAAATAAAATCATTACTTGTGGTCAAGGAAGTTATGGTCTGAATTCCAAGAGGTTGGACTGCAGCCTCTGTCTTTGCACCAAGAATCCCCAATGTTGTGCTAGATACATAAGAAAACATGAGAGAAACACGGAAAAATATATTGCATACAGTCCCATGACAAAAGTATTCATACACCTGCTAACAAAGTTTCCTATCAGCTGTCATGCACCTAATCTCTAAAACTTACATATCAAAACTATCACACTATAGGGAGTTCTTGTATCATAACTGTGACAGGAAAAAATGTTTTACATCTTCAAGTTATTAATAATTCTTGCACAATGGAAGAAGATTAACAACAAGATTAGAAAACAGACATCAATTTGATCTTTTGCATATCTTTATTGTACTCTTAGTATGTATTGCTAACTAGTTCTGGCAGAGTGGCCATTGTAGCAATTATATATATAAATATATATAAAATCAAAAGTTGTTTTAGTATGAATGTCTACTTGAGTTTTTAAGAACTATAAATATACAAACTATTGAGTTGTGTGTGTATGTGTGTGTGCTTATATTTATAAATATTCTAATTTTTTAACAAAAACATCACACTTAAAAAGTTCTAAATTAACAGAGCTGTATAAAAATTAATCAGAAATAAGATATTTGATGATTTACCTTGTTGTAGAAGCTGGTTGTGATGTGGCTCCAAGAAGTATGGTTGGCTATAAATGAAATTTAACAAAAAAATTTGGCATGATAACTTGACAAATACATTCACTACACTTATTATGCATATATCAAAGAAACATCCCTAGAAGAGTAAACATTTGGTGATACATGATGATGTAAATATCAATGCTAACCCTATGATAACTGATGATGACAAAAAGGAAGAAATTTATACAAAACAATAATACCTGAGTTGTTGCTTGAGTGGATATTGCAGTGGCTTGCCCAAATGTAAAACCTGTTGCAGCTGCTGTTGTCTTTTGGGCAGTTGTTAATGTGGATCCAAGATTTAAAGCTGAAGATTGGGTTGAGGCTGTGAAGACAAGCAGGGAGGAGTGAAAATGAACACTGAAAGAAAATACATTGATGGACCATAAATGATGGGTGATGAACTACATAAAAATACAGTATCCACTTGTCAAACTCTCAATTTTGTCAATATAACAAGTAAAAAATGTTTACTTATATAGAGGTACTGTAAACCTTCAAATTAGCCCCCTGGGTATTATTTCTGTTGTCTATGGGTAAGGGTTTATTCAAAAGGGGACTTATAATTTCCAAAGCTGTTTATATTCATAATGTAAAAAGAATAGCTTAATGGCTATGTCATCAGCATAAATAGTTAATGGCAGTGTCTTCACCATCATCTGCAATAGGGACTTATTACTAATTTGCAGTTCTAGGATGGGAGCTTATTTATGGGGGGGGGGCTGTTTTAAGGGGGTCATTTTGAGGATCCACGGAGATTGGCAGAATGTGATGATCTCAGTAATACCTGTGGGCTGCACAGTTCCAAATGAAAATCCTGTTGAAGCAATACTCTTATTTGCTGTTGCGGCTGTTAATGAAGCAAATGCTGGAGCAGATGGTGCTGATGCTGTAGAAGCTAGTGATTCAAAAGCTGAGAGGGAGGAGGTTGTAGTAGCGGTTGCACTTGGTTGAGATGATGGCTGCAAACCAAAAATAAATCCAGTGCCAGAGGGCTTTACCGTAGCTGATGCTGTTGTACCAGTTCCAAGGCTTAATGTTTGAGGTGTTTGCCCAAAAGACAACCCAGTGGTAGTGGTAGAGCTTGCAGGGACAGCACCAAAGAGTGATGGCTTTGATGATGCATTTCCAAGAGAGAAACCAGTGAAGCCCTGGCTTTGTCCTGCTGATACTGTGTTTGATACTGTTGGTTGAGATGAGGTTAAACTAAATGAAAATCCACCACCAGTAGTTGATCCTAAAATTTTAACAGGCAAATTGATAAATTCCTCACAATCCATCAAAAATGATGAAATAAGTACAATGAATTCTCAATACCTACAGAAGATATAAAAACTATGCAAGTCTTCCACCTTAAAGTTATGTGGTGAAATGGGGGGGGGGGGGTATATACATGATGAACTGACACTTTATGTAGATAATGAATTGTTGTTGATTTTTGGTCCTGATGCTGATGATGTCCTGTATATTACTTTCTGTCGGTAATTTCAATACGAATGATCTTAAGACAAGTCCTAAGACAAATAATGAGGGACATTGCAGATGACCGTACAATTCAGTTCAGCTTCCCGTATGTATGGCAATTACAGGTAAACATCATACGTATCTTGGAAAAGAACCTTAAAACTCAAACATCAAACAAGGGGATCTGTCAATGACATTATGTCTAAATAAGTACCAACTTTGCTCTACAGTCCTACCTAATGTTGATGACCCTGTCCCAAAAGTGAAGCCTGAAGAAGTAGCCGCAGTTGTTGTAGCCAAAGTACCAAAACCGCTAAATCCTGTTTGCTGTCCTGGTTTGTTTTGCCCAGACATTTTCAAATCACCTTTCCAAAGCTTTAGGCCGATGAAAAACTAAAAATGGCGGTAAACTTTGGCCTCGAAGTGAAAGTGCGTTGAGCAAAGCAAAGATGCGCTGAAAGCATGCGCCAACTTCAGGCTTTGTGTGAAAGTGGCCCACTTCTTGGTGACAGACCTTTTGTTGTAACCTTCGTCCCAAAGAAGTTCTGTCCGTAGTAGGCTCTGTTCATTTAGCTAGTCCTGGAGATATATTTTCATGATTATCATGGAATATTACCTTGTCATCCTCTCTTTGTGCATTGAAGCTACCTATATTTACAACAATGTATTCCCTCACTCTGAAGCTTTCTTTATTCCCATAGCCTTAATTCATTAGTAAAAAAATTCAGCTTATCAACAGCGGCGGACACTAGGGAGTGAAAGGATGTGTGGCCCCCAATTATTTCAATGAACGATGGGAATTTTTGGGTGTGGTCGTTAAAAGTATTCCATGAAGCTTCGCCCCAGCCTCCCGTGGTTTGCTTGTCCCTTCCAATAAACACCAAAATTCCCCCCAATGCACAACAGTCTGCCAATGCCTATGAAGTGTTGAAATACCCTATGAACAAAGGGATTCCTATAATCGAAATCATATTTGGTGCTGGGAGAGCTTCTTTCTGTACACAATTCAGTTATAGTGTTGTTTTTGTATTGTATACCATAGAGCACTATGGATATGAATGAACCATAATTAAGATATGAACTTCAATCATACCCTAAACAGATGCAAAGCGATACTAATTCATAAGACATCTGACGGCTGCACGCAAAACCATAAAAGTATTAACTTTGTTCACACGATTTCTGATGGGACACGCGATGTTTTGAATAGATACAAAGTTGACTGAAGTCAGCAAAAACACTGAACTGTCTGACTGTGCAAAATGCACTAGATAATTATTTGCTTATCATGTCCTTAGGATGATTGGATGTCCGATAAAAACACAAATGTATCTAAATAGACCATGAACATTAGCCTAATGTTTCTTAAAAATAACTTTGGGTATCAAAACGCCAATCAATAACAAATGCCTGCTCTGAATAATTAATCAAAAAGAGAGGTTGACAAAGAAAAAACCTTCGATAACTTTATCATCAAAACATAAAGTAAGTTACTCGAAATCTATTTGATTCAGACCTACTTTCATACGATAAGATGTAAATAAAAAATGAGATAAGATGCAAATAAAAATGAGATAAGATGCAAATAAAAAATCTAAAAGAAGAAGTCTGCTATATGTTAATAGGATAAGTAGTTGCATGTTTATGCAACAAAAATTTCGTCACAGAAACTTTCATAATCAAAGGCTCCTGGGATCTCTCTGCCTTTCGGATCGATGAATGGCTGCATTCGTAACATGCAATATTCCGCTTGCTCCTTTGTCAATGCCTGGGAAAAATGAAGTAAAACTTATCTAAAGTCCTAAATAATTTTGCAGTAAAAACTACAAGCTGATCCTAATGCCACGGCGATTCTTACCATCATTTCAAATAAAAGTGAAAGTGCGAGAGAGTAACCGACCCGAGCGGGGTTGTCTCTCGAACTTTCACTACTAATTTTTTCCCAAATCCTGTTGCCTCTGTATAGCTAAGTTACTACAGTCCAAGTATAAAGAAGCAATGGCAAGTCTATTATCGAAAAAACAGCAAATAGTTTTAAGGAAAGAGGAAAATAAATAAAATTACCCTCAAATATACTGTACTTCCTCGAAAGACCGCCACCCCTCGAATGAGGGTCCCCTTCTGTCTGCAATGAGTTTGCGCCCTGTCTGTCGCTACCCAACAGTTTATCCTGCTGCACCTTTATTAAGTGCTGTTTCATGGTTAGTGAATATTATTTGATGTGTTGTGTTTTCATGCCGTTACCCTATAGTTCTGTTGCCTCTTGTGCTGCTTCTGTGTAATGTGTGCTACATACATTATCATTAGTCATTAAAAAGCACGTCACTATGGTCATTAACACTCAGTCCAATATCGTTTAATTTAAAGTCGTGCTGAATAAAGTCATCAAGTGCAGTCACTTCACAGTTGTTTTATTTGCTGATTTTTAAGTGAGTGCCCCCTTCGAATGAGCGCCCCTCTCAAAGGCTAACTGCTAAATGCGCCACTCTTTAGAGGAAACACGGTACTTTTGAAGTATTGATAAAACAAACGTAAAAATTACGAAATATTACGATAATTGACATCAAAAACTTCTGCCATGGCTCAAAATACAAAAATCAAAAGTCGAAATATGTTCTATACTGCCTCAAACATGAAAAACAAGAAACAAACATGCAATAACAGCATAATGTTACATTACTATCAGCCTCGTTATGATGGCTCAGCTCTGTGTAACTTTCAACTAATAGCAATGACAAAACCCTTTGTTGCTATAATAATTGAAACGCCGCGAAAACTTTGGATCACCAACTGCCTCCTAATGATGTCTAAACAACTTATATTGTTGTAATCTGGTCTCTCTATGAAGAATTGCCATGGCATTGCAACCAGAACGATGGTCATCTCATTCACTGGTTGCAATCAGAGGCTAATAAACAGCTAATTCATACCTGATAGAGCTCCTCCTCAGTGACATATGGTTTTGAGCCTCCTTCAGTAATTGCCTTGAAGGCGTCAACAACTTCCTTCGCCGAATGAACATTCTCTGTTTCCCTACTTATCATGAATGCGATGTATTCATTCATTGACACCTTGCCATCACTAGAGGTAACGGTATTTTTGCAACATTAGAGAGAGAGAGGTAGTGTTTCATTAAACTTAGGTGTAAAGTGCAATCGTCACCTAACTCACAAGACAACTTCCAATGTTTGCTAAAGGTCAGTATATAAACCAAAATCATCGGGGTTAAACTAGCAATAACTAGATCAGGCTTCAAAAGATAAACAGCAAACTTTATTGTGTAAACGAAGATACAAACCCATTTGGATCCACTGTAGCAAGAATTGCATCAAATTCTGGATCTGTTTCGCCTTCCTCCACCATTGGCAAATCATAACCAAGAGATCTAAGACATGACTTGAATTCTTGGTGTTCCAAGTACCCTGTTTTGTCTTTATCAAAATGCCTTGAATTAAACAAAAATGGTGTAGGCAACAGAACAAAAAATACACTGATAACACGGTATTTTGTTGAGACTATGACAACAACTGAGAGTCATTCATGTAAAGATAAACTGGGATGGAAGTTATTCAATCTTTCTAATACCCTACTATACTTGAAGAGATATCCTACAAAAACTAAATTTCTGGATTGCCACATGAATCTAAACCAATCATTCTGTGCATTAAGAAAGGCAATGACAAACAAGAAAAATTTGACTACCGGAAAAAGATAATAAAGATTTTCCTCAAAAATTCTTATTTTGAGCTACTTGAATATTACCTGAACATTAGTGTAATTTCTCGGAGAGTTTCTTCAGATACACCAGTTCTGTTTCTTGCTTGTATTTGTTGTTCCAAATTTCGTTGCATCCTCAAACAAAGTTGATCCAATTGATCCCACTGCTGTGCCAAACCAACAGTACTATGTTCTGTGTATCTACAACATAAGTAAAGATTACAACATAGTAGAGATCTGATTGTTCTCCATATCCCCCCAGTCATTCTCTATCACAATTCTCCTGATCAGGTGGGCAGAAAGAAGCCTCATTTACAAAACTACTATTATATTTGCACTGAACGATGGGTCAAATCTCATAACCAGAAGGACGGCAAGAAACAACAAATTCTTACCTACCATGCCCTCAAAAGTCTTTGATTACCTACAGTCCAATTTGGACTACTCCACTTCAACATAATTTTAATCTATATTAGCTCTACTCACAGCACACAACTAAAACTTAGCTCTGAAATAAGTCTTAGACAACTAAGTCTCTAACTCAATTGTTTTAAGGGGGAAGATCCCATTGTTGTCATAGGAAATGCATTATTCAAAGGGTGTTCAAAAGATTCTGGCGATGACTTTAACTTGAAAGGAAGGGCAAGACAGAAAAAGTCGTTGATAAATTATCAATTAAATGAAGAAGTCTAAACAAACATGCAAGTCAAACAGGCCTACAACAGCGAGTGTGTGTATACGGTGAGCAAGAATGAATCGGCAAACTAGCTGGCAAAACGTAAATAAACTACTTTTCGTACTTATTATCCAGAATAAGTTGTTCTTCCATTTGACCACCAAGGTCCTCAATTTCACTTAGATCGTCCTTACGGTCTTTTATTTCAACTGATTTTTCCTACCGAGATTAAAACAAACACTTGAGTCAGAATCACAAAGTAATCAACCAAAATTCAAAATTTAATTTTATCAATAAATGCATATATTTTGAATGAAGTCTACAAACACAGTGAATCATTGCAATTCCTCAGCAAAAACTGTACAATATATATATATATATATATATATATATATATATATATATATATATATATATATATATATATATATATATGTAATTAGAATAAACAAAATTGCTTTACCTTGAAGAAAGTAAGCTGATCTTCCAAATCACCAGATATCTGGACCATCGAGGTTCTGACAGAATTACAAAGTGTTAGAAAAGCAATAGCTACCACTCGAAAACGAATTAATCCTGGAAAATTAATGACCAACCAAGGTTCAAATCTCACATGATACATTGTCGATCATGAAGATGACAGAGAAAAGCTGCTTTTTGCTTCATTTTGAAAAATTCGCCCTTGTTCTTCACCAGAATAGCATGAAGAAAATGTAACTTCAAAAATGAACAAAGTGAGAAAGATACCTGGGCCTGGGTATATCTAACTAAAACCAACAACTCAATTAGAAACAAGAAAATAGGAAATACCTGATGATATATTAGATAAAAAAACCTACACGTTATTTTTACATTTACTAGTTTTTACGTTTACGTTCACTTGTTAAAAATAAAAATTACCTCGTCTCTGTTAAAAACTTGTGGAATTCGTTGGCTTTGCTTGCAAAGGCGAGTCTAAGTTCATCATTATAATCCTGTCTTCTTGATTCCTTCTCCAGTTTGTTTTCACGATCCTTACAAACAAAACATTTAAAGTAAATGTATTCATCCTCAAACATCGTTAAAACACCGGTATAAAAAATAGGCGATCAACAACATTTGGAAAACATTCCCTCTCAAGACAAGGAAAGAAATTGGCAAAAAGATATCAGCTCACTTTGATGATTAATTCAAGATTGTGCCATGTCTCCTCAGGATTATCTAAGGTAAACCAAGTGTACCTGTAACGAGATTGAAAGATACGTTAAATATAATTACCATTACAAAAATTGGGGTGGCTGCTAACAACTCAACGGAGTGTCAAAGAAAACCGAAAGTGACATTCTGCTGACATTTTCGAAAATTTGGAGGGAGAAGAAAATGACCCTCGATATACTTATGGCAGAGAGATAAAAGGACAATCCAAGATCTATACAAACACTCTATGAAGATAAAAATCATATGAATCAGTTAAACATACGGATTAATCGTCACTCCATAGCTCTTGATTTGTTGATCAAGTTCAATCAGCTCCTTGAAATCATCTTTTGCTTGATTCAATGTATTCCTAAATTCCGAGTGGCTATCAAGTAATGCCTAAAACAGTAGTAATCAAAATGAAAATAACAGACAATGAAAATAATAGGCAAGGAAACTGAACAGTTAACAACAAATGAACAAAATATTCAAGTAATATATCAAATGACTAATTAAATTTTTAACCAAGAGATCGATTCAGTGATCCATCAGCTGATAAGTCACTGATATTTAATCTACAAAAAGATCAATCATTCCATCAACAAATCAATCAAATGATCAAAAAATACCTTGATTTCTTCAACTGAATTGCAACGGACAGGGTCAGTAAGATCCTCTTCTGCATTTTCATACCAACTGCTGAAAACAGATGCTTTCTTTGCAAACAACAAACACAAGTCTTCAATCTAAGAAAAAACAGCGTAGACAAGTTATTTGATGTCTCAACTTTGCAACAATATCTTTTCCTTTAAGGTTTATATACTAAACTTCATTTTGTTTATTTGTTTCTTTTTAAGCGAAATTTAACATGACTTTAAAAATTATAATTTATTGAATTTTCAATTAAAGTTTATAATAAAAAATTTTTTTCAAATAAACTTTTAGAGCATACACTATTTATATATCACTATTTTATATTATTTTAATTCTATTCTCTTTATACCTTTATCACACTTCCTTCTGCAAATTCTTGTTGGTATTTTACCAAAGTCACGGTCTGCAAGATGTCAGATGTGAATTCGAGTATAGATATAAGAGAGGCTTCACTCAAATAATAGATCTACCAACCAGATTAGATTTCATGAATAATTAAGCTATAACAAATACTATTTTAGAATGCTTTTTATACTATATTTCATTAATTCTCTCTCCTTAAAGTAAATTAATCCCAAACAAATCTTAAAGATATTATGGATTCCTTCTGGATTTCCAATGAATGAGGACGGTCTTCTCACGCATATTGGAAATTTCAGGTCGGATAACTTTACATGGCCTTGAAAACCTTTCTGAACACAGAACCATTGCATATATCATAAGAAAAACTTTTAACTGATGAAATTCTTTTGTCACTTCTAGTCAAAACAATCCTTGCTTATCTCGAAGAAATCTACTTAATTGAAATCACATTTATAAAAAGTATATTATTATTATTATTTCAAAATCTATTTAAGTACATTATTGACATAAAACTACTTCACCTTAATAAGAATGACATGTGAGTCGAGCTATCTTTCCATAGGCAAGGGACAGAATGATGAGCATTAAGGTGAGCACCTACAATAAAGTGGTTCGGAAGTACAGCTTACCTTCTGATACTGTTTCTCAACATTCTGTAAGTGCTCTTTGCGGTTTTTGGCATCAGCTAATAACTGTTCCCACCTTTAAATGAAAAAATCGCACAAATCATGAATAAGCAAGCCATAAGATTACTCAATTTTGCACCTACAGAAACGTTTATTTTATTCAAGATCTGAAACATTTAAGTTCTGTACAAGGCGCCGATTAAAGCTTAAAATGTAACAAATGTTTTATCAAATTTTTGGAAGAGAAAACTATCACAGACAATAAAATCACACAGCTTTGTGAAATTTTAAAGTACTTTAACAACTCAAATAAACAGGATTGTAGATTTGCTAATATTTGGATGCAAACCCAAAAGAGGAAAACAGAAGGATAATAAAGAAGTTTGAAAATAAAAACAGAATTCGTAGAATCTGATGGAAATTGCACAGCTGTCTTGAGGTGATAAAAACATAAGTGAATGAGGTTGAAAATCAACTAAATTCCAACAAAAAAGCTGGTATCAGATCACATACCGGCTGAGAAGGTTGTCATGTCTCTGAATGATGGCACGCGACTGTTCATGCTCCGATTTGACTAGCTCATCTTTAAGTGCAGTTACACGTGCAATGCCTTCTTGTTCAAACGCGTTCAAACCAGCTTCAAATGTATCTTGCTTTGTAATTAAAGTCTGGACATGAGGCAAATCTTTACCAGTTTCTTCTGACTTAACCAAACCTTCTTTATCATCAATCCAAGACTCCACAACATCAGCCTTCCATTTGAATTGCAGAAATGCATTGTTATCGTTCAGTTTGGTTTTGCGCACATCAGCTTGCGCATCAAGGTCCTCCAGCTTTGACTGCAATGCAGCAAGCCTTTCCCGAATCTGATCAGATTTGAAATTCTCCTCTGCGATCAGTTTTTCACAAAACGATTGTATATCATCAACTCTTTTCTTGTGAACGTCAAAGTCGCTTTCAAATGCTTCGTGTTTTTTTAGCAACGTCTGTACAGCTGCTAAAGTGTCTCCGTAATCATCAATGGAAATCAATGCTCTCTTCTCCGCAATCCAAGATTCTTCTTCATCAATATTTGCACATAACTGCTGGAAGGCTTCAGACTGATCAAGGAGTTTTGATCTTAAGAAAACAACAGTAATCAATCGTTGAAATAGGTCATGTGGCAAGCAAAAGAAACGAAAAGAAAAATGGGCTGCAGTCTCACGGGTGATGGTACAATCCCATAGCTCAAGCACACAATAAATTCTCAAATTGTCCCCCCCTCGAATGACTCCTCCTCCACTGCGTCCTCCATGCTAGAACTAAAAACTGTTAACAAGGAACCCTCAATGAAACTGCAGTATCACAGAAGATGGCGAGAGACTTTGTTATCAACTGACGATTTCAATTTAGAATACTTTATATTATGGAGAAAAGACTTTCTGAAAATGAGTTCTACAGATTTTGCTTACTTTTAGGACAAACAATACTTGTTTGTCCGTAGATATACTGGCTATTTAATCACAGCTTTTTTACTAAACATGATAAATCATATTTCATCAAGTTTGCTTCTTCAGTACTACAATCTTACTTTTATCAATGAAGGATCTGTTTCCTAGCAACTTAAAAAATATGTTAAAATGTAAAACAATATATACATAATACTATACAGAAAAAAAAAAGCTAAAAATCAAACTCGACGTCTTTGCACTCTGACCCGCAACAAAGTAGTGACTGACGGTCCTGCATATATTTAGTATCATGTAGAAAATGTTTGCTCTTGAAACATAAAAGTGTTCTTCCCATTTTCAGTTATTACTTTTGACACGGTGAAACTTTTTTTGTTTCCTGGTAATATTCATGCCCTCCTAACTATTCCGTTTGAAGTAGCCTTCAGAGGCAGTTAGAAATAAACCACTTAAATATATAAAGACTTCAATTATGCAACTGTTACCACTGTAATAGCTTATTCAGTCATCTAAACATACCTCTCATCTGCCAACTTGTTCAATTCTTCCCATTTTCCCATCAAATTATTTGATCTGACTTCAATCTCTTTTTCATTCGGATCGTTCTCTACCAAAAACCTCTGTCCCGTTTCAACAACTGCTAAAATCCTTGGCTCGTGGGCTTTGAGTTCAGTTACCAGTCGCTGCTGTTTTCTCTTCAAATTTTGTACTCCTGTGAGGTCTTTTCCAAAATCCTGTGAGCCAACCAACAACTTCTTTTCCCTAAAATAAAATTTTGAGACGATGAAATTAATATCCGATGAAAACAGACACGGAAAGACAAAACCAAGAAAAAATGAAAGATGGTGTTTGTAAACCACTTGAAGTAAACACTAAAAAACAGACTAATTGGCAAGTTTCCCAGGGGCTGTCAAAGGCTTCCATGCTGTAGTCAATCCATGTAAAACATTTTTCTTAATACTCTTATAAAAATCAAAGATTGATGAGCAATTCTTACTTAATCCAAGATTCCTCATCATCAATATCACGATACAACTGATGCAAAGCAAGTGATTGTTCTAATTTCGTGCGACGTGTCTTTGTCATCACTCTGATTCTGTAAAAAAAGCAAATTAAAAGAACTGTTTAAGAGAACTTGAAAGAAGGCATTAACTTCATATTATTGTAAACAACTTGAATGGAAAAGAATTACAAGAGGGAAAAAATGAAGAAGTAAATTTTTTGGTATGAAATAAAAATGCAAAAAGAAGTAATAAGGAGAACCTACTTTTCGAATCTTGTAACAATAATTTCATGTTTCTCCTTAATGTGAACTGCATCAAAATGCTCGATTTTGATGAAATGTTCGCATTGATTTGTCAGAGTAGTTATTCTTTCCTGAAAAAAACATATATGATTTGACATAAATAAGTTTATCAAATATTCTCACAACGAAGTCAACACCAGTATTGATGATACAACGCGATTACATAAAAATATGATATAAAAAACTGAAGATAGGCAATAACAAATAAACTATGACCACATCATTACAGAATGGAGGGTGTTGTACTCAAATACTCAAAATGCCATGATAACACTGCTAACGGTGACCTGTGAAGCATTAACTGAACACAACACAAATCCCTATACCTCATGAGCTGCAATATCCACTTCAATGAGCTGATGTTTTCGCAAAAGATTCTGGACACTTGCCAAATCTTTTCCATAATCCTCAGAAGAAAGTGCAGTCTCTATCTGCAAAGTGATTATTCAAGTCTCACATGAGGTCAACAAACAAATAGCCAAGGATTTACACAGTACCCTATTCACATATACACAAAACAAAAACAAGATGAATAAATAAGATGAACAAACCTTAAGTAAAGACACAAAACACTGTAAGGAGTGCCCTAGACAAAAACTGAATACAACGGTGCCCGGGCCACACTAAACAAAACTAAGGACCATGGATTAACAGGAATGCAAAACCCATGCAAATACAAAGCAGTATACACTCCTATTCTGCCACGAAATCTCCATCATGCATGCAAAACCCCATTCAGCAAGAGGATCTTCTAAAAAGGGGATGGCGTCACAATATACAAAATAATAGTATTATATAGGTCCCTAAGACTAGGAGTTTCCACTAGGAGTTAAGACTTGGAGATCAGATCCAAATACACATGGTAAATAGAAAAAACAATGATCACAAAATGATGAGTGATAGATTATATGAATAACTCAAATAAACAATACAACAAAGTCTCACATGATGACTAAAATACCTACCTCCCCAAGCCAGAAATCCATATCTTTAACACTCGTATAAAACGACTGCTGCTGGCTTCCTTCCTGCAACTTTTGTGTTTTGATTTTACACGTTCTGATCAACGTTGTCCATGATTCTTCAATTGTTGTGATCTTATAGCGAACTGTTTCTTCATTTCCTTGGCATTTTCCATTTTCAAGAAGACCTTTAAAAACAGAGAGCATTTAGGAGAATTTCTTGTACCTCTTCACATGTATCGCGAGGGCCACTAATCAATCAACGGGGATGAAAAATGCATACATGGAACCAAACTGCTTTGCAACAGGGTTCATACACATCCTGCCTAATAATTTTTCCTGACTTCTGACCTTTTTCTTGAAAATGAAGGTGCTTCTCCTGACTACATATCAGAAATAAATAATATTTTTCCTTACCAACTGGTGTTACAAATGATGCGAGCGACTGACTCATCTTTTAAAACTAAGCAATTGAGCACATTTTTCCAATTTGGGGAAGAAAAGGAGGCTCTCAGCTCAACTGGAGCAAAAAATATAACAAACTGTGCATTGTGTACTGTGTACCAAAGAATTCATCCGCATGGATAATAAAAATTCCTGACTTTTTCCTGACTTTCTTCAAGTTTCTATAAAATTTCCTGACTTTTCCTGACCATACTTAAAAACACAGTTTTTCCTGATTTTTCCTGACCGTATGAACCCTGTCCAATGTACAACATCGTAAAAGGATAGCAAATATAAAAAGGAACGACCAGAGAATGTTCTGCAACCATTTGAATTGCATTCATTAGTTTTCGAGCTTCACATTAATCATAAATAAATATAAATATAAATATAATAAATAATATAAATATATATATATTACAATTACAATAAATAACACTTATCTAAACCAATTAAATTACAATATCCAGTGTTAAACAAACCAGATACAAAAATGAGAGTGAAAATTTCGAAAATGATACCTTTTCCAACATTAATAACACCCATGACTCTGTCTTCGTTTGCTGCAATTTCTGCTTCAAAAGCTTGATGCTTCTGAACTTTGCTCTAAATAAAGAAATTTCCATAATAATTTACAGCAGACCATTAGAATTTATTGCTGATGTAAGCAATATTGCAATAAAAGTTTCCAAAATCACAAACATATGAATCTATTAAAGGTGGCTGCTTCGCACAAAAATCAATTTATAGAGAAAGAGAGATTGAAAACTCTAATCGATTATAGGAAGTGAAAAATATCACTATTGTAAAGCAACAAGAATTTTCAATGCTTGAGCGTACATTTGCAGCTGTTCTGGAGAAATTACAAATTGGAATGGAAACTTAAAAATTACATTTAGAATGATAACTTATAAATATACCTGAATATTGGCTGGATCTTTATATGATTCTTCGAGGGCAGTTTGCATTTTCTCACTGATCCAGCCTTCTATGTCATCAACATCTCTGATGAACTGCTGTAGATTCTGAGATTCACCCAGCTTAGAACGTTTCTCAACTAAAGCATCTTTCAGGGTCGCCCACCTATTACAAAAACAAAAGACATTTTGCCATCAATGACGTCAAAGACGAACATCTCCTAACTGCATTACCATGATACCAAACGTAGGATTAATTTTTCGTCCATAATTGTCACTTAGACTCTGTTTACCGAAAATTTTTGAAAACTGAAAGATTCTGCAGGTATTTACATAGTGTCACAAAACGCAAGATTGGTTTCCAAGGTGACAATAAAAAGGCCAGATATCCATTACAATTATATTACGTCATTCTTACCTGGTGAGGACAGCCTGAATTCTTGCAGCAATCGCCTCTGAATCATAGTGATCAGCACCAATCAACTTGTCAGCATTTTTCTGCAGGTTCGCAACTTTCTCTTCCTATGTCAAATTAGCGATAAGACAAAACCATTACATGTGACTTATGGGCCTAAATCCACCTGATGACAAAATTGAGCTGAGAACTCGGCAAACATGATACTACACCAGATATTCTACTCAATATAATATTCCCAATATATCATACATTTCATTTGATATCATAAATTAGAGGTAAATTACATGCTCTGACCTGAAATTCTCACAGAACACATTTTATGGACTAAAATGTCCCCAAATATAATATATTATTATGCAGCAAATATTAATCAATTCCTGCAAACTGACTACCACACGACGATAAAGACAAGAGAATATGTGACAAAATACACGTATTGCTCTTTATAAGAAACCACGTAAAAAGGAACCAATATGTAGAAAGGGTCAAAAACTTTAAGGAGTTTTTATTACTAAAAACAAACTCATAAGGAACTTATCAATTTCCAATATATGTTTATCTTTACAAAACAATCATAACATAGGAAGCCGGTAAAAACCATTTTAGTGAAATTCGAAAGAATTAGTGGTTTCAGGTGAGATTTACAGTGTCTTGTCTAAACACGTAACATTCAAAATGCTTTCCTTGATTCTGTTCTATTTGCATGGGCCTACTAAGGAGCTTTTAGTAATTCATCATGTCAAAGAGGCCAAAAATTAGAAAGGTTTAAGAATAAGGGCTTGAACTAAGTGTCTTATAAAATAGTGTATAGAAGGGATATTTCTCACAAAAAAATCTGTTTATTACCTGTGCATTCAAGGCTCTCTCAAAATCATGATGTTTCTTTAACAATGCATCTGCTGATCCTCCATCATCCTCGCTCATGAGCACAGCCTCTCTTGCAGCCATCCACGTTTCCGCCATTTCAGCATCACGGATAAATAACTGTTCCTCCATACAATCATCGAGAATTTTCCTCCGCGCTTCCCATGCTCTTTAAATTAATATGAGAAGTATTGATAACAGCATAAACAGACTCCATTACATAATTTGTATTTTAATAGCTAGAAAAAACCATCATTTTTTACATTCTGTATTAACTGAAGGATTAAAGGCATGATGAATGATATTTATTGAAGTTATTTAAATCTAAATTCATTCTTATTTATTGCTTTCTCTAATTTTCCATGTTATTCAAAATGGAGTGCTTGCTGCTGACTACAGCTCTGGCACGTACTGTTACGAGAAAGAAAAAGTTGAACTAAAAAAACTCTGAATTTGCTATTAAGTCGGATCATATAAACAAAATAGTTTCTGCCTCATTCACAATGGATTCTTTACATGTTAACTCTGTCTCATTAATTTGGCAATTAATGTTTATTTGCTTCTTATTCTGCCCATGAATCTTCATATTTTCCTTTAGAAGTCAAGCGTCATGATGTGATGTGAGACCGTACAAGAATAAATATCATATCGAGGTTAAGGGCAAATGACTGACACGAAAACAGAATGCATACAACGTATCTTAGGATCAAATTACAACAAATAAATTTAAGCAAAAACTAACTCATCCAATTTTCTTCTCTCAGTTCGTATCTCTTCTAACTTTTCCTCAATTCCATCCTTTGCTGGGTGATCGTTTGCTACTAGTTCCGCAGAAAACTGTTCAAATGCTTCAAACGCTGGCGCCTTAGAATCAATTTCCATTCTATGCTCCTGAAAGGAAATTGCGCCGATCATCACCAAATGGCACCATTTTTAATTCTCAATAACACATACCAGCGGTCATAGGATATAGAGCTTTCAAAACTGATTCACGACTACTCATTCCCTCTTTCAGCATAGAGGACTGTGATGAAATAGACCAGAGACGAGGCATGGAAAGACGGGGTATGAAAACATGAAGGATAGATATACGTACCTGCTGCCTGTCTTGGAAGGCTTCCGCTTCCGCCACATCTCTCGCTAAATCTTCAGATGATACTAATGCATATATACTGTTAATCCACGACAACAAATCTCTAGAGAAATATAAAAATTCATGATACACATACGACTTCACTACAGCACGAAATAGCAGGAACATTTTTGAGGCAAACTGAAAACATACCACAAAAAATTCAATTGCTCATAATTAGCAAGACACATCTGGTAAAAAATTCAAACATTTCCAACGCTTGACTGAAAGTCAACTGGCACAAGAATTGACTCATTTATCATGTCAAGAAATGAGATGAAAAGAGATGAATAAAAGAGATGAAAACTTGTTCTCAAGATCTGTACTATAATAATGGACTGTATAACTGAATCAAACCAAGTCTACGACAGTAAATTAAGTGAACGCTACTTATAAACACGAACTGACTTGAAAACTAGAAAGTCTGGCAATATGAAAAATTCTGGCATGCGAGCATGAAGTTTGGTATTGAATGGCATGCGAGCATGAAGTTTGGTATTGAATGGCATGCGAGCATGAAGTTTGGTATTGAATGGCATGTCTCTTAGAATGGTTGACATATTACGTTGGAAAATAAACCTGAACATTAGTCTGTCTGAGTAATGGATTTGCTATTGTTTCGATAAATTAATTGATTCTTTGAATACCTGACTGATTGCCCGATTGGTTAATCGACTAGTTAATGACAACAAGTTAGATTATAATAATGATGATGACATGGGGATCAGTACTGGATGATAAGAATTGATTGATTGACTGATCATATTGATTGATATGATCAATACTGGATGATAAGACCTGATTGATTGATTGATCATATTGATTGCCATGATCAGTACTGGATGATAAGATCTGATTGATTAAGTGATTAGCTAACTGATTGTACCAATGATTGGCTAGTCGATTCAACACTCATTGCTTGATTGCATAATTGATTGGCTGGCTGAAAGTAGGACTAAATGAGATCATACCTGTAATCATTTAAGTATTTCTGTAATGCGTATGATTCGTTCAAATTCTTTTTACGCATTGCGGCTTTTTCTGACAATGTTGCCCATGCTGAATGCAATTCATTGAATTTTGACTCCACAGTTTCAGCCGAATTTGGATGAGTTGATTTTAACTTTTCGGCTTCCAAGTTCAAAGCACGAACCTGAACAGAAGAATAAATAACAAAAAAAATGACAAATGAAAATATCACATGAGGACAATACTGCCAGCATCAGTTATAAAACTATGGGATGAACTCATCTATGAAAGAGTAACTACTGAACACAGAGCATATATTCAATATTTATGTAAAATAAGAACTAAATGTGAAATACGAAAAATAGGAAATCCCAGCAAGGAATGGCAATGGGAACGATGTCAATCAGGTTTCGTGCATAAAAAGTGTTAAATAGGTCTAGGAGTGATTACTGTACTGAAGGTAGAGCAACCATAATAAAATGCAAGCTATTTGATAAACAAAATAATTAATGAAATATAATAATAAAGAACATACAACTTACACATTAAATAAAGAAATTCCCAGCTCCATAATGTTAATGTCTACGTGGAATGGAAATCAACAAACCTTTTCTTCCAGTGCAGCGAGATCTCTTTCAAGGGCCTCATGTTTCCTTTGCAATGCTTGCACACTAGCTAAGTCACGTCCATAATCAGTCGAAGACAAAGCAACGTCTTTTTCGATAATCCAAGCTTGAGTGTCATCCGCATCTCTGTAACACAGTCGATGTTATTATCTACCCACCGAAAGTGGATGTACAATAAAAGTATTTGGGATAATATTACTACTTTGGACAGTGTTGGCTGCAAAATATCAACAACAGCTCAAAGATAAGAAGGAGGAGGGATAAGGAAGGAAACTGGGGAAAAATAAGGGAGGCAAGAGCAGGGAAAAAATTGAATGAGGTAGAGAGGGGTACGGTAATTGGGAGAGGGGAGAATGCAGCTGCCCTCTCATCAGAATTGAGTGTAAAGATTGGCAGCACATGGAATTCCTACCTGTTAAAACGTTGAATTTCTCCAGCGCTTTCAAGTGCTACCCGACGCTCCTCCGCCATAATCTGCATTTGCTGCCAGCGTTCTGTGACTCTCTAGAAATTGATGAATTAGCGTTGCCAGTGTATATTCATATGCTAATGGAGATATGTTCCAATGTAATTTAATAAAACTACACATCTAGCATGCTATATATAGTCATGGTATAAAAAATTTAATTCCTTGCTCAATAATGACAAGCTTATTATCTACAATACAAAAAATCATCACGAAAATCTAAAATGTGTGTCTCGGAAATAAAAAATCTCTGGTTTGTAGTCTACTTTACAAAAATTCCAATAATTAACTCATAAAAAGTTAAACCTGTAGAATTTCTTGAACTCTTTCGTATTCAGAAGACTTCTGTTCTTTAAGTTGTGCGCAAATTATCTCTAGCTCTCGAATTCGTGTCTCTTGGATAACCATGTCCTAAAACATTTCATTTTAAATTCAGAAAATTAACGTAACAATGGCACATTTATGAAGATCGAGCAATTTGAAAGCAATTTTGAGCTGAGATAAACAGCTTGATGTAGACATCTTATACTTCCTTTTCTACCTTTCTAAATTCATCGTAGTTCTTCTGTAAACCTTCAACATGGTCCATATCCTTGCCAACTTCTTCACAAGTAACTACTGCCTCCTACAAGCAGATGACAAGTAAAAATCTTACAAATTCACTTCATTCTAAATTGATCCTATATATATATATATATATATATATATATATATATATATATATATATATATATATATATATATATATATATATATATATATATATATATATATATATATATATATATATATATATATATATATATAATGCTCAGAAAAACCAGGAGAAAATTAAAATTTATATCGACCTTTCCGTTTGCACCGAAAAAGGAGAAATCCTGGTTACTCGCTAGCTACTGATTGTATGTATTAGAGCTGCTTGATAAAGGCGAAAGCCGAAAGTGACCATAAGGTGCTAAAAACCAGGGGAGTTAAAACAAGCCACTGTGGTCTAGTGGTTACGACGCTTGCCCGGAATGCGAGAGACCCTGGTTCGATCCCAGGTGGTGGCAAATTTTAATTTTCTCCTGGTTTTTCTGAGCATTATATCGACCTTTCCGTTTGCACCGAAAAAGGAGAAATCCTGGTTACTCGCTAGCTACTGATTGTATATATATATATATATATATATATATATATATATATATATATATATATATATATATATATATATATATATATATATATATATATATATATATATATATATATATATATATATATATTATATATATATATATATATATATACATAATCATAATATATTTATCATAAACATTTGAAAAAATAATATCATTGCAAATAAAATATCCAAACCTTATCTTGTATCCATGATTCAACTTCTTTCACTTCACGAAGCATGCCATGTTGCTTGATAGATTCTTCCAACTTCTGGTGTCTCTCCTGTGACTTTGAGATTATATCCGCATATCTAAATGTAAACAAAAATATCAGGACACCAAGTAAAAAGCTTATATATTTTCCACTCAAGACCAAATGCTTTTAGCTGATGTATGAAATATTGACCACGTAACAAACTCAAAACAGTTGTCATTTTGAAGTTTGACTTTAAGAACAAATAACTTGGATACTATAATTTTCAATAGAAATCATTCGAAACTGTTGTTCAAATACGATAGATAACATATGACTGTTTTCACACTCGTTGTTTCATTCGTTAAGTTTACATACTTACATAGGTCACTTGTGTTGTTCGGTGAGATAAAAGCTGGATGTCAAAAAGGTTGGAAAATTCGTGCATTACAATAAATCAAATGGGCAAAACATCGGTCTACCAGACAGCAGCAGAAAGCGAGTAGCACAAAACTTGAATTGAAATCCACTTACAGGTTGTCAATTTCCGATTGTCTTTCAGTAATCGTATCCGCACTTGGAATCTTCGACAAAAGATCTTGCGATGCACTTTTTGAATCAATTCTTTTTAAACATGACGCCGGGACAAAACCTTGACGGTCGTCCGCTTCTACTTTCCACCAATCCTGAAGGAGAATTCGCAAAATGTCATTTATAATTATATTGAAAATATCTTAAAAATGATGAAGAACTAGTACCCAATCCTCCATTCCCAATCCTCTATTTCCAGTAGTTGAAATGACGCAATTGATTGCTAATTACGTCTTGCAAACATATCACATGTCCTTACAAGGCATAATTGAATGTTTCCTTTCCACAAGCTGTACAGTTGTGCTACAAAAAGGTCACACATTGATTACCAACAAATTGCGAATTGATAATCAATTCATCAAATCATAAAATCATTGATTTGTCAACTTGATTAACGTAAAAATCGAACTATATAAAATTTCATTTGCTGCTGATTCTTTGTTGCCTAAAAGACAAACAAACATATTCATACCCTGTTGTTGCTGTTTAAAAGTGTAAGGACTTGGCCTTCTCGAACAGATATCTCCCTCGCAGTTTTTTCGTCATAATCATACAACGCCATAACACAGTCTTTTCCTATTAAATCACCTTGCTGGTTCAAAGGCTGAAATTACAAAAACCAAAACTACTATTGAATTCTGAACCGTTTAAAAACTAACATGCGATCCATTGCAAATCTCTGAACTGCATATATTTATTAACAAAGAGAAAATAAAATAAAATTTACACTATACGCCGCAAAATTTAAAACAAACAGAATCAAACCTTGCATTGTAAACTTTGCTCACGCAGTCCTTCAATGACGGTGTTGAATGCCTCCAAATCAGACATGAGAGCCTCGTGCTTCTTCAACTTGGCCTAATGAATAAGACAATGTTCATACCATATGATATTGCACAAGCAGCAAATTTCACAGGAATGTTTACTGTTAGATGTATAACATACAACATATTTAATTGGACAAATATGAACCTGCGCAGTGTCTTCATCTTTCCCATAGTCCGTTCCACATACAATAGGCTCTTTTTCCAACAGCCAAGACTCTGCTTCACTTGCTTCTGATAAATATTGTTGTGTTTGAACAGAATCTTCCAAGTCCTGTTTACGTGTATTGGCTTTTTCCTAGAAAAGGAGACACCACGTGGTACTCGCAATAAATCTGTATTTCTAGATTCGAGGGCCAGACCCACAACACACCTATATTTCTTGCAATCCAATCCCTCTTCAAGATCATCAAATCAGATTAAAACATGAATAATTGATTAATGAATGATTAATGGCCTACTAAAATATACAGAGTTCTACCTCTCAAGAAAATAGAAATATATTTATCATCAAGAATCGCCATTCCAAATCAAGGAGAAAAAAGTTTCGAGAAAAGTGGCTTAGTTTGTGGCTTACAAAACAGCACCTCAATACTGATACCTAAATAACTAGATATAAATTTGGGAAGTTCACATTATTCTCTTGTTAAACTCACAGTAAGGTCTTTCCATATATCGCTAAGTTCATCACATTTTTCTCTGATTTCCTCACTGGCAAAATGTTCTAAAATACACAACTACATATTAGCATGGTAAAGCTTTAAGAAATCATTCAAAATGAATGAAATGGATGAAACGAACGAACGAACGAACGAACGAACGAACGAACGAACGAACGAACGAACGAACGAACGAACGAATGAATTAATGAATGAATGAATGAATAAAAAAAACCCCAAAAAGAGCGAGTCAGAGAATTCTGATATCAGTTTGAATGGACTTATCTTTGAAAAATTTGATGAAGAGTATAACACTTTCATTCTTAATAAGAAAAGAAAGCAAAAACCTGCAGAAGACTGCAAGAAAAATGAAATCTAGCTTGCAAACGTCATTCCTGTCTCTGAGTAAAAGTAAAGTTTTGTATTGTTATTCAAATATCATAACGTTTACCTTCATTCACCATTTCTTGGCCACTTTCACAAACAGACTCGATTCTGGGTTCATGGCCATTGATTTCATTCTAAAAATAACAAATCCTCTATATTACACATGGTTATACAATTAATCTTTAAATTTCATTCTTTCATTAAATCTTCATGATATATACATGTCCTAATCTTACAGAAATACCAGAACGTAAGTGCAGTAAAGTTGACTGAAGCTGAAAACAACCAGAAACACAACCAACATCAATTGCAACATACCATTAATGCATTGTGCTTCTTGAGCAAATTCTGAGCACCAATCAAATCGCGTCCTGCAACGAACACATATTGTTCTTAGTCTTCCACGTAAACATTAAAAAGCTGTTCTTTAGAATTTTCCTTTCTAGTATCTTTCACATGAAAATATAAGAATTAATTTACAAAAAATGACACATTTTATCTAACAGGCTAATTTCAACAAATAATCGAAAAAAACCCCGAATAACATTCTTCTGGTTCCCTCCCTACATTCTTGTAACAAAATTTCACCGTTGAAGAAAACTCGACAAAACCAGTCGTACCATTACAAATGTATGATTATCTTCTTTCTGAATCAATTTTATTTCAATTTTCATCAACCATAAAAGCCACTATTCAGCCAAAACAAAACAAGACAGCAACTTTTCACAAAACGTATCATTTGAGAATATCTTTGGCAAAAGAAACTAGAACCAAACATTACTAAAGAACTAAATAAATGCTGTTTTTCAAAGCTCAACGACAACCTTTAAGTTTGGAAATCTGTCAAATTGAAAGTAATGAAGAGGAGCTCGATCAAAGAACATTCCAATTCTGTTTCCAATAGAAAACAGCTTTTTAGTTGTTATCTATTTTTCTTTTTTTAATCCTCGCTGTTTTACAAACAAAAGTAATACTAATAAAACATTTCCCTCATTGTCATGAACCAGAAATGTACATATGCAAATTTTGAAGCAAATCATCTACCTGCATTAATTGATGATGCAACTGGTTCCTTCTCATCAATCCAAGTTTTTTCATCTTCAATGTCATGCAGAAACTTTTGAAATTTCTGCGAATCTTCGAGCAACTTTGCCCGCTTTTCTGCTGGTTCGGCTAAGTTATTAAACCGCTCAGACAATGCCTGCTGCCTCGCTTCAATGACTGGGTAATTAAAATGCTCCTTCTCAGCAAACTTTTCGCATTGATCCTGAACTGCATCGATACGATCCTTCAACAAATTGGACGAAAAATGATGCATATGAAAAGTTAAAACGCCAAAATTAATGGAGATCAAAAAGAAAACTATGGAGATGATCAATGTGAACAAAAGCTACAAAATGCAATCTAACAACTTCTCCCCTTTCCTTAAAAAAGTTCATTTACTATGATTTCCGTCTTTATACTTTCTTGCATGTCTACCCTCAACCACCAGGGCCCACCAGGATACTTCAATAAAAGTAGATCTCGCATTAATGCTGTAATGCAAAACCAAACTATTCTTCACTTCAGCGAACTAGTCGGCCCAAAACATCCTCATGGGTTTTGATAACAAATTAGTACATTTGTTCTAAAGCCTCATCTACTCAAAGGGGAGACAATATCAAGATACATAAATAATAAATATATTTCAATATATATATATATATATATATATATATATATATATATATATATATATATATATATATATATATATATATATATATATATATATATATATACACCAAAAAACAGATAAAAGAAACAAACAAGAGCGATGAACTACAACAGTATTACCTTGTGTGCATCAATATCAGCCATCAGTAAAGTGTGCTTCTTTTGCAGATTTTTCACACTTGTTAGATCCTGTTACAAAGAACAGTAGCACTGAATAGAACACCCAAATTAAAACATTAAAATACGGAGCTATAACTAAATCAATTTGCTATTTGACTTCAATGAATGTCACATGACAGGAGCTGATGTTCAGTGCAGTCAATACTACAAGAAGAAATCAAAATTTGTCAAAGGCTGTGCCAGATAAATTTTATAACAATGAATAACTCCAAGCTGGGGTATACTAATAATATGTGAAAAAACTGCTGCAGTAAATAGGCACCTTTCCAATGTCATCAGAAACCAAATGAGCTTCAGTTTCAGACAGCCACAACTCCAAATCCTCACAGATTCTGTAAAAGCAAATGACAAATCATTCAATGATCTTGAGCTTTTCCAGCTCTTCGCATGAAATAATCAAGTTATCAAATTCAACAATAACCTTAATGCTAGGGACTCAAATCAAATGATACATGAATGAGAAACATTTGTGTATTTTAACTTAAACGCATTACACACTGTTCCCACCAAACACATAACACGCAGTCCCCACTGTTTATTCTTCGGTAGATTATACATACATATACATACACAAGCAGGCGCAAGTCAAAATGTCTTCAAAGAAATTTAAGTCTTCTCTTCTCCAATCATCCTCTCCAACACCCTTCCTTTCAATTTTAGGTTCTATTCACTATAGTCCTGATGTGCTGTGTAGAGTACTTTATCATCATTGCACAATTATGTATTTTTCCTTTCTGTTGTGATTAAAAATTCGCTAAATGTACACGGTGCTATACTACTGATTAAGGCTTGCGTCACTTGAATAGTTGAAACACTTGAAAAGTTACAGTTTCAATTCTTGAATCCTCTTGATATTTTAAAAATGCCTAGTTACTTATACCTATCTCTATCTCTAGTATTCTGTCTGCCGACAGATCCTTCTTGGCATCCAGCTTCGCCAGATTACTTGTACCTATGCGATGTTTATATATTAATACATTAAATATATTATATGTATTCAGGATACTACGTAGAAATACTCCTATAGCATAACTATCAATCAATATTCCTCAATATTCGTAATTACAAACAAATTAATATACCTATTAAATTGCTGTTCCTCCTTCGCTTCTTTCAAGCGCTGTCCTAAAAATATTGACAAATGAATTGAATTGAAATTACTGTTCTAGTCAAGTCAACTTATTAAAAAAAGCCTCAGCCAATTCTTCCAGACTAAGAGTTAAAAGGTTCTTACAGCAAACTATCAATCCCTAAGGTCCAAAAACTATAAGTGAACGATAAAGGGAAACAAATAAGAAATTAAGATAGTATCAAATGCTGGGAAATCACTTAATTTTTTTAAATTAAGAAATCATAACCAAAGAATAAAATTTCAAAAGGCAACTAAAAGCAAGAGACAATATTTCCTAAACAAAAGAAAATAGATAACAAAACAAAGACTAAACGATAGACAACATTCGTCTTATATTCTATGACAAATTTCGAGTATAAATTTCGTAAAATAATCAACGTTTGATTCTTCCAAATATTGCCTAATGAGGGCTTGGCAAACTTTAGTCACAACCAAAGCAATAACTTATTATAAAACATTAAAGATCTAACTCAATTCTTTGTTTTGTTCTCAGCCAGATATGCAATATATGCTATAAAGAATCTGCCGAAATAAGCAAGAGAAAAATTTTGTCAAGAGGGAATCTACTCGAAACAAAACTCGGAACCTTTCTCGGTTGTCTTCTCCTTAAGAATTGCCCATAGGTCATTGATATCATCAATATATGCCTGAATGTCAGGGGATTTCTCGTGCTCGGAATCAATCATTTCTTGTCCTTTAGTTGCTATGGCAACTATTCGGCCCTCATTCGCGTTCAGTTCTGCTTCGAAAGCCTGGTGTTTTTGAATTTTGCCTTGAAGGTTTGTTGGATCCTGAATATTCAAATAACAAACAACATAATCAACAAAAGTATCATAACCATACCGTCATTCTAAAAAATATGCTTTCTGGCCCTATCTTGTAGCAAATGACAAAACCAAACCACAATTAGAAACCTCTCTTCCCGTAATGTTTTATGGATTGTATGCTATACATTGATATCACCTAATTCTCTTGCACTTCTGATTGGTTCGATTCATTTCACTCGAACTTCTGATTGGTTCGATTCATTTCAACCTTCAATAATCTAAAAGGGATTGCCACAGATTCTACACAAAGACATTCTACCCGGATCCCTCATCATTCTTTAGCTATTCAATGCGTACAATCGCTTATAGCATTTCTATCTACTGTTTCTAAGAGCTGAAGACTGATATATTAAGTTGCCTATGTATTAATTAGAAAACAATAAGAGCAAACCCTGTAAGACTCATCAGTTGCTACTTTCAGCTTGTCTGTTAACCATGCCTTTGTTTCCTCAACTTCTCTTACGAAATTTTGATACTGCGAAGAATTGCCAATCTTCAATTTCCTTTCTGTTGATCTCTCCACAATTGCCTGGCGTTTGTCTTTCAACTACACAAATGTCAAAAGAGTACTTTGCAACGCAACAATTACATTAGGATCAAAAACCTAATATTGCAAAATTTCTACTGCTCTGGATTGCAAAAATATACCAGAGGTATAACTAAAGACCTTGAATTTTTAAAAGAGGGAAGGTAACGATATCTTTGAGCACTGTTGCAAACATAACCATGTGTCCTACAGGGTCAGTGTCCTATAAAACGTTTCTAGAGTTTGCAAAAAGAGGTACAGAAATTACTTTTTTAAAACTTCTGTCTTTACCTTAGCCGAAACATACTTCTCCACCGTGGTAAAAACATGATTGTTCCATGAAGGCATCACGAACAATGTTCATAAATTGTAAGATATTTCATTCCATGTTAAAACAGTGTATTTTGCACATAAGTGCCAAATACTTACTCAAGATTTATACAAACAAATAGTTCTAAATACATACCAAATCAATTTTCTGCTTCAGTTCATCAGATGCATAATGTTCATTAGCGAGCATCTTTTCAGCAAATTCATCAATTGCCTACAACAAATTCAACGCTCCCCATTACATTAAGGCTAAAAACCTTTACATTACAAACTATAAATAATCGCTTCCGCAACGAATTCATTCAAAATGAGGCCGAATCGAATTCTTGGAGATTTATTAAGTAAATGGACACTCATGTTGCAAACCTTGAGTTTTTCTTCCTGTGCACAGAAAACATTGTCAAAATCATCATGCTTTTTTGACTGTGTTTCAATGGCTTCAACCGATTCTATCATAGGCTCTTGGGCAACAAACATCTAAAAACAAAAAGATATGTATCAAACCAAAGCTGAACAAGCTAAATCTAGACAAAAAATAAACAAAGGAATTGCCAACGAAAGGTTCGTAATCAAATGATGCGATAATACTCACTAAAGTACCCTACTTACAAATATCCAATACCTCTTGTCGACATAACATACCTCAGTCAATAATGTACATTTTGTAATATCGATATTTCCAACTAATATTTACACTTGGACGAACAAAAGTATTAGAACCTCTTGTTTTGCGATAACAACATCCATTTGTGCACAGTCTCTTTGAAATATTTGGAAATCCATGCATTGCTCAAATTCACGGTGCCGCTTTGTCATAAGTTCCATTAACGCCAGCTTACTAGCATGAAGATGATCCAACTAAAATTAAAAAAACCTTGAGTGAAAATTCACATGAAGACATACTCCAAACTTTAATTTTAGAAAATATGGGAAAAATGATACAGCACTTAACTGCATGGCATCTATTATGGAGCAAAATACCGCAAAAAACTCCATTGGTGTATAAATGATATATTAAAATGATATATAAAAACTTGATTGTTTATCTTGTGAAGAATTGCCATACGTAACAATAAATAGACATATTTCCAAGAAAGGTACAAAGGTATTAATATGAGGAAAAATAATGAATTATGGAATGATCAAAACAAATGAAGCAACAATAGAACATTACAAGGATGCTGTGTACGTGAGATTGAGAGAAGAAATGATCGCATAATGAAAAGGGATGATAATACCACCTTCTCTTGAACATCCTCTTTAGCATAATGATCATCTTCAACTAGTTTATTTCCAAGCTGAACTGCACTTTTAAAATTTTCATCTGATGCATCAATGTATCCCTATCCAATATCACAAAACAAATATCAATTGAAACTCCATGGGAATTACTTAATCGTACACCACACAATTAGTGAAAGTGGCAAATGGTGGCTTCATAGTACAAAGATAGAGTCTATAATACTCTTCATGTCACAAACTAACAACATATGGTTTACAACTAATGGTACCAAATTGTGCACTACTAAACAACAGTCAAAAGTTTGCTAATCACAAATATTAACAGTACCTTGTGTTCTTGATGTCTTTCCAACAATGCCTTGGCACCAGCAACATCTTTTGCAAGCTCATCGCTTTGCACCAACACCACCATCTCATTAATAAAGCTGATGTAATCTCTAAAACATCAAGAGCACGAAAATACTTAGGAGATAATCTCATCAATATCTCTTGTGCATTTGAGTATTTTGCTATGAGGAAGAAATATCCTTAACAACAGGTTACTACAGGGGTAGATATTTATTTTGCTGACAATCAAATTGTAGTAAAGCAATATTGCAAAAATTCTTCTAAAATTTGTAAAAAGGTGCAAAAAAGTGTGATACTTTCAAATAATAAGTCCTTCTAACATTCCAACATTTGCCATTCAAGTCTAATGAAAAAGTTATCTCTATATAATAAAACTAAAATTGCCCACCTGTACTCAGCAAGGAATTTCTGATACAAATATGAATCATGAAGACGAGCTTTTCTTTCCTTTGCCTTCAAGACAATATACCATAACAATGTCTGTTTACAATAACTGTGTTCACTAATCATCAAAGGACTTCCCACACAGACTCGAGGAAGTCGGTTCACATTGTAAACCTGTATGATGTGCTCATGATCAAACGCCCTCATGGCTAAGTGTAAAGTAGGTGTGAAGTGTTAATCACGTATATCACCATAACTAGGTTTTGCCAAGAACAATGTTTTATATAATGTTGACATGATGTTGAGTTGTGCTTCTGGGGGATGCACTTATGTGGGACGCCTATGAAGCAAAAATTTCATCCCCCAATTGCCCTGCAAGGCAGAATTGTCCTGGCTGTGTACCGCCCTCCTTACAATTTTTTCGCAAAAAAGTCTGTATCAGTACCTAAATTGTTTGTTAAATTACATTAACATTCTTCCTAAAAAGTTTTGAGAAAGTTTTAGGGCTGAAATCATGAAAATGCTAAGAAAGTTTCAGCATGGGGTCAAAAAAAAACTCTCCTATACAGAAATAGCCATGTATATAACATTATCAAACTGACTTACTCTAGCATCCAATTTATCCCAGTAATCTCTAAGTTCTGTTTGCTTTGCTGAAATTGGCTCTTCAAATTCTGGATGCTTTTCCTTGAGTCTTGCGCCATCATCATTCAAACCATTAACCTACAAACAAGTTAAATAAAATCTAATTTACCTGCATTTGAATTGACTAATACCCAAATGTAGTTAAAGAATAGGTGCCTATTTTCCTTCTCTCATAAAAGACATAACATATATTATACAAAATGATAAAGATTGTCTTACCACAACAGAAATGATAATTCTATGCAGTATTCCAAGTCAAAATAAAACTGACATACTCCACAATGACACTTACTCAAACTAGTATGATCTGTGCCTCACCAAAACTAAGTAAAAACTTAGTATCTTAAAAGTAAGGTTCAACAAGAAGAAATAAGCATGAAATACAAAATAAAATCCTTTACCATGTTACAGAGAGCAGCAAGATCTCTTTCCAATACTTCATGCTTTCTCTCCAAAGAAGTGACACTAGGCAAATCCCTTCCAATATCATCTGTAGCTAATTTTGTTTGCTTTTCAGTTATCCATCCAATTGTTTCATCTGCTTCACGATAGAAATGATGGATCTCATAAGCAGTATTCAAATCTCTTCTCCTTGCCTCTGATGCAGCCTCCAAACTTGCCCATGCATCATTCAGCTCCTTGTGCTTGTCAAGAATTATTGCGATATCTGGATGTCCATCAGCTTCCAGTTGCTCAACAGTCTCATTAGCTTCAATAACCCTTGACTTATTAGCAGCCATTTCCTTTTCAAAATCATCAAATTTTCTTTGCAGAACTTCAACATGTTCAATGTCTCTGATTTGCTCTTGAGTCTTGCAAATGTTCTCCTGTAAAGCAACAAACAACACTTTTTTATAAGAAACAGTTTATAAGAAAATGAGGCTCAAAAGGCCACAATGAGTCAGCTCAAAAGGCCACAATGAGGTAGGCTCAAAAGGCAAAATCTAAGAAAATTTTAAGAATGCCACAAGGCTCAAGTTCCAAAGTTCATAAATTTTACATGTCAGAAATCAATATCAGCTCATTCTTTGCAAGGTTCTCTACATAGATTGAGGCCTTGCTTTCATAATCTTGGATGTCAGGGATGAAACTTTTTATAGCAAATAATGTGGTGCATATACTTCATACTTGCAAGAAAAGCAGCTATGACAATGAGAAACTATGGCTTTTGCATCAGTGTCATGTATATGGTATATCAAAATCAAAAGATATGCACTGGTGACATCACACTCATGCTGTTTAAATGGGATCCAATTGGTCCAACAAAGACAGGGTAATCTCTTTTAGACAGTTAAGCAAAAGCAAAGAAAATTGTAAGAAAGGCTTAAGAAAATCTCAGTCTCAATCTCAGGAAAAGCTAATAAAACTGAGGCTCTTACAAAAAACTTATAAACATGCGTATATGTTCACATTATCATAAGCAGTCTACAGACAGTAAATTAGAGTCATAAACTGTGTCAATTATCATATCTCAACACATAAACAAATCTTGATTTATAAATTTTTAGATTAAATAAAATAGCAGTAAAGGTGAATAATCCCCCTTGAGTCTGCTTTACTATATACCTTAGGCCATTTAATTTTTTTGTCAGCTAAATTTAGTGAAAAAATAGATCAGATTTAGCACAAGTTTGATTTAGTGAATAGCAGCCCAAATTAATGAAGATTAATACCAGAGTTTGAGAAAATTAATTTTAACGCAATTTTAATTTAGTGAAAATATACCCTTTCACTAAAACCAATAAAATAATATGATGCAAACATTAAATAGCCTTAGGTATGTTTGCAGAACTAAAACCATTTTCTGACCTTCTCTGCAACATTGTGTATCACAGGTAATCCAAACTACAATGACCGTACAAACAACATTAATCTGTCATTGAAAATAATACTTTGCAACTAACAATATGATAAATAACTTCCAAAAAGACTAATCATAAGACATAAGGTACCTTCTCATTAATCCAGGATATAATCTCATTTGTTTCAATCACAAAAATAACCCTCCTTTGTGTGAAAATCAGCATTTTCTGCTTTTCTGCAGATTTTTCAAGTAACAACTTCCATAATTCATGAAGCTCTTCCAGTCTTGCCTGATCAAAGACAAATAAGTACAGAATGGCTCTGTCAGGGGAATAAAAACTAGTGGCAAGTCTAAATGCTGAAATGTATATTATGGGAAACAATCTGCTAAAATGAATATTGCAAAAATTAATGAAAACTACTGATTGAAACATGTAGGAAATCAAAAATGTATCATAAACCCCAAACTGACTTTGGTTACAAGTTGATCAATTAAAGAAGGAATACCCAACAACAGTACACTCCAAGGACATATATTTATATCAATGATTAGATGGTCATCTAATGATGAATAACAAGACAGATTCTCACATAAAAATAAATGTTTCAGTATCAGAAAAATTCATTATATAATTCTCTAAATTAAACAGAAAGTTTTATCACCTTGACATATTCTGACTGTTCATGTCCATCATTAATCATAGCCATTCCACTATCATCAATTCCATCAAGCATGTATTTATTTGCTTGAATTTCTGCCTCAAATGCAGCATGCTTCTGGAGTTTAACCTAACAACAAATCAAAACCCTCAAATAGGATAGAGCATAAATGCCTCCAGTCATTTATAAAAATCAGTTATGTAGGGGGGCAATGCTTTGTGCTTTCCTTGCTTCTTACCTTCCTACTATTAGCCTTTAGACCCCCCAACTATTCCACCCCTACCAGCTACTTGTTACCTTGTATACCAAATACTAGCATTGGCTTTCCAAACATAGCACAATGTTAAAGAACTTTTGTACATACGATGCATTTCACATAAGAATAACTGAGATCTTCAAGGGATGTTGTAAACATCTTTGGCCAAACTACACCCAATCCTGCAGAACTCTTAAGGAAAGAGGCAAACACAACTCTATAGATAAACAACAAATGGGGTCATTCATTTAGTACGTACGCACTAAGGGGGAGGTGGGGTCAAATAAAAGCATACGATTGCGTACAAGGGGAGGGGGATAACACATTAAAGTAAATACACAACAAAAAATAACACAATCCCCTTCTCTGCATGTATCCTGCAATATCTTCATTTGCAAAAATACTTCATCTTACACTTCACCAAAGTTGCAGAAGAAATCTTTTGTCGACTTTTTCATAACATACTATTTGTAATGATCGTTATGCTGTCTCATGAATGCTTAGAAGTCTTTCTCCATAATTCTGGATGGCTAGAAACTTTCCGTTAGAAATGGGGGGGGGGGTCGACTTATAGCAAGTTTGGTGCGTACATACCAAATGAATGACCCCTATGCTGGCGCTACATTGGTGACAACGCCTTAAATTCAGCAGATCAAAAAGCCGCCATCTGTTGACAAGCAGCTCCTGTGCAGCAATAATAAACAGGTTACTTCTCACAAGTATAATTTTGTAACTGCAGACAACAATTCATAAGTCCTAGATGAAGATAGACTAAATATCAATAGGTTCAACTTTATACCTGAAGATTCGTTGGGTCATTATACGATTCTTCCGATGCAATTTGGAGTCTTTCCCTAATCCAAGCTTCGACTTCATCTGCATCTCTCTTGAACTGAAAGTATCTCCGTGCATCCTCTAATCGCTTTCGTCTAGCGATAGTTGCCGCTTTAAACTCTGCATACCGTTTTAGAACTTCCTCACGACGATTTTGGATGTCTTCGACAGTTTCCAACAACTTTATGTCACGATCAGAGACTGCAATAGTTACCTCAAACTCCTCCATTTTTGAGAATACCTGAACACATTTGCTCAATAGGTTGACCCTCCCTTTCCTCGTATTAGGTGCGGTTTACCCGCACTGCAATTCACTTCAATGTGCTTGCATACTTCTGGATGTTGAAAACACCTGGGACCAGGCTTCGAACATGTGTGGTCATGGTTGACATCCTATGATTGACATATACAAAATAGGGTAATTATCGATTTAAAGGCCACAGCAGTGGTGTAGAAGTAAATTTAGAGTTTTTATAAGAAACTTAGAACTTTGTCCAAATAGTCATATAACAAACTGAGAGAGTGGCCTGGCGAGGAAAGCTATAATACTTGTTATACAGCTATAATACTGTTGCCTAATAATACTTGTTTCATGTTAATACCATTTTACGAGCAAAACACTGAGGGTGAAAGGGGGCTGCGCCCCTCTAAGCTCACAGCTAGGGGACTGCGCCCATCTTAAATGCATTCTTTTATCCATTGTACACCTCTCATGGACTTATCCATGACAAAACTGTCCAGTCACCTCAATCACGGTGCCGATAGGTGCTTCAACATGTCAGGAGTCGTGAGTTCGAATCCCGCTTGGGTCGGCTATTTTCTCGCATTTTCACTTTTCAGGGCTTCAACTCCACACTTTTTACACACCTTTATCAATGACCATTATTGATAACCATATCGGCAGACATACACAGGAACCGCAGTCCACCTTGATGTAGTGGGTAGGTACGAAAAGATAGGAATCCCTAAGTTTTTATGTTGCGTTAAGTCTTTATGGCTCGAAAGTACTTCGAGGTGTCTGGGGGTCAATTCAGTATGCATAATGAGTTTCTTAAGTGCAGGGCCATTTCTGGAATAGGAAAGGCACCGTTGATGGTTACATGTTAGTCTTTGTATTGTTGATTGTCTATGTTGGATATGTTGGTTACAGGAGAGGTATGCTAGATCATACCTCCTGTGGTTTCATCATGTAAATCGTATTGTAAAGTGGTGTTGTTGTGAACCAAGAATTTGTACTCGTTCTACACCACTGTAATTTAATTATAGGGCAGCGATAATTTGGAATAGACTGCCACCATCAGTAATGATTCAGAAAAATTATGAAACATTTAAAAGAAAGCTATCGGACAATAGCAAAATATTAGATAGCATCTCCTTTGGACAAGCATCCACCATATCATATACTGACTCAAATTTTATCTACTTTTAAGTTTAAGAAACTATTCATGTAAATTAGAAATAATTTTATCTAAACTATTGAAAACTTTTAACCTTTATTTATGAGATTAATTTATGTAGTAGTTAACAGGTCCACATCAGCGAAAGCTGCCAATTTGATGACCTGCATTGTTAAATAAATAATGTATGTATGTATGTATGTATGTAAGTTTGTATTAGTAAATTAGTCTTTGGTTTAAAAACCCCAAAGAATTGCCATATTCTTAAAGTCCCGAATAAGCTGAGGCTCCTAATAAGCGGGGGGAGGGGTTGGAAAATCCCTTAAACTTCAATTAGCGGGTGGGGGTGGAAATGTGGTGCAAAAGTGTACCAAGCAGTGTTTAAAGAAAAATATCTGTAAATGTCAGGATGATATTTTCAAAATGTTGATAGTTTCAAACCAATTACTATTACCTAATAAAACTTCCCACCAATGCTCACTTGCAAAGATCTCCCAGAATAGGTTACTAATCTAGAAACAGTTGAAAATGAAAGGTGCTCATTCCCTGTTTGGGTAAACTAAACCTCGATTTTCCACACTTTTTTAGGGCTCTCCTACAAAAATTGAAAATTCATTAAGCGGTAGTCCTAATAAGAGCGGCGGGGGTCGGAAATGTTCCAAAACAATATTTTTTGCTATTTTATGCCAGTCTCATAGAATTTATGCTATTTCATATTTCTTAGATTTCATGCTATTTTAGGGAACCCAAGCGGTATTTTTTCAAATAAGTTGATTAATAAGTCGAGCCATTTATGTTAAGAGGCTTGAAGCTAATGCGGTTCAAAATGAGACACAAACAAACAACCACGTATAAAAAAGAAAACCAACCAACAACTAGGAGAGCATAGGAATGAATAACATAACAGAATAGTTACAGGTAAACCGGGATGAAAATTGATGGACATTTTTGGGCGCGGAAGAGCATTTTGTATGAAGGCCAAACTTTGAACAATTCATACTGCTTATCAGTAGCCGTCACCATGAAAATTTACTATTACAAGGAAAGCCTGCAGACAGCTAAACAGGATTGTCTATGTAGCAACCAAATTCAGAGTAAGAAGTTCTTGTATGTCGAAAAGCTTCACCAACGGATCAAAGACAGCCATTATGTCATAGTTATTGTGCTTAAAATTAAGGGACTAACTCAGCACAATGCAAAATGCTTTACGAAAATAAGATGTTCTTGTTTTCATCATTGAAGTTAATACCGAGACGCTTACACAAGTACAGTTCTATTCTGCCAGTATCTCTTCAGGAATACAATACGTAAATCTATTACTCAAGCTTAACGCCCAAAACTTCACGCTAATTTATACCCAGGCACTATATTTTATACTATTTACCAATAATTATGCCAACCCCAAATTTTATGCTTTGCTTTTTATGCTGTCTGGGGACTGCATGCGCCAAAGCACTATAAAGGTGTCGCACAACGAAATATATTATGCTGACGTGTTGCAACCATCAAAGCCCATGTTTGACGAGTGGTGCCAAATCAACTGTGCCTTCAGGTGTCTCAGTTATACAATATGCATCATACACTATCAAGATTACTGCAAGCCCATTCTGAGCTACAAATAACACTAACTTTTTCACACTTCCAATGTATACACTTGATTGTAACAACAAAGCACATTTTAACATACACTGTTGAGCTACTTTTGATCACTTTATTCGCCCTTCTTTCACAAATTGCTATATCTCCTCTGAAAACACATCAACACAGAACGCATACAGAAAAGTCACAATAAATAGTCAATTGGTTGGTTGACAGAGAAATAATTTGCATTCCAAAATTGACACTACTGATTCCTTTCATAATTCAGACAATCTGGCAAGTAAAATGTTCAAGCATACTTCTTTGCCACTACCATTCCACAATGTACGTTGAAATCCCTTTGTCATCTTGGCTTTATTTCCAATTCACACAGCAAGTTGAGGGCTCTGATGAAGGCAAACACATACACACACACACACACTGATACAAACATGGCAAAACACTCACACTACTTACAGCACACACTGATACAAACATTGCAAAACATGCACACCACTCAGTCACAGGTATATAATGAAAAACAAACAAAAGTATGCACAGACAACATAATGCAAATGTTGGGGATGAAAAATGTAGTATGGAATACACTAGACAGTCTGCTTTATCTCTTAATAACCATTTTCATAAATAGCAAAAAAATATTTTCAACAGAGCCTTTCAAACCAAAACTCGTGTAAGATTCATCAAAGTAAATAAATCAAAATTTAATGATGAGAAAGGGCATATGTATATAAATGCCAATGTGACATAATATTTCTGAGCCAACTTCCAATAAGTCCATGCTCTCATGACCGAGCAAGTAGATATTCACAACTTTAATACCACAAGGAGTTGAAATGAAAGAATGAAAGACAAGCCAACAGATCTCTTATATCACTATAGCAAATAAGAAAATATAAAAGCAAAACACATCTCCTTCTAAGATAACAATAAGACAATGAGACTATGATACATATCTTAATAGTTTTGAGTAAAGTTAGTATGTTGTAAGAAGCTTCCTAGCTTGCTTAGCTAGCCTGCCAAGGCCCTGAAGAGTTTTCTCACAAGTTGACATCTAATGCTGATTATCCTACAATTGCTCTCATCTAATGAAGATTTCTCATCGAATGTTAGCATCTAGTGCAATAAATACAGCTATTCCTGCCTGCCTGATTTCATGCTTGCTTGTTGTTGCTTGTAATATTTCTGGCTTTAGTAATTCATTGTATCCTGCCTTAGCCCTAATCCACTACATTTGCCTGAATAAAGAATACAAATAAATGTTTTAGAACTTGATCAATACTCAACATCAATGTATATATATAACGCAAAATAAATTAAATAGTATCCAGGTAAAAATTCCTCAAATCTCGTGCACTCCTTAATGAGAAAGAGCCATATTCAGATACTATAACAGAGGACAAATGGAAAACATACTTACAACAACAATTTAAAAATTTGTCTCTCCCTGAGACAAATATGCCTACAGAATATCTCTTCAGCAGAACATGAATCTGATTTTGAACATCTGATTAAGCACAGGGATCAAAAAGTCATCAAATACATAAATGGCTTACCCCAGCCCAAAAGATACTTACCACTTTAATATGGACGGTATCTTCCACCACCACCAGCTCTTCCTCCCCGTGCCCCACCAGCACCACCGGCACCACCATATGCACTAGGCTGACCATAGCCACCCATCTGATCATAACCACCGTAGCCTCCTCCGTAACTTCCATAGTTGTTGAAGGCCGCTGCATAATCCTGCCCGTAACCTCCGGACCCATACATGCCCCCTTGATTATAACCGCCATACATACCACCACCACCGCCGCCGCCCATGTTTCCTGCACCGCCCCAATAGCCACCACCAGACTGATTTCCTCCACCATATCCACCGCGGCCTCCTCCACGGCCGCCTCTACCTCCTCTACCGCCTCGTCCACCTTGTGGTCCACCTCCACCACCTAGAGAAAAAACAAAGTCCCTATCATTAACTTCTAATAAAGTAGTTTTGCTAGCAAATACATAATCACACGAATCAAAATCATCGTAACTGCAAAGCATTTCTTACAAGCTAAAGAGTAACTGCCACTCCTGGGTTTGAATTAAATGAAAAAGCAAACTCTGCAATACCTGCTCCTTTCTCCTCGCACTTCTTTATTTCAACTTTCTTTCCAAGAATAGTCGGTTTTGGTTCCTTAATTATGATCAAATCGGCCATGTCTTCGTTGCTTACTTCAAGAAACCCGAACCCTCGTACTTCATTCGTGTCTTTGTTTCTTATCAACTCGCACTTCTCTACAGTGCCATGTCCATCATAAGTTGTATTTAAATAGTCACACACATCCTCCTCACTCGCGTTTGAAGGCAACCCACCGATAAAAAGTTTCTTCGTCCTCTGATGAGCCGATACGTTATTTTCCTCCCTTGGAATTGCTCTTTTTACCTCAACATTTTTTCCGTCTATAACATGAGGCCTAGCATCGAGTGCATTCTTCACTGCATCTGGATGGTCGTAAGTTACAAACCCAAACCCTTTAGATTGCTGACTATTTTTGTCCCTGATGATGACTAAATCAACTATGACGCCGTACTGTTCAAAATGTTGCCTAAAAGTCTCGTCAGTTGTATTTCTATCCAAACCGCCAGCAAAGAGCTTGCGTAAGGCCTCCTTATCTGCATACACGCCGTTTTCACCCATATTGGTAATACTAGAAAACAATACGACTATATGTAAATAGCCTATATAACAGAAGAGAAGTAAATGGTACTGGAGCACCTCACAACACCGTAGGATATGACGACTAACATGATTGCAATATCACAAAGTACCGTCATCTTGCTTGAAGTCTCCTTTTTATCTCATTGAAAATAGAGCTAATCCAGGTTGAAAAGCTAATACCAGACGATACCAGATACTCAGGTACCACTATGAAATTGCAGCCAATTTCACCAAGGTATTAGGGATCAAGTACACAAGTACTTCATATCCAAAAACATAATATAAGTACCTTACCTTCAGAATTGCTTGTCCGTTAGTCAGAAGAATGGTCTGAAAGGCCTATCTTCACGTTCCCACGCGGTGTTTAGCTGGAGTAGAACAAAAGCCTACTATACGATTGGTTAGTGAATCAAAGGGCTTAAAGATTCTTAGCAATGATTGGCTACCTAACTCCCATGCTGCCTTGTAGCTAAATACCCATAATCCTTCGCTCATTAATTGCGAATAGATTAGTTTCCTTATTATATATTCCAGGTTGCGCTTGTTGCCCGTGTCAGATTTTCCCAGCGAAGTTTTATTGTATTGATTCAATCCTTCAGCTTCAGGTTTAAGTCTAATGTGTACATCTCCGTTGAATTTTCAGCTCTTTCCCACCCATTTAAACAAACCCCCCCGGGTTTAGTTCTCTATGGGTTTGTCGCGCTGCTGTGTGCCCACAAGATGAGTTTCGGGAAGTCAGTGATGTCCCATGGCAACTCAATAGTGAAAATAACAAAGGCAGTTTAGTTTGTGAGCACGATGATTTATAAACATGCTGTTTGGGTTGCACACCCCATTATTATTCTGTGTTATTATGCAAGTGTATGCCCATCTTGACCAATAAAATGGCAACCCGGTGCAACAGAAGAAGTCTGTGTGCACGATGATAGATAGCTATGTTGCACAAACGTTTTCTCAGATAATTCTGGAGCTTTCAAGGATTGTTTATTATGTGAACCACAGTTGAGACTTCATATTGATGGTTGATTGATGAAACACTTGGATAGTTTCAAATGAACTGCTTGTTGTTTACACTCAAGGCCATATCGGAGAGAGAGGGGGGGGGTTGGCAAAACTGTCGCCCGAATTTTCTTAACATATTTTATGTTCAATTTCAATAATAAGTTAAGTGTGGGAGATTTGTTCACATACTTTAGCCCAACAGAATACCAATTTATAGTAGTTCGTTTTATACTTAGCAGTGAAAAAGCTTCTCTAATACGATAACTTCAAGATAAATATGCTTTTTCTCTGAAAATGCGCCAGAATTTTCTAACTTTTGGGACATATTGGAAATTGACACCCCTACACCCCTCAGTAGCTACGGCTCTTTTTACACTAAGTACCTTTCTGAGAGTGCCAACTAGATTTGACGGTGAGTTGTTCATTGCATGTTGAATCATACAAAACCCTTTGACCTATTGCCAAATGCATAGGACAGTGTTGATCTCAAACGTGTCTAATTTCAATAATTTCAAACCTGCTTTGATCCCTGAAAAAATAGCCCAGTTTGTGTGGAGCTGTTCTTCCATGGAGTCGTATTCTTCATATACACCTTCAGATGTGTTTTAAAGGTATTTATTGTTGCCAACTCACGTATATCCATACGTGTATTATTCCAGTTCTTCAGAACTGAATAATGAAACCTTTTTTATAGTGTTTAGTTTTCTATGCATAGGGATCTGGAGATTTCGGCTATTCCGGATATTGGCGTATTATAAGATGAGAAACTAGACCCTGGCTTGTAGCTTTCTAGGAAATTATCTGGGCAAAGTTTGTGTATGACTTTATATAACATTCCTATTAAAACAAATTATGGTTTCTACACTCATCCCAGGACATGACCAAGTATCTTTACTTATGTTTTTCGAAATGCTATGTAACGGGTCAGTCATTTATAGGCTGGGTACCGGGGCAGACTAAAATTGGGGAGGGTATGAAAACTTTTCCAAGGACAGTGTGGTGGCATGAAACTTTGTAGAGAATTTTTGAGGGGTATAAAATTCTTTAAGGAAAATCTCTGAAGAAAATCACTGCATTTATACCTGTCTAGTTGTCAGAGTTTCTCAAATGGCAATTTTCTCTAATTTAAGTTTTCTATGGTATACTGTGTTATTGTAGAGCTCTTATTAGCATTCATCACAGCTGCTTGTTCAAATGAAGTTTCAAGCGTGAATATACTTTTTCATTAAAAATTGCTCTATGCCTTATCGAAAGAAATCTCACAAAGACTAATATTTCCTTCTATATAAATGTTTTTCTCGCAATATTTCCCGGCAAATAATTTTGCAAAACACACTTGCAGGTGATCTTGTCAGGTAGATGAAAGTGGTAATTGCTACTTTAACAAGTAGCAATGAAGAAATCTACCCCTGAAATCCCTACAGGGTAGGTAGCAACTTGGGTGTGAAACTTGCTATTTATTTCTCAATGCCGTCAATGGGTATGAAACTTTTCGGACAAAAACTGAAGGGATATAAAACTGTTGACCATTTTGTAAATTCTAATCCGTCTAGGTACCCAGAGTTATAAATGACAAGCCCCTAACATGTTAGAATTCCCTTTTGAGAAAAATTACATGGCTGATGTGTTATCGGCCCTCTAAATCAAGTCCACATCGTTACAAGAAAAGTTGTCCTCGCGCATAGATTTTCGCTTCGTTGTGATTTCGCGGCTACAGCACGAACTCTAATGCTATTACAGATTGAAGAACCGTGATCAGCCTAAGCACCAAACTGCAAAGGAATAAGAACATAGCTATGGAAAGTAGGAAGATAGGCAGGTGTATAGAAATAGAACTATAAATATACATTATGATAGATACAGGCTATAAAAGATGCTTTGAAAACAAACGGCACTAAACTATCAGATGAATTTGATGAGATCTACTGACACAGCTAAACAAAGACGCCTAAACTTCTTGTGACTTAAAATCTATGTGATTGACGACTATATTACAGTGGGGAAGTTTATAGGAATATTTACAGCCAATTTAAAAGACAGTTAATTTTTTGTGTTCTGCCTTAGAGTGCAATTTACTCTCAATAACTTTATTTGAGTCCTCCAAATGTTTCAGTTCACTTTCTAATGCAGATATACTTGACTTTAATCGTGTCACCATTTCTTGATCCCTGCAAACGATGAATCAATAAGATGACAAGATATAAGAATAAAATGAACAGGAGAAGAAATTTACCATTTTCAGGTTTAAGCTAACAATCAAGTGAAAAAGAATATCGACTTAAAATAATAAAAAGTTCTCAGTGTCTGAAGAACAGCTTGAGGTAAGCCTTCACTAAACTCCCTAGTAGGGTTTAAGGTGGCAGTACCATCAGAAGAAAAGTGAGTAAGAAATACCTGCCAATATTTCTTTTCATTGACTCTCTTTGCTTCGCTAATCTTTTCTTTAATACCATCGCTTTTTCGTTATTCTTGAACAATTGTAAATTCCAGTTAGGCCCACTATAAGTTCGTTTACTTGTGCTTTGTCCTTTCTTTTTAAATCCCCTTATCCTCTTTAGCTGTTGATAAGATTCTTCGATTGTATGTTTTCCTTTCTCTTTATGGGCATTATTTTCATCAGTGATGTCATTATCTAAAAAAGCAGAATAATAGGTTTACAAATTGCCTGCTCTCTTTTAAGTCTGAATGCAAAATCCAACACAAAACCAGAAAAAATCTTACTTTAGTCTCTATCATGATAAATCTCTGCATTCATTATGGATATTGTAACATCAATAAATCAAAAATAAAGAGAGAGCCTCTTGTCTGATAACAGGAAAGAAGTAGATATTAATGTAAACTCACGGTAATGAGTTAATTTTCTGTTGATAAACTCAAAAACATCTGTTCCCTGTAATTAAACACAGATTCGTAGGAAAGCATTAAAAAAGTAAATGTTCAGCTTTCGATTCTGTGTAGTTGATGTCGTTGTTATTTGAAATAATATTTGCTATTATCATGCGAGACCTAGATTAATCAGCATACGTTCAAAATCTTTGATTGGCTGAGAGCTTTGATCACATTTAAATTCTCCACACTATTTCCGCCAATTAGACCACGCGGTGCTCGATTAGGAGGTCTAGATTAATCTAATATAAATGATAAATCCAGATTTGAGTGACAATGGTTTATTGCAATGAAATAGCTATAAAATGACACATAATAAATATTATATCAAAGACTTCGGGGCAAAGCATTCCCTAGTCTGGCCTACGATTAGAAATCATACGGTGTTTTCCTATATCAAAGGCACAAGTCACAGGAATATCACTTATTCAAAATAAACAAACCTGATTTGAATCGTTAGAGAACTTTCCTCTATTCGATACACTTCCGTCATCACTACTTAATTTACTTTTTGACTTTCTCTTCTTGAGAGGCTTATGTAGTTTTCCTTTTTCTCTAAGCTCCGCAACTTTGTCCAAGCTCTTACCTTTAAGAAGACCACATCCAGTAAGAATTGGGTTTTAACAAAGATACACTACACAAAGTTTGCCAAAAACGTTTGCCTCCAAGGCAAAGTCTCAAAAAACAATGCATAGTAAAGCTCCATACTATGGAATACAATGATTTTCTTTCATTCAAAAGCTATATGGCGCAATTTTCAGTAAACTGTGACAAAAATTGAAGATTGCTTTTAACAATAATTGTGAAAATCAACAAATAAACACATAACTAGTATTCTTGAAAAGCAGCTAAACCAAGAAGATTAAAAGGAACAAGATAAAAGGCTAACTTGTTACTTTTGTTAGCAAAATACATCTATCGTGCAAAGAAGAAATTCAAAAATCATTCTGTCACAAATTCAAAAGGCTGCTTCATTGAATGATACATTGTTCAAACATCAATTTACCTGCTGGAAGAATTACGATATCGATCGGGTTTACTCTTCCTTCTCCTTCTTTCCCAAGACCTTTTCTTTAAAAAAAACACACAAATGACCATAAATCATTGTTTATTTCAAAAGACAAACGCGAAGTCGTCTTATCACGACTGAAGAAATCTTAACGAAAAATGTCCATAAAGTTACAACTTGAAATAAACAGAGAGATTGGTAAAAAGATAGAAAATTACCCAAATACGTAGCCCATCTTTGCCATCAATTTTGACCCAATACCCTACGAACAATAAACTATAATAACTCCAAATCAGTTAACCACATTCAATTCCTTAAACTATAGAAAATATAGATACTTCTTAGGCAATGTACTTTACAGCAGTTTGTTAATTGACAGAAGACTCATTCTAAATACAACTGTGCTGCTACAATTGCATAGTTCTCACTGAGTCCATGTGAATTACGGGGAGGTCCAAAAAAGTTCTTGGAAGCATATCTAACTATTTTACAAAGAAACTTTTGCAATGCTTCCTGAAATCAAGAAGCACTTTCGTAAATAAATAAACTTCTAGTAACAATAGCTATCACCAAGTCTTCCAAACTTCACGGAAAAAAAACAAAGTCAAACCTTCGTATGACATTCCCATTCGCCCAGTGGACCTGTGCTTGAAATAGGTGTAACAGAGATTTGTGCCACATATTTGTCTTCATGGATATCTCTACTGCTTTCGTCATCATCCAAATCTGAATCGCTGCTACTTTCGTGAGCGTGAGCATTTGAATCTACAAAAAAAGAATGGAAACACAAAGTGAGCTGAAAATATGAAACACCCAATCAAGCGAGAGTTAAAGAGACGGATTTTGTGCCTACACTAAACGTCACAGTTGTGTGCAAGCATTAAGGAAAAAAGCTGAAGCAAGACAAAATAAAAACTTCTTCAGTAAAACTGATGGAATTTCAGCTACGATAGTTGATAAAATGCGAAACCTTTCTGCTAAAACAAAACAACCAAGGTGAGAATAAAACACAGGGAGATCTCCGATCAGTAAGGCATAACGATACGAGCATTCAACGATATACTCAAAATTTCAGTTCAGTTAACTAGCAAAAGTGACTTCATGCATGTTCTTGGCTGTAATATCTGAGATATGTTACCGATAGGTAGTACTTCATGTATGTCAACTGTTGCATCAGTATTGTAAGTTTCATAATGAATATCAATTGTTTCGTTGTGGATGTTTCTGGAAACAGGAAAGCAGAAAGTCAGACTTTGAGTGCATCTATTGTGACACTGCACATCAATAGGTAAGGTTGGGTGAATCAATATACATTCAATTTTTATAAGAAGCAGTAAAATTTCAGGTTCAGGCTGGCTGTTCTTAATTTTTCCAAAATTTTGAGACTGAATTGTTCTTAATTTGTTCTTAAATTATTGGGGTGTAGGCAATGTAGACATTAGACATTATACAAGAAAACATTAGGTGTTTATGAAACAGGTATTATTTTCAATAACATTAGCAGAGGACAAAAAGATATACATTCTTATAGATGTATAATCCTTGCTAAAAGCCATGGTACACTTATGACTTTCTTGCGCACTAATGATTTTCGAGGACTTTTAGCAAACATTGTCAAGCTTAAAAAGTTTTATGTCAGTTTCAAATCATTTTATGACAGTGCTCAGCCTCAGCTTGTTCTTAATTTTTTCTTGATTTTCCATAAATTTTGAGGCTCGTGTTCTTACAAAATTGCTCTTATAAAAGAGTGCAAATATATCTGTAAAACTATGGCAAGTTCTGTACTGAATAACTCCATAGATGAAAACTAATCAATTCATCAATTCAGCTAAAAATGACAATAGACTGTTTACGTTTCGAACCCACTAAGCATTGTGTAATGCACAGTCCATATCAATCTCATCCCCAGTCTTCTAGCATATACCAACTTTAGTAGCAAACGCTAATGATAATAAATTTGTGGAGACAAGGTTCCATGTCACCCAAACATCATCATAATCATCAAGATAAGTAAAAAAACAAGTAGTTAATGAACATATCAATAAAGAAAAATAACAAATAGGGATTTGAGACTAAGTGACATCAGTACGACCACATGATAAAAATAAGGAAATTCTTATATGCCAATCTGCTCTGTAGATGAATCATGGGTTTATTTTTTAAAACAAATAATGACCTAAAGGGGTTTGATGATGATTATATGTGACTATGTGATTTGTACATGAGATAGACACATATTTACAAAACTAAACCTGACAGTAGCCCTGTACCAAACTCCATCTTCATATTTAGCTAAACACTGCTCTCCTTCTGATAAAGTGCTAAAATCAAAGTGTAAAATGACATCATAAGGTGATGATTAAGTGCAGAAATACAATCTTAATTCTTTTGTTCCAATTCAAATGCTATGAAAACCAATGTATGAGTCAAAAAAATACAAGTAACAAGATATCAAACATTTAAAACTAATAAGAACTTGTATGACTGTGATGCCCCCCCCCTCTCCTGGTGTGGATAGTAAACTGTCCACTCTCAACACTGCAGTCCTCACTCAACAGCAGATCCAATGCACAATGCAATGGAGCCATAATAATTCCCCTTTGAAAATTGATGAAAAGAAGAGTGCTATGAGCAAATGACATGTCTTTGAGAAATGATTCAAAAGAATGAACTGATAGCTAACTTGGTAGAGCATTTGATGAACAAAGTTGAGGGTTTCAAGTATGATTCCTGTCCAGGTCTTTCATTCTCTCACAACTTTATGTGATACAAACAAAATCAGCAAATATCTTCATTTGTAAAAAATGGCTGGGTGTATATTATTGTGGAAATTTTTTAAATCTAATCTATCATGCATTGATAGTTGCTCAAACATCTACAATTACCTAAAATCAGGCTCAACATATTCTTCTAAATCAGAAAGATCTGCAAGATAACCATGAGAGAACCTGAAAATGTAAAAATCAAATATCAAAAGCAAAAATCATTTCCATTTACTGAACCTAGTGTAATATCATATGATATTTCATGATTCATAAAAAGCATGGCTAAAATGCCTAAAATTATCACTGCACTTTGGTTCTTAGCTACACACACAAACACACAAACATACAAACATACAAACATACACACACACACACATACATACACACAAACATACAAACATACAAACATACAAACACACACACAAACACATACACACACACAAACACACACATACACACACACACACACACACACACACACACACACACACACATGCACACACACACACACACACACACACACACACACACACACACATACACACACACACACACACACACACACACACACACACACACACACACACACACACACACACACACACACACACACACACACACACACACACAATGCAAGTATGCATACATGCAGCTAGATACATATGGATGCATTTCGATAGATTCAGATACATGCCTGCATTTATCTTCTGTAAATCGGCATTTACCATTTAGAAAAAACCTACAAGGAACCATAGACATATGGGTTGGGTTCATAAAAAGCACTCTGACTTTTTGTGTGCCATCTTCAGCTTCTTCAGTGTCAAATACCATTGCATTTTGGAATCCAGATTGACCCCAGTCCTAATTAGCATAAAAAGCAATTAGTCTTATAACACAAAACAGATAACAGAAAATGATGATGACAATAAGAAACAATGATAATGTATTGTTCTGCATTCTATGTAAATAAGCTAGTAGTGCAGGTTTACAAAATATCAGGAGAGGATAAAACTCTATGTAATTAACAGTCAATTAGGCATTTCATCTGAAAATGATTACAAAGTAAGTTTCAATTTCAGTTCAATTTAATTCAAATGTACAGTTAAATCCTACTAAGAAACCTACTGTAAAACACTTGTCAAATTAACATTACTTGTGTAGTGGGATTTCAAAGGAGAAACCCTGATAGAAGACAAAATAATCATATGAGGGTCCCCTATAGTTTCTATGAATCATAGGGTCAATACAGCTCCATTGCTAATCACAATGGAACAATATCCCTAACTCTATTCATGTTACTCAAACTACCTCACTGTTTCTGCCTAAATTAAAAACATATATTCTTAATCAATTTTGATGAAATTGTCTATCCAGCTTCATTGTTTTTGTCTTGTTTCAAATTTTTAATCAAATAATTAGTTAACCTGCAGTTCCTAGGTATTATTCCTTTGGGGGAGTGGGCTCTCTCTTAATTAGTAAAGCTATGTTTAAAGGCTCCTCCTTACCCTGACAAACTATGCTACAATTTAATTCTCTGTTATATCCAATACTACATTTATTTAATCTAATTCTTGAAACAATCTTATTACTGTCTTGTGAAATACATGTACCTGTGGTATACAAATTGTAACATGTTTTGCTGGATGAATTAAATGGACTTGAAGTGGGACAGATTTTTAAAGAATTCTTATGGTTGTCTTTCACTAAATTAATATTGCTAGGCATAACCTAAATCTATACCAGCAATGATGAGTGTGATACAAATGAAGACACCACAAAGCTACTCACATGAGTGTGTAGGACCCTACATTTAATTCCCATGAAATTCTGTCCACCATCATCTTCCTCATTACCATAAGCAAAGTCTGATGATGATGTTTGGAGGCTGTTGTCCTACCAAAAGAAAAATATAATAACATAATATTACAACCAACAGTACATTTGTACTGATGCTGCAAGGATAGTGATGAATAACAAAATTACTAATTTCATTTATAGGTAATCAACTTTAATTGTAATGGCATGGTGGTGTCTGACCTTGTCTCCAGCAGCTGAGTCTGCATCATCAGCAAGATTTTGAAGTAGCCTACTCTTTTTCAATGATAGTAAGCTCTCTAGAATTAAAGTGCAGTTTCATCATTATTTCAAAAGCATTGGCTACAGTTCTACACTACAACATAGGCAAAGACCTGAAGCAGTAATAATTCTCAAAATATTACAAAACCCACCTTCTGTTACTTTGATAAGTTTAGCTATGTCCTCCTTAAGCTGAATAAGTTCATATCTATTTTCTTCATCACAACTGAGAAGAAGTGCATCAATTTGGTTGACCTATGGATAAAGGCAATGTTACTATGTTTACAAAAAAACAGAAAAATATAGCTTCAGTTAACATGATGGCAAGATTTCAATGGCCCCCCTCTATGGCAAGTATCGCATCTGCAAATTCAAGATAATCTAGTAAACTGGAACTTCTCATTTGATAAAAAGGTGTTCCTAGATCTTATGGGGGGTGGTTCGACAGGAAAGGCCAATTATAAAATTTTTTGACATTTTTTGTTTCCCACATGAATCAGCTGATTAATTGCACACCTAAGGCATATTCAGTGACCTTGGACACTGAATACCTAAAAATTGCCACTGCACACCTGAGGTCTCAGGCAAAATTACCCCCACTTTCCAATAGGGACAAGAGCTATGATGATTATTATAACTATATGGGGGTTTGTTTATTATCTAGATATTTTAACATTTTCGTAAGTGTTTCGGATTATGATGAAAATGAAGTTAATGACAGTGATGATGAGAAATCATTATGATCATGATGCATTAAGTAAGTATTTAAAGGCGATTGGTAAGAACTGAATTCTATGGTCAGAAATTAATTCTATGGTCAGGTGGGCGCATTTTTCTATAGATCTATTTTTAATACTCAGTGTAATAAAAACCACGCCAATCAATATATTTGCAATGGAATTCAAGAAAAGGCATAATTCAAGACAAAGCATGGCATTCATGATTCATTATTCCAAATTATCGTACCTGTTGTTTATAACTTGCAATTGATTGCTCCATAGACTCCTCGTCCATTTTGCCAGAGTGCTTGTTTTATCACAATTTCGACTTGCTTACACTGACACTTATTCAATTCAATTTGTTATTGTACCTCAATTTGATTCGTGGCAATACGAGGCTATCCATTTCTCTGAATTGAAAAGTGGAAGAAAGGAACTTTCTGTGTAAAGTAGAGACTTATACTGACTGCTTGAGGTCAGGCTGGAGGTAAATCATTTTGTTTTATTTGAAGTATATAGCCTAGGTTATAGCTTAGGGAGATTTTACATTGGCAAAGTGATCCGTGAAACGTTTGCAGCCTACAAGAAGAGTTTTCCCGTTTTGTTGACCCTCCTTTGATAAGGTCAACCGCCGTATCTGATAATTTGCATCTGGCATATGCTGTCTACGTTTTGAATAATTTTTCTAGTTAAAAATATAAACTCGTGAAGTTAGTTCTTTCCACATCGTGTGGAAAATAGTTTTATTATAATATTATTACCGTAATGGTTATATCATTAAATATTGAAAGTGCACACATATATTCAAAGCTTTGAAATTAATTATACTGATATTTTTATATTTTAGAATATCGATTTACAGAAAATAGCTAATTCAGTTGCTCTCCTTTGCAGATCATGGCAGCAAGTGGGTCAAACATACTATCAGCTTTGGTTTTCATTAGGAACTATGTCTTTGGGCCTAGATTAATCAGAATATTTCCAGAAAACAGAGGAAGTACAGTAAGTTTGGGGGAAACAATAAAACAGTATATAGTCATTCGGCTTGTCAATACTGTATTATATCATATTTAATTGCTTTCAATACAATGTTAGAAATAAATATTAGTTAATCTTATAAATGACTGGTTAAATTTTAATTTGCTTCCATCAACTTCCTAATTTTGAGATTATGGAGGAATGGCTTGTTCAAGGCATTTCAACTTTTTTGTCATGGGAGTATGAATTGTGATATGAATGTCTCCTTGCTTTCCTATCAGCAAGCTTTTCAGTTGAGTTGTATCCTCCCTTTTCCTTTTAAGTTAATATTTTGCATATATCCTTCTAGCAAAAATCTCAATGGCCTCAGTTTTATACCAGCTTCATAGCTACCAAGCTCAGATCTTCACAGCACCTCAATCAAAGCAGATAAAGAAACATTTTAGTTTCCCTTTTTCTTATTGGTATTTGTTTGTTTATATGTTTACTTGTTATGTGCTTGTCTCCCACCATTATATTTTCTCATAGAGTGACATATGAGCTTGACTCAAAATCAACTTTCAGCCATAAGAGAATTTAGATTTTACTACTTTATAATTAAATACAAACACAGCTTGGAAGGTTTCAGTATTTTTCATTATGAAAATGTGTCCTTTTGAATTTTTTAGGGAAGAGATTTTGATCCAAATAATCTGGAATTTTTCAGTGACTTCATTATCACATCTGTAAGTAGATAATCATTAGGTAAATATTATGAAATTGATTCATTGTTAAATTTTAGAATAAGAGCTTAAAAGTAAAATTGAAAGTTGATCATTCTTGTCTTTTGTAGCAGTTTTGCTTTGCTTGTATTGTTGCTACAGTAATCAAGCATTTTATGCCAAAATCATTTTTGCTATTCATTTATGGTCACTACCATCCAAAACCAAAAATAAAATCATTGTCACTCACTCTGTTCATTTCATAGCTGTCATAAAAATTTGAGAATTTTCCAAAATACATTAACATGAGTAGCAAGTTTTAAGCTTGGTTTTTGCTGTCTTTATTAGGTTTCATATGCTGTTTCGATTTCTGTATATGCATCACCACTACTGGCAGGCTACATCTACAAGAAAGGTCTGTTGACAATGTGAATCACTATTAAATGGCATGTAAATAGAAAATTGGTTTACTCATCAATTGGAATGTAAAATGGATGGTTTATTCTGAGGCTTCCTAACTTACAAAATCTTTTTATTATTTTTGAAGGAATTACCACTGCAAACCATGTGATGTATTTCTCAAAAGTTTTTGCTGCTATTGGTGCAACCTTTGGCTTAGCCTACCTAGTAAGAGGTATGCATGACAAAGTTCATACTTTAACAATTTCTTTCAGGCTTTGTAGTAACAATCTATATTTTTATATTTTAATTGACACTAAACAATAATGGCAGGCCTCTCCATAAGGTTTTAACAGGAGGTGTGTTACCAATCTCATATCTCATGGCAAAATTTAGCATAGAGGCCCATGATTTATGTCTATCATTCATTGTCAATACACACAATTTGTTAATTGCTAAGTACTATGTGAATATTAGTCAGTAATATGAAAACACACTAATCAATAGAGAATTAGTAAATTACAATTTATAGGGTTTGACAGATACAACTATATACAATAGATGCAAAGTAATATCAACCCATTTATATGTAATATCAGTCCTCCAGTTGAGCATGAATGTAGTTGAATGCTATAGTACACCCACCAAGAGTGTTCAAACTGACAAAAAAGTGAGCTATGCATAATGCTGACTGATGTGTAGATACATATACATATACATATACACATACATATATAGAGGGGCAGTGCGAGCATATGACTTGGCCTTGAGCATGGGTTTGAAAGCGTGACCCGACTGCTCAGTTGTAGAGCACTTGGCATGCAATGCCAGGGGTCACAAGTTCCAATCCCACTTGGGTCAGTTATTTTCTCGCACTTTCAATTTTCTTATATATATATATATATATATATATATATATATATATATATATATATATATATATATATATATATATATATATATATATATATATATATATAGAGAGAGAGAGAGAGAGAGAGAGAGAGAGAAATTCAAAAATATACTTTCCTCTGTTGTAAATGTTTCAATATATTATCTTCATCAGTACTGATGAAGATAATATATCGAAATGTTTACGACATAGGAAAGGATATTTTTGAATTTCTCTATGTTTTACTTATATACTTAGTCAGTGCGGCTTTGACTTATTAGATATATATATATATATATATATATATATATATATATATATATATATATATATAGAGAGAGAGAGAGAGAGAGAGAGAGAATTCAAAAATATACTTTCTTCTGTTGTAAACGTTTCGATATATTATCTTCATCAGTACTAACATTACAATGTTACGGGGCCTACTTAAATTTCCTACATAACAATGGGGTGACAATAGGTGTTACCCAAGGGGATCCTGCTTATTAACAATTGTTCCAGTGGTAGTGCGTAATTCAGGGGAGGGCCAAAGCTGTGAAGAAAGAAACAATAGAGTGACATATATATATATATATATATATATATATATATATATATATATATATATATATATATATATATATATATATATATATATATATATATATATATATATATATATATATATATATATATATATATATATATATATATATATGAGCCTAAATTATGCTTTTCTTCAGTGTAAATGTTATGATAAGGTATCTTCAGCTGTGCTCATGAGATATTATATCAAAACATTTATGCTGAAGAAAAGTATATATATATATACTTCCACTTTATATATTGCCAGATGAGGTACATTTGATATGATGAATAATGTGTCTATTTGACCCTATGATTGGCCAATTAGCAACTATTCACCATTGTTTACTTGAAGAGTCCAAGTGAGAAAATGAACTCTTTTTGTTTACATACAACTGGGTTTTGAGTCTTAATGTAGACTGATTCCAAAACTCTTAAATGAAAGGACAATTTTACTCACCCAATGATATAAAACTTGTTGTCTGTATATGTTTTGGTGCATTCTCAATTTGTAGCAAGATGTTGTCCAATGGCCAAATCAAGATTCATTTTAGGATCATTGTTTTTGCATGTACAATGTGGCTGTTCTCTTACTGTATCGCTTTTCTTCCTGATACTCATGGGAGCATGTTGTTTTATTCTCTCTGCTAGTCTCTGCATAGTGCATCCTATGTACTGAGCTTGACTATATTTAGTACCTAGTAAGCACACTTTCTCCACATGTGCAACATAATTGTATGGATGTGTATTATGGATTGAAGGGTATTATTTACAGAGAATTGTGGTAGTCATTGATGCTTATGTTACTATCTTTTGATGAACCATGTTATGTTGGTTGAAATTAGGTGCGTGTATTGAATTAAAACTTCATTATTTTTCATGATATCATTGTTGTCCATTGTGTAGGAATTGGGAGGCTTAGGAATCCAGACTATGTGCGATTCTGTGGGATTCTACATGAAGTAAAGCGTGATCTAAAGAAAAGGGTGAATATACTTATTACTGTTTTGCATTTTTTGCTACTTCACTTTTACAAGCTAGTTCATTAGATCAAATGAGAACATATTCAAGCTATGTTTAACCTCGACTTAATTTTTTTATTTGAATTCAATATCAATTTTTTCAGGCTTGCTATTCTTGCTTTATTTTATAGGCACTCCTTCAGCAGTATGACTTTGAATTCTTTGCTTGGCCAGTTGACTTTAGATCTGATGAAAGTGATATTCAACCATTAATAATCCAAGAGCCAGCTAGGAATCCTACTCAGGTGTCATTTTTTAAAAGGATTGCAGTTGCTCCCTTAAGAGCTTTAGAGTAAGTGGCAATTAGTCCTGTTTCACAAAGAATTCTATCATTTGAAAATAATTTTCAGTTGCTGTTCATTCATCCATCTGTCTGCATATTACCCATAGTCTTTCTTGAAATTTTTCAATATATAAATGTAGTAGTTTGATGGACATTTTCTTTTTTAATGTTCTCTTACTTTCAAATATTAGAAAGTAATACTAGCAAAATCTTGCATATCCATAAAAATATGACATTTTTTAGACATTGACGTTATATGTCTTTTGTGAACTTTTTAAACTTTTGTTATATTTCATGAGATTGATCCTTGCTTTCTTTTCTTGTGCAGAAACTAATTACTATTAATCTGACATTTATAGATATATTGCTGCCCACAGTTTTGCAAGATACCTCGTATACCCGGGCTCCCTTACATGGTTGCAAAATGCATTTGGTAGTAGTTTTTTTAGATATTTTCATGTGTTCCTTTCCTACCTGTATTTGCAGAACTATGTTTTATGTGGATTTAGTTGACATTGTTTATGCTGCAAAGAGCAGTTGAATTCATTTAAGTAACTTTAAATGAAAGCTATGAGCTAGCATTAGATTTTGTGGTGTCTACATGCAATAATTTGTCTTTTTAAATCTATTTCTTATCAGGGGTGCTACATTTCCTATCTCTGCTCTGTTTTTGTGGAGAAAAGAATTAGAACCATTTTTGTATGTATTCCTCCGGCCCAAACAAAACCTCAAGTAGAATTATGAACAATTTATCACGTAGTGTTCATAAATGAGGAACTGGAGAAAGATGCAATAAAAGACTCTTCTGAGAAAACATAGCATCTGAAAAATTGTTGACAGCTTATTTGCATTTTTTTCCTTAATTTAAGACTACGAGTTTACAGAACATGTGTTTTCATGAACATGCTACCATTATTTAATCTCTCTAGTTTATGCCTATATTTGTAGCCACTCCTTTGAAAGAAGGAAGAGCATACTTGGTTGAACAGGTATTTTCACTCTTTCTCTTGACATGCACCTCATTAAATAGCATTTTTGGGATACTGGTGTATGAGATACTTGTTGAAAATGACCCTCCTGAAGAGAAAAGCATGTTCACCAATTATTATCAGACAACACAATTTAGGCAGGGTTTAGTTTAGAGATTCATAATATTGATGACCATAACCAAGCAATTTTCATTACTTACCTATGCTCACTAGCCCTTGTTCATCATCATCATCATTATTATTATCTTATTGTCTCAAAGATAGTATCTGATAAGATAACATAAGATAAGATGCTGAAAACATTAACAGTGTCTTATAATAGGATTATGAATTATGAATTCTTATCCCCTACGAATTATGATCTGCCCATATCACCAATTCCATTTTTGGCCGACAAAATCAAACATTTGAAGCTCTATGTACTCTAGTTTCTTTCATGTACAGTCAAATTTTGTTCATTTATCAGCTTAATTTTTCTCATTTTATGTTTGTTATCATAATTTCTTGTTATTGATATTCTTGGTGCCAATATTATGGTTATTAAATTACAAGTTCTGATGAATTTCACGATTTGTTCTGTTATACCTTTACTGTCAGTTCTTCTGCTGTTTTATGTATTTTGTAGCTATCCTTAAACATAATCATTACTACAGTACAGTACCATCGAAATCAGTATTCTATTTTTTGATGTCAATTCCCCCTCCCCCTTCTATGAAGACTTTCTTGACAAACCATTTTTCATATTTCCCTCATTTTCATATGATATTTCCTGCGTCATTTTCCCCCATTTTCTGCTGTTTCTTATTTTTAGAATGGAACACGGGCAAAGCTTCTAACTGAAGATGGAAATGAAATTGATTCAATGTTTTTAGATAAACGAAATATAGAGCTTAATGGTTCAACATTGGTAAGCGTTTGAAAACACAAATCTCAACACCTGCCACTGTTTGTTGTATCAATTTCTTTTTGTACATTCAATATATTTCTTTACTACTCTTCATTTCCAATGGTATCCTTATATAGAACTTAAAGAGTACTTATTTGCATAAGACTAGTTAACCTTTAAGTTTCGACTTGTGTGTGTGTGTGTGTGTGTGTGTGTGTGTGTGTGTGTGTGTGTGTGTGTGTGTGTGTGTGTGTGTGTGTGTGTGTGTGTTGTGTGTGTGTGTGTGTGTGTGTGTGTGTGTGTGTCTGCATACAGATAGTTATCGAAACCTAATGTTATGGAAAGCGTTTACTCTTTTACCTCAGGTCATCAGTTCAGAAGGAAATGCTGGTTTTTATGAATTGGGTTGTTTGATTACACCAAGGATTGGTATGTTTCTTAAACTGAGGATTTATTTTTTATACAGAAACTCACTTTTTTGCTATCGAATCATATGGCAGGGGAGATAAGTTATTTTGAACAGAAAATTTCAGGCATTTCCCCTCATTTTTGTCATGCTTGGCAGCTTACAACAATATTTGGAACTAGCAAGACCCCCTTTTTCCATTAGCTGATTGTTTACAGTTTTTGCTGTGCTCGATGTATTGGGTGTGTTCAGTGTTTTTGGTGTTTGCTCTGTTCATGTTTGGCATGTACAATTGCTATTCATAGATGTATGACTTCTTCACCAATGGATTGAAAACTGACCACATTAAGCAGATCTTAAAAGATGCTTGCCCTGAACTTGGCCTCATTGCTTTGTACATTTGTGGTAGATTCCTACTACAACCTAATGGGTTGATCCACGTGACTAATAGGCCATCCTTTCTCAATATTGGTATTGTGCATGTGTTGATCCACTTGACTTTTAAGACTACCACCGTGGTGGTTAGACATGTACGCTATCTTTGTCACGAAATCTTTGACTTTCGACAGGATTTAGGTTTAACTGAGATTCATCCTTTAGTTCTTACCTTTCTCTCAACCTAAGGCATGGCATTGTTTGTTAATTTTTATGATACGGTATCTTAACGGCATATTGTATACATTTACCCCCAATATTGCATGTAATATTTCTCCATTTCAAAAATTTTGAATTCTCTGTTCTTATTTTTTTAAGCTGGTTATTCCGTTCTTGGATGGAATCATCCTGGCTTTGCTGGTAGCTCGGTAATCAGCTTTTTTGTCATTATTTTTCCATCATTCAGTATTGATAAATTTTGAAAGTTCTGTTATATCATGTTATTATGTTATGTATACCAGAACTGAAGTGAACGACCTTTGGCAACTTTTCCTTTAATATTGACTCTCTACTTTAAATTTATTCTTACTTGTGTCTATTTTTAGCTATTGTACAATAACTAAGAGTTATTAAGAGCTGCAGTTTCTGCCATCTCTGAAGACTATGTATCGTTCTAAAAATCCTTTAGACACTTCTAGGTATCGAAAATGACACGCCTCCTGAGAATATTAGTACTGTTTTATTATGATAGTTTGATATCAATATTAAGGGTTTATTGCTACTTTTTACCCACAGAGTCTATAGGAGTCATTCTCTTGATTCATGAAATCCTTCATTATATTATCCTTACTTAGCCCTTCCATTAGACAAGGAATACCTAGTTTAAATAAGTCCTTTTCTTCTAAAAGGGTGTACCATCTCCGGAATCAGAAAGGAAAGCAATCGATGCTGTAGTTCAGTATGCTGTTACAAAACTTGGTTTCCGTCTAGATGAGATAATTCTGTTCGCATGGTCTATTGGTATGTTTTCAAATATTTGACTTAAGCAAAATTGCATTTTAATTGTGCAAAATTATAGTTTCTGTGGAATGAAAAAGCCCGAATTAGCCAGATGTTTCTGTATCGTCATTTCATTTTCTCTTTGGTTTTACATTTTTGGATATTAAGATGTAATGTCGTTGATTTCATTTATCATATATATATTATTATATATATTATTATATTTTCATTTATAGAATATAGATACCATTTTGCTCTCACCCTAAAGCTATCATTCTTAACAAACTTTGAAACACATTGTTTCAGGTGGCTTCTCCCTGTCTTATGCTGCGATGGCCTATCCTCAAATCAAAGCAGTGGTAATTCTTTATGTCTAAAGTTATGATTATGTGTACTGTCTTTCACTTGCTTAAGTTTCGAGAGTCTTCTGCCGCGCCTCCTTATGGAAATGTACCTCACTGTAGAATCTGCCTTGTTTTGGCAATCACTGCAATTATTTTTTGCGTTGTATTTTCTAGATGAGAATTTCTCATAGATATGTTACTTATGACTTGAGCTTCAGTGTAGCCTATTTTTCTATGTTTTCCAAAGATTGTTGATGCTACATTTGACAAGGTGCTTCCTCTTGCGAAAGCAAAGATGCCTAAATTTGCATGTATGTATACTATTTCTATACTCGTTCTATATTCTCATTAGATCTTTTCAAGGTTCTGTGGCATCAGTTTATGCATTAAATCAGATAGATAATCTACTTTTTCCTTTCTGTACGCACCAGTCCTTTCGTATGTACCTGTACCTTCAATGTCTATCCGCTCTGGTGTTTTGGGAACTTTTTGACTATCACAGCTTTCAAGCGCCCTGACTTTGTTAATACTTTGCATTCACTTTTATTCATGATGATTTAGGAAGTCAATTCATCTTATGTCTGCTTGGTTTTCGGTCACAGAAAGTCCTTACAACTTAGACACACAATTCGATGTTTACATGTATAGATATCTCAACTATGAACTTCAGATCTTTTCACTGTTCCTGAGGCACTTCACTTCTTTATTTTAGCAAGTTTTGTCGAGAGAATAATTGAAGATTATTTCCCATTGAATGTCGAGAACCAGCTGATTCGGTATGGGTTTTGTTTTTGTCTTAACGCCCTCTATCTACTTCCATCGGATCTAGTGTTTCTTCGTCATAATTAGGAGTACAAACGAGACTCATCAAGCGAGGCCCTAGGCCCTGAGATTTATTTAGTGTAACCTGATCAAAGTTACTTGTAGAAGCAAGTTTATTCTTTCTAGTGATTGTTTTTGGAGCCATGTAATCTATTGTATAGATTCGCATATTACACGCAGGTATTCCGTGGGATTCATTTTTCTGTTCACCTATACTAAGTATCTCTATATTAGTATTTCATACCAGCTTCTATATAGAGTATTTAACCGTCTATATTGCACAATTGCTATTGGGACTAGTGCATTAATAGAATAAATATATCGCACATCCTTTTAATTAGTAATTTCAAAGTGGCTTATTTTCAAGTAGTCCAGTTCATTTTGACTCGAACATGCTATCATTTTACCTTTACGTTTCAATGAGCAACCTTAGAGAAGCCCCTGGTTTACATGAAAAAAAGCTGAAACTAAGGCGTTTCTCATGTTTATTATGTTTAGTTTCTTTTGCCTTTTTAGAGGATAACTGCTTTATTTGTTTTATGTAGATATCCTGGTCCTATAAGACTCATTCGACGATTTCAGGAGGAGATCATTACTACAGAGTATGCCTTTGATTTGTAATTTTTCCCTATACTGCTCAACATTCATATCGCAGTCTTGATTTTCTATTCTCTGTCATTTCCATAGCTAAGTGTTTATATGTGCATCTATCAACATCAATATTTGGGATTCCTTTACGTAATCTCTTTGGTATGAAATGTCTCTGCTTTTTTCATTATTTAGGGCGTTTAATCCAGCCACGAACCGAGTAAATTTTTTGCTCATAAACATTCTAAAGCACAGGTAAATGTATTAATGAATTCTATTTAAAGCTCATTTTTGTTTGATTATTTGATATTATAGATTATCTATTTTATTCAGTTATTTATGTTTATTTATCAACATAACAGACCGTTGTATGATTTAATATTTTCAGTTGAGCTGATCACTTTGCTCAAAGAAACTTTTATGTCCCATCTCTTATTTGCTTCTTTAGTTATCCATTCAATTAGCTTGTGCTCTTTAAATTTTTCTCTTATTTTGATACTTATTTCTTTTACTTGTTTTGATTTTTAATGATTTAATGATTTGATGATTTGGTGATTTGAGTGATTTGTTGGATCTAGGTACCCAAACATCATGACAGATGAGAGTGCAAATGCAGTTTCATCATTTCTCGGTGCCAAGGACTTCAAAACGCAAGGTGAATATTAAGTTCTATATAACAAACAACGTTTGTTGATAGAGCTCTGTTTTTTGATATTTCACATGATTTTCAATGATTTCATTGATTTTCTTTTTTAGATGACATAAAGAAGACATATAATTATGACAAAACTGTTTGTGAAAATGCAATGAATGAGTATTTTCATGGTGAATGGCCCTTGTTCCCCTGTGACATTGGTTAGTTTTATAGGACATTTAATACATTCCTGACAGCAAGTATTAGTTCATAAATTTTACATAGCTTTTAAATTCTTAGCACGTTATAAGCTTAATGTACAGTACAGTTTGATATTGTAAGTATAAGAAAAATGGCAGTAGTTAATTTGAATTGAAGTTCAAGTTGACTATCGTGAGCAATGACCTGATGGCAATTTTTGATGCTATGGTATTTTGGTATGATTCTCATCATTTTTACTGGTTGATAATTCTATAAATGTAGACATATGTTTTAAGATTGATCGTACTTCTGCTCAGTGCTGCCGTGATAAGAAGGATGTCATTGTACTCAAGGTTGTGCGAGAACTGTTGGACCTTCCTGCCAGATGGACTTTAGTGAGACTTTTGAAAGCAGCTTGGTTATAATTAGAACAATATCTCATTTGTTATTCATTTGCATCTTATTTTATTTTTGATATCTTTCTTGTTCATCTTTCGGTATTTTTACTTGTTGACAGAAATGGAATTACTTTGTAATTGTAGTTTCTGATTTGATTTCATTTTTTTGAACCATAGGAAGCGATATGAACCCTGATTTTCGAGCCCAGTTGGCTTTGTTTCTTGTACGTGAGTTTAGTTCTTTGCTGTTCTTAGTTCTTTAGTTCTTTTCTTAGTTCTTTCTTAAATGATCAACTGGACTAAGAGATTGAAGTCTGCATTTTTTGGATCTGAAATGATCAATTGATCAAACAAGAGCCGTAACTATCTTGGGTCTATGCTAAAGAAATTTGGCGATTGGTTGTTAGAATTAAAAGCAAGTTATAAGTTCAACTTCATTTTGTAGCATTATATCAGATTGCGATTCTTGATTTGTACTTTGACTGGTTAAACATTTATTAGCAAAGTAAATGAAAAGCTAAATGCCTGACCAACCAATCAATCAATCAATCAATCAATCAGTTAATCAATCAATTAATTAATCAATAAATCTTTCACTTAATTGGCTAATGAATGATCAGCCCGTTAATGCACCAATTAAGTATCGTCATCTGATTCAATGCAACAATATGAAGTTGAATTTCCATCTTATCCTTAATTTCAACAGCCATTCGTTAAATTCCTTGAGCATACACAAATTATAGTCAAGACTTTTGTTTGACCAATTTGTCATTTTAGATCCAAAGCATTCAGCCGTTTGCAATTTTGTAAATCGAAATTGCAGACATATGCTGATGCCTGAATTGGCGTTGTTTTTCTAGATGATTTTCTCTTTCGAATTTACTCTTATCATTTTGTAAAATTTCTGAAAATATCCACAAGATATGTGAAATTGAAGTTTCTTATTTTATTCTTAGTCCAGTTTTGTATTTCTTTATGCCCTTTGCCTTTCCTTTTGCCATGATATTTTTCTAATGGTGTCGAGACCTTCTGCTTGCTGTTCTATTCTCACAGTTGTTTAAAAAGTGGAGTACTTATTGCATCGAATTTATATCCTTATTTATTTTCAAATCTCTGAATTAGGTGTCAAAGTATATGGACCATTTTGATGCAACACATTGTACGCCATTGCCTTATTCATACTTCCAACTTCCTTGGATGCATGAGTTGTGATTTGAAGGCAATCAGGACGATGATGGAACTTGTGGTGAACAGGATGCAAATTGCAGAACAGTAACTTGTTTCTCTTTTTTTCTTTGGCCATCTTGGACCTCACTTATTTAAAATCGTCGCCGCCTGATCACTTAGAATAAAGCATCATCTTATAGACGAAAGTCCTTCACTGAGAAGGAGAATCATAGAATTTGGATATCTCGTTAATGACATTGATCATAAATCATAGACAATCATGCTTTAAATCTCGATTTGTTGACAATAGCATTTCATGAGTTTGTTTTAACTACAATTACTGTAGATAACGTGTGGGAAACGTTTTACTTGAGACTCTCTCTAATTTCTTATAGCTGTAGTACCGATGCTTGTATTTCATTGCCACTTTTGTTTTCGAAACTTTCAATGTTGTTTGTTTAAATTTCATGGGGTCAGATCGATAGTTATGCAGCTGGAGAAGCCGATCACGAAACATCACCTTCTCATACATGACACGGGACAATATATTCTGGCTTTAGGTCTCATAGAAGTATTTTAGTTTGAAAAGGAGGTTGAAATCGCTGTGTTTTACGAATGAAGCTGAGTATTGATGTAATTAGTTTTTGTTTCTTGGTGTTTTTACGTCACCCACCTTTTCAGACTCCATTCATTCGAGGGGCCATCAGTACCCATGAGGTTTTACCCCTTTGAAGGATTATATAATTTTAGGTTTATCATATAGAGATGTTTGCTTCGCTTCATGGTAAGACTTCTCTCCAAAATTTTTTACTATTCTAAAAAGTGTGGAAACTTTTTTATAAGTTGTCTCAACACACAATCAAAATATCATTTGTGTTATGGAAAATTTGCTATCTTCTCTATTTAGATTGTATACTACATGACCCCCTATCTATGTCTATGTCCATATTTAGACTCTTTTTGTCAAAGTAAAGGCAGGAAGTATTAGAAAACACAACTGATGCATTTGTTATACTCAGCTAAATAAGACAGAACGGATTAAATACTTGGACATCTGCAATTGTTGATACACCCCAAAAATAGTAGGAGAGAAGTAGTTTGTAAATGGTACGACTGGAATCGTGATCTTACTGCTGATTGGTTGTTTCTGAACGACTGAAGAGAACAGGGGGCGCCGTATGAATCCAATGGTACCGCACCAACAGTCAAAGGAAACATTTACAGCATTGTGTTATTATCTATTGTCCAATTTAAAGCTGTTGAAAGATATTCTAAAGCATAAATAATTGAAATCAATGAACAATTTACTAGAGAATAATGCACCAGTCATTCTGTTATGAGACCCTGTAAACAATACGAAAGCTGGACAGCAAGATTCTAGCTTAGTGTCCACTCGCCTATTTGTCACTTCCTTCAACATGAATCACCACATTCGAACTTTAATTATTTCTTATCTAAGCATTTTCGAACTGGCTCCACGTGGGCTCCGAGCAAGTATGTCATTAAAAATCCCCCAAAATTAAGGCATGAAATAACTTTTCTGGATTAGTTTTGAGGGGGGCCCCCGTCGGACAACTACCCAGTAGCCCAACCGAACAGTCTGCCTCTAAATCTAAGACACAGTTGCCAAAATTACGTTGGTTCCTCAACTGAATCGTACTTTATTGCTGCGACCATAGGAAGCTTTAGATGCTACTGTCAATGTGAAGCACGGACAAGCAGGGGGGCTTAGAACAAATTAAGCTATTTCTTCCATCTCCCTTAGAGATTTGGCGATTTTCCCTCTCCCTTAAAATGTTTGGCTTCTCCTTTATTTTGTATAATTTTGACGATTCTCCGTTAGGAACACCGCTACCCCTAACCCCTCAAAACATGCGTACAGCCTACTATTAATCATAGAAAGACTCGAAAGGTATATCAACATCGGTTGTGTTTTCGGGTTAACAACTAGAATACTTGGAAAACAAAACTTTTCTTCTCTCTTGTGCTTAACGCCCCTGTCTTCGTCTTGTGCACTACAGAAAACTAACAAAGACTGTCCAACCTACTCACCTTGGGCACCTTTTCAAAACTGAATGAATTTCATAATGTTTGAAAGGTATGCGTAATGCCTTGCGCAAAAAATTAAATCTATTACAATGTCATAACATTTATCTGACTCAATAATTATTGTATGAACCATGTTGGACGTTGTATTGCCTTCTGCTGATTTATTTATTTCAAATGTTCAAACAAGGCCTTTGTTGACTTAAAAATAAAACAGTCTTCATTTACGTTCATTGTCAACGCCAGTGAAAATTCCACAGTGGTGCATTCAAGGCGACTTCTGTCTTCTGAAAGAATTTTTCGGACCAGACCCGTAGCCAAGGGGGGCCTGGGGCCAAGCCCCCTTGGACTTGTGAAATTTGACTCTGTGCCTCTCCTAAAGATTATATAAATATATGTATTACATATATTGGCTGTGCCCCCTTGTAAATTTAAGCTGGCTACTGGCCTGTTTCAGACCATAGAGAAGCATCTTTCACTGCCAACATTGTTGGCTGGCAATGCCAGAAGTGTGCATATGAGCATAAGAAGGGTTTTGTTGACAGGCTGGTTGGTATGAACAGCTCGAATCTCGTGAATTGAAGCCCAGAAACCATCGACATCTATACCAGTAGTAGAAATTAGCAAACTGGCCTTCTGAAAGTCAAGTACCGCAGTTCTTAGACCATCCCACCTGTCACCCAATTCTAACTTTTTTTGACTTTGATGAACGTTTCTATAGCTTTTTCGTGAAAATAGCTTGTATGAATCACGAGCAATGCCTAAAGCGGGAGAAGCTGTGTCCCGAACGAGGTTAATGCGGGACGCGGGACATTTCGTCTGAAAAAAAGCAGGACTGTCCCGGTCAAAGTGGGACGGTTGGACACTGCAGTAACAGTGTCACTGTTTAAAGGGTCTCGTATAAACTCAATTACTTTTCCATTGGTGCTTGCTGTCTCAAGACTTGTTGTTGCAGCAGCACACGTCGAGAAAAGCCGACTTCTTTCCATCTTCATCGCTTTTCTTTCAGCTAATTCAGCTAAAAAGATCTTCATGATCCTTATCCACACGAAAAAGTTTCTTTGACTGCAAATAATGGACTCTGGATTAATGATTTCGCACTGATGTTATCTCCTTTCACCTTTGTTGTTGTGGTCCTAGATTAATTGACTGTCATTATCACATTCAAAGCATCTTGATTTGCTATCCACCTTATCGACAGTAAATCTAATCATAGTCTTTTCTGTTTTTCTTGTCTACACTAAAATACAAGGCATTGACTACAAAGACCATTCTTCGCTTTGTTTCTTAACCAAGCAACATGCCTAAGCCTATCAGTTTGGTGATAAGTACATTTGATATAGGAAGCGCACTCTATCTCTCTCTCTCTCTCTCTCTGTTCGGATAGTTGATCATTGATTTCAACAGGTTCTAGCATTTCTTTGTGGCAGCTAAAATAAACGTTTCATGCGGCCCGATACCTAACAGCAAGTGCCACAACTTTTATGTCCCCAAGCCCCTCTGTGACAGTGACTGCCCTCACCCCCATTTTACAGCCCGGTACTATTTACACTTTCAAGGAGGATAGGTTAAGGCATCTTAAAGGAAAGCAATGAGAGTGCAATTCCTCCCAGAACTAACTACCTTCCTGAAAGCGGATTCAAGCAGAATCGAGTAGAATGGTCGTTTAGTGGCAGAATATCCTAGTCTGCCCTTTACTTGTCATCATAATATAAATGGAAATCACAGCAAACCTTTTTGATAATACAATGCTGGAGGAAAGAGAGAAGAATTATGTAAAGCGTCAACGTGTGTTACAAAAATCATGCGTGTTATTCCTGATCGCCTTGACGTGCTCGAACTAGCAGGAGCTCTACCCACTTGCTCCTTTCCAAGTGCTGCTACCCCTACTTCACGAGCTCTGCCGCAAAAATCATCCTTTATTCCAGAAACTATTGAATATCTTGCTTCAATATCCTTCTTAAAGTCATAATTGTCTGCTCTCAAATCTAAGATCAACATGTTTGATTTCAAGGCTTCTCTCTAGCCTATTACCTTTCTTCCCTTGTTGGAGGCGTTTTCATAGGCTTGATCATGGGCATAGGGGGGGGGGCTTTAAATTTAGGGGGACTGCAAAACTGTCAGTCCGAATCACTCAACTGTTTCCCGAATTAGTTTGTGTTCAGCCACATTGAACTATGCCTATTTTCGGGAAAAGACATTTTTTTTCAGAAGATATTGCCCGAATGAAATGGATATAAAAAATCATCGATCTAGCAAAAATCATATTAATTCACTCATTGTAAATGCAATAAAATCTTGTCACTTATCAACATGTGCAAGTGCTGTTCCAGGTAGGGCGCCATGGGGGGTGGGGGCCATCACAACAGCTTTGGTCTAAATGTACCAATGTGGTATAGCCTTATCGTGAGATTGCTGGACCTAGACAATCGGTCGGTCGGTCGGCCCAGGGGTCAGGTAGACAGCCGCAGCTGTCATCACAAATATTGTTAGCTGACAGTGAAAGCACTTTAGCAGCATGTGGCCACGAAACGTGTAAATGTAAGATGGCTAAAGAAATAACTGCGGCGTTTAGAACTGTCATGTTGTTTATATCGCTTAGCTGGCTAAGTGTGATGTATTTATTGGTGTATAGAGTGCCTAAGCTCAATGATGAGAACATGGATAGAGGCTATCATATAATTGATGAAAATATTGATTCAGAGAAGTATAAACTTAAAACCTACCTCACAGACAACAATGAATTTCAAATATTTGGCTCTGAAAATCCGTCAGGTTTGGAGGTGGATTGGAGTAATCCTAACAGAAAGTTACGATTTACATCAAGACAGTTTGACAGTAGAGAAGTAGCAAACATTCCTATGCGAAAACTGGATCTTAGCAATACTGATGGGACCCGAGAGTTCAATAGAAATATTACCAAAGTATCGAGTTCCTTTGATTGCCGACTACTTGAAAGAATGAGCACGTACGAAGTTCTTGGAATGGGGTACACAAAAGTTGTTAGACGTGGTGTCATTGGAGGGAAGGCCTTTGCATTAAAGTATACAACAGGTCAAAATCATGATATTATATCATGTAAGAAAGAAAGGCCAGTCGAAAGACATTTTGAGTGTTATAATCTTGCGAAGTTTAAGCTACTCAAAGAAGCATTGCTTTTTAGTCAGCTGAAGCACAGAAATATAGTTAAGGTAACTGTCATTTTGCAAGTCCTTTTTTCATTTTTTTTGCAGTAAAGCAAAGTCATGAACATTTGAAAGAAATATGAGTCATGTTCTCGTTAGATTTAGTTTTTGTCCTTTAAAACTGCCTTCTGAAATGTTAAGAACCGACCACCATTAGCATCATTCAGTTTTCAGAGTCGCAATAGTATTTGGTGAAAAACTGTTAGTTTAAATTAGTTCTTTTCCAAATTCTAATAACATTTACGCATTGATAACCGCCTAATTACATACGAACGTGACCAAACCACTGCATGATTAACTTCCACCTTCATCCTGCGAATTTTATGTCAAAGTTTGATTAAATTTATAAGGGCTTTGTCACTACATTTTCTCATTACTTTGTCAGTCCATTTTGTATATTCGATGACAAGTTAAATTATGCGACTATAATCTGACCAGTTGTGGGATTTGGTTTGTATTATGTGACTAAAACATCATAGACATGCAAATTGGATAACATTTTATCCAGATCATATGCAGTGTTTATCCGTCGCCCTTTTGTTCACATGTTTTTCATTTTCGCCGTTGATTGAGCTTTGGCATTCATATGTCTTTCCCATCCATAGTCCATATCAATCTTTGGATTTTTCGGAATTTTCAATCTCTATATGTTGATATTGTCAAGTTGTAGAATATCTTTTCCCATCTTGTGCATTACACGTTTTTTGCAAGAAAGTGATTTATAAGGAATCAGTGCTCTGCCGGTTAAAAAAGTTACGAAAGTTCAGCATTGGGTTTCTGATATTCAAGAGAGTTGATAAGCTAATACATACTTACAATCCTTGTTTTCAAGCGAGTCAGTCATCGCTTTTTCTTAATTTATATAGATTTCTTGTATTAGAGTGTTACAAAGGGACGTGTCATTAATTTCTTGTGGGGAGGGAATGAATGACATTCTCATATATTTGATGGAATTTTCGGCCCCCCCTCTCAGATTTATGTTGTAATTTTGCCCCCCACTCTACGACTTCAAAAGAAACTCCATACTTTTTTTAAAACGATCTTTATTTTTAATCCTCCCTCCCTCTAAGTGTGCAGAATTTTGGTCCCCTCCTAGATTCTTCCATCCCCTCCCGACTAACCTGCCGTATTTTATCTATCTATGTGTGGTACATGTCTGTCTATGCAAGTTGCAACAAAGTAGTGTTACACGGCTTAGCCGCCAATTGTTTAAAAGGCGGATCAGATTTATGTTCACCCGACCTACTTGTCCAATCATCATGTAGGATTCTCACCACACATGCACAACTACATTTAGGCCCATTTTGCATGGCGATTGGTCAGCTAGGTTGGGAGAAAACACACTTGATTAGAGGTTTCAAACAGTTGGCGGTTAAGAAAGTCTTGTGAAAGTTTCGGTACTGAAATCATAGAAACGCTGAGAAAGTTTCAGTGGCCAGAAAACCTGTCTTATAAATAAAAACTTATACTTGATACATCTTGTTCTCTTATTAGAAAGATTTTTCTCCCAGTATTGAAACTTTCTTAGCTTTTTCATGATTTCAGTTCTGATTTCGCAGAAAGACAGGCACTACATAAATATAACACTAGAATACAATGGCTATCGCAAGAAATCACAAGAAATCACAAGAAATCACAATAAATCACAAGAAATCTTTACAAATCAAGTAAAAGCGACGATTGTTTTTCGTGAATATTGAAATTTTGACTTATCAACTTTCATAGGTCTCAGAAATCCAGTACTGATCTTTCTTAACCTTTCTACCAGACCACTCTCATATAGAAATCGTGTATTACAGAATTAACTGCATCCTAATTGCAATCTAGGAAGCACTAGCAAACCCAGCTGAAAGTGGCCCTAGGTTTATCTTGTATCATGCTTTTAAAAGGGGTTCCAAAGGCTTTTGAGATAAATTTCCTCCGAAGCGCAGGCTATGTTTAATTTGACTATTTCTTTTCATCTAACTTCGAATACTTTCGGCTACAATTCAAGTAGCAGATATCAGGCTTACTTTTATAGCGAAACTGTTGTTTTTATTGTGAATGTGGTTTGGTCTTGCTTTGTATTGGAAGCTCCAGTATGGGGCCTTGCCTTTTCATTGCCAAATTCCCATTTTGAAGTTACTTGTTTGTCTTGTCAGGTTTACGGAGTGTGTCCATGGAAGGCAAGTGACGTGGAAGGAACAGAGAGTGTAATGACGGTTGTCACTGAAATTGGCAAACCTTTGGACGTAATCAAGATACTTCAAATCCCATGGGACCAAAGGCTCAGGGTAATTACTATAACATCCTGTTTGGACGTCCACCTTTTAATCTCGTTCTACTGTCCGACATTTTGAACAACTTTATCGCCCTTAATATCGGTTAGCAATTCATTCATTCATTTCATACGTCAAAACAAGTATTTTAAGTATTATATTATATACTTTGTAAACTTTTTCTAAGTGGAGGGCCTCTTGAAAATCAGCTTTGCTGAAGAGCTACCCTCCTATAAAGAATTCAAATGATGATGATGATTACATCGGTCAATCGGTCAATCGGTCAGTCGGTCAGTCGGTCAGTCGGTCAGTCGGTCAGTCAGTTAGCTGATCTATCAGCCTATAGTTCATACTTTGATCTTTAATCCTGCGTATTCCTTCATATTCGCAATCTTTCATGAATTTTCATATAGTTTTGGGGGAAGATCAAGGATTCAATATTAGGATGCAAGCCTAATTTATGCAGGAGGGATTTTACCAAGAGGCATCATCTGGACTACGATTGAATGATTCTTTGATTTACAGTGATTACCTATTTCACTGATTTTACCCGGTCAGCGATCGATTGATTCAGTTTATGAATAACTCATTGATTCACTATGACTGAATGTTTCAGTGAGTGAGTGAGTGAGTGAGTGAGTGAGTGAGTGAGTGAGTGAGTGAGTGAGTGAGTGAGTGAGTGAGTGAGTGAGTGAATGAGTGAGTTGAGTGAGTGACTGAGTGAGTGAGTGAGTGAGTGAGTGAGTGAGTGAGTGAGTGAGTGAGTGAGTGAGTGAGTGAGTGAGTGAGTGAGTGAGTGAGTGAGTGAGTGACTCAACGATTCTGTGATTTTCAACTTCACATGTTGAAATGCTAACCCAGGATCTTACTGACGTCAGCACTCCTACTTTTTTGCCGATGAATTCATAAATATATGCATTTATTCCTGCTGTCAGCCGTTCTTTTATTTCATTTGTTATTTCTATCGATCACTGAAGCATCATGTCATTTTTCTTTACATCAGATATCGCTCGATTTGACCGATTTACTCATTTACCTTGATGACACCACAATTGGATCTCTGCTTATTAAAGATTTTCGAATCGAACAACTGATACTAAAAGATGGAACCCTAAAGTTAACGGACCTTGATGATCTTGATGGAAGAAGGAAACTTTGCAAGACAGATCGTGACTGTACAGTTGGAGGTTTAAGACTTAATACAACATTACCTTGTAAATATCAAAGATGTGAAAATTATTCAAAAACACTAAACTTGTACAATCTTAACAAAATCTTTCTGGATTACTCGCTGAATTTTGATAATCCAGCCTATGTTTCAGAAGATTTGAAAGCACTTGCACAAAGACTAGCTGCATTCAATATTGGGCTAGTAGAGTTGTGGAGAGAGCTTAATCGAGTTGCTTGGAAAATCAAATCAGGAATATATGCAAAAAGATTTATCAATGCTGGTAAGTCTCATTTAGAAAGTATCTCTCCTGGTCCAGCTTTCAGTTTTCATACAGAATAGAACTAGGAATGCATTTTCTCAATTCAGTATGGTATGTACACTAGTGATAGCTTCCACCAGCTTTTGCCCCAAAATGGATCATGACTTTAGCACCTACATGAAGTCAAATGGCCCCATAAATCAGGATATACCCGCTGAGAAAAGTGTCTATTTACAAAATGTTGTGCTTTTAGGATTGTGTTTTTGTCACATTTTCGATTTCCAGTTGTGTCTTCATTAATGTGGTTCTACATATTCATCGCATGCTGTTTTCCATACATTTGTTACTAACGCTGAGTCCAACATGAGCTATGAGAATTTATTTGACAGATTGAAATGAATTTCCGATTTGACATACAAAATATTTAATTATCGTATTTTCATAGTATTCTCTGTTCGTTTAAAATTCCTTTGAATTGGAATTATAATGATGACTTTTCTCGTATCAAAATCTTGAAAGTTAGACATATATCTTAATCTCAACCAAAGGCAAGTGTGGAAATAGTACTATTTTGAATCATCTTGACAAATGTGATAGCGGCGACTTCTTTAGATTATTACTATTAGACCCTGTTATTGCACGTATCTCTTTCTTGAATTCTTCATATCGATTTCTACTTTTCTAGCGGGAAATAGCGTACATCTCAATAGATACGAGGCATTCGCAGGTGCTGCCATTATGGGAGATAATTTTGATTACTACTGCATTGGATCGAGGTCACTTACATCATGTGAAATGGTTGTATTAGATATTGAAGAAGCAAGAATCACGTGTTCGATGAGCAGCGAATGTGAAGCAATTGTCGTTAAACCTGAAAGAAATTGGTTAGGTAAGTAAAACAAATGAATGATGAGTGCGTGAGTGAGTGAGTGTGTGAGTGAGTGAGTGAGTGAGTGTGTGAGTGAGTGAGTGAGTGGGTGAGTGAGTGAGTGAGTGAGTGAGTGAGTGAACGATTGAATGGATAATTGAAAGAGTGAGCTAGTGAATGCTTCATTAATAGATTAAGAAATATTTAGATAAATGGACGTTGAGTTTTATGAGTGAGTTCATGAGTAATGTCAGTAATGCAAGACATAAGTAAAGCAAAGCAGAGGTTAAAGATATATGGGTCCTTCAGCACGTTGAGATAAGAAACGATAGGTGTACCACAGGGCTCAGATTTCATCATCATCATCATCATCATCATCATCATCAATTTATTTACAGTTGGCTGTATTTATAGCTAAAAAAGAAGCTAATTAAGGCCAACCTGAACTAAGTCTAAAACTAAGAGACTAAAAAAAAGAGAATATAAATACAGAACTAAGCCGAAAAACCTAAATCTTTAATATAAACTTTGCACAATCTGCAGTTGCAAGGCATTCTGTTCCACTGTTTTATTTTTCTTTTAAATTCTTGCAAAGTGTCACTGTCTTTCAAACTATTGGGCAGTGAGGACCATAAGGAGCAACCTCTAAACTGAATATTTTCTGTACCATATATTGTTGTTCTTGCTTTCGTCAGTTGCAAATGATTTGGATTACGCAAGCTATAATAGTTATATTTTTCGGCAAAGACATCCTTCATAAAAGTTGGATTAATGTTATTCTTTGTCTTGAATATTTCTATCGCAAGCAACTGCAAATTGCGTTGATGTATAGTCAGGGATTTATTTACAGAATTACTACCACTACCTTTGCATGCAATTCGCAAGGCTCTTTCACATACTTTATTTAATTTAGTATTAGCCTTTCTATAGTGAAGCATCCATACAAGCGGACAGTAGTTGAACTGCGATTTTATGAACGCATCTATTATCAATTGTAATTTAATAGGATCTATATAATTAGATAGCCGGGCAAGCGCATGCAATTTTTGGTTTGCCTTTTTGCATAAATCTTGGACATGCTTTGTGAAGCTTAACTTTTTGTCAAAAGTAACACCCAAAAGTTTTTCATGTTCACTTTCTTTGATGGTGGATTTACCAATGGTAACAACTGACTCTTTACTTTTGTTGCCAAATATCATATAGTGGCATTTTTCTTCGTTAAGCTTCATGTAGTTCTCTGAAGACTTAGGGCCTCTGTTCTTTTTATACACCTGACTGACCTCTTCATATTCCTTAATGATGCTCAGATATGCAACTATGTATGTTTCTCAGCTATTGTCATTAAAACATGAAAGGTTGATGCTCTTAACATCGCTGAAATGTTTCCGAACTACTTTGTGAAATTGGATGAAAAAAAAATCATCCGATCATCTTTGGGGTTAACGACAATAGTATTTCTTTAAATATCTGTTAGGTAGGCTTGAAAGAGAGCGTAGACGAAAAGCTGCTTGAAGTAAATCTGGACTAAAAGATGTGCTTTAAACAGCAAGTAAGGTCTATTAGCAGAAGGCTGGTCAGAAGTTACATGTCCTCTCTAGAAATTACCACCTCCCGGATACTGAACAGTTAAAGCGAATGCCGAAAGCATTTCTCTTGTCGCAGTTCAACTACTATCCTACGGTTTTGAAGTTCTGCTATAGAACAATGAAGAGTTGATGGGCACATATCCACGAACGGGTATTGCGTACAAAGATATGATATCATATTTTGATACCACGTTAAAGGTTAGTCCCTCGGGATTCCTTATACGATTCCATACGTTGGGTGGGGGGGGTGCCTGTTAGAGAGGACGCTTATCCTGAGCCGTCAGCATTTTGAGGTAAGGTGGTCATTTCATTTCCTTGCCACCTTTAACTTCCCCAGTGTTACCACCAGGTACCCATTTGCTGCTGAGCAGACCATATGCCAGCATCCCAACTTTGATCCGTGGGGTCGGCTCGAAACATGAATGCTCCGTTCTGCAGTCAAGCGCACTAAACGCTCGACCGCTCGCCCATCCATCATGCAACATTGCTTGAAGAAAATGCGAGTTAAATCCACACCAGGAATGTTACAATAGATAATTGAAATTTATGAAACAAAATGATGACTTATTTATCCTAGTTTCATGAAGGAGGTATGGGGGTATGAAAATGAGTTATCAATTAAGTGAAGGTTAGCTAAAACATGCATTTAAAATATTTAGACCAACAATTGTGAACAAAGAACATAACTAAATACAGTTAAATAGTTCAAATGAAATCAATCTTTAATAGCTGCTTGAAGGAAGCTTTTATAAAAAATATTAGTGCGCACAGGAATGACTGTCGGTGTTACGAAGGAATAATAATGAATTAATAAAGGAATAATAATGAATTATTGAATGATTAATAATGAATTGATGAAGGATTAATAATGAATTAATGAAGAAATACTTAGAATGCCAATGGTTGAAAGAATTCTTAGTTTTACGAAAAATTAATTAACTTCTTCGGGCTCTTTCAGACTTTTGCTTTGCTTTGAGCTCAATACATAAGAATTTTTGCTTTTTTCAGGGCAAATGGTCGTTGTATTTAAAAACAGTGGGAGGAGTCTAACGCCAATTACAGAACACACAACATATGTGAAGATGAAAGAGTAACCTGCCAAAGATTTCACAGTGTTCTTCAAATTATGTTCAACTCTGGACAATTGTTTTTGCCCAGGGAAGAATCAGAATTATGCAGATAAATGTTGTGACAAATGCACATAGTCTGAAGAAATGCTTTTGGCTGGTACCTATTGTGTGTATGCAAATGTGAGCCTTGGGACAGAGATAACAAGTGTTTATTTTTATAGAAACAACCTGAATGTATTGTAAATTTATATATATATATATATAAATTTTATATTTTTATCTGATTGTTCATCTTTTTGTTTTCAACTTTCTTTTATAACTTTCTTTTATAAATTATGTTAGTCATTGCTTGAGTAGCTGATTCGGTAATTCAAAACCGGCTCATAATTTGAATCCAGGCTCAATTTTATCCATTGCAATTGCATGTTTCAAATTACCACACTACGTCCGGCAAAAGATGAATATTTAGACATCATCCGCATTTGTATTTTATTGTATCAAAAACTGTTACAGTATATATATGAAAATAAAATGTAACAAGTTTTTCTTGGTTTTGAGCCATTTTGATTCTCATTGTTTCATGTTATTAAATTACCGGTAGCTTTGATCTTAACTGCAACTAAAGGGCGTGGCTCTATAAATTTTTCCTTGGGGTCCTCAGACCACCACTCTTCCCTATTTCACTACCACTAGCACTACAACTTCACCCTTGCACCCCCCTCCCAATCCGCTTCATCTACCTGCGGGCTTGCTATTACAGAGAATTTGTGCTCCCTTCACGTGCCCTTCTTACCGGTGAGTTTTCAGGGGCCTCCAGACAGTGATTTCTTTCCTTGTAGTAACTCATCAGCGCAATGCAGCCCGGGAAGTTGAAGTGACGTCATTATTCAATTCACTTTGTTTTCATGTGTAAAAGGCTGATGCGTAAAGATATTGTAAAACGGTTACGTTAAACAGGTTATCATAAAGCAGCTCCTGCGATCGAGCTACGAGGAAATAAATGGAAAAAATGAGTTAGTATGGGCAGCTCATTCATTCCTTTACAACAAGCATATGATGTTGACTTAGTCAAAGAACCATTTGAGTATTATCCGTTCATCGTTAGGCTTATTTATGGAACGCTGTGCCTCATTTCATCAAGCATTTCTACCGTGGTCAATTTTACGTTCAATTTGTTTTGCTCATGCGTTTTTAAGTCTCTTGCGTTTGTAGATTGTACGTTTCAAATGTTGGATGCCTTGTTGGAATTCTCAAAGACCTTACTGCAGTTCAATTACATCTTAGTGTCTAGGGGCTTGACAGTGTTTGGACAGTTTGTATCAAAGTCGTCAGTATTACTTAAACTGTCATTTGCATCACTTTACAAATTTCTAATTTGCAGCTACGAGCAACTGGTTAATGTACCTCTTCTATGTTTTCAAACAGCAGTTTATTTGTTGGCAGTTTCACAGGAGTTTCTCTTGACACTTCCTGAGCGGATGATTGAAAGTTGTAATGCAGTGTACATTTTCACTTGCTCTTGGTTGCGAACCACTATTTCAAATGCTATTCAGCATTGTTTGACTGTCGTCACAGCTTTTTGGCATAACTTCGCCCATTTAACTGCATATGTTGCATCTGAGTTTGTTGATATCTTAGATGTTCTGCACAAGCAGGCATCATCGTTTGCCCAAGAGTCTATTTATGCAGCTATAGACCCAATTATACAAAAGACACATTTTGTGTTTGCCAACATGCTTGTCTTCTTGCATGAAGTAGGCCAGTATTTCATATTATCAGTGCAGAAGTTCTTTGCACTCTTGTTGGAAAGTACAAGACAAATAAATATAATTTTTGAGCAACTGGGAGAGTGGATTTCAATGCCATTTACATTTACCAATTTAAATGTGATTTTTGGATCAGTAATTTTGATTATAGAAAATATCATTAACATTTTCATATTGGCTATAACCTTGGTTTTTCAACTGGTGAAAAGCTGTCTGGCTATGACAATCGAACTTATAATTATTGGTGCACATCTTCTGGTGGATTTCAAAACAAAATTCTCCAAAGTGTCATTGTGGATTGTTGTTGTTACGATAGTTTGTTTTGCAATTTTGTTCTTGTCAAGAAATACACTAGTTTTACATAAAGTTATGATTTTGTGGGAGAGTATTTATCAATCACTACCACCACTTTGGCATAGGAATGTTGTCTTTCCTGCTGAAGAAAGGTTAATTGAAGAGGTAGAAATGCCAAGAGAGGAAGTAGAAGTCAGACATGATCAGCATGGGTACCTAGCAGGGAATGATGAAAGACCACTTATCTTAAAGCCTGAAGGAAAAGCAATGCCTCCAATCGATGAATCTTTCAGAGAAGATAATGAATTAACAATATGTATTGTGTGTCAAGATGAGCAAAGATCAACGGTTTTGCTGCCCTGTAGACATTTGTGTCTGTGTAAATGTTGTGCAGAATCATTGCATAGCAATATTGACAGACGTAAAAGAGTTTGTCCACTTTGTCGGGAAAATATAAATGACATCATGGATGTTTACATTTGAGCATATGACATTAAAATATGTATACATACATACATACATATGTAAATGTTTTCATTTTAATTTGCATGGACACACATTAGCATAATAGCCAGGAGTTGTGCACTATTCCACTACACCATCAAGGTGCAATGAAATAGCTGTGGAAGTCAAAGGCCATTCAACCCTTGGAATCCAATGAATCATTCACTCTACTGGGGCACTATTTATGTTTTGGTATAATGCCTTCTTCAGAGCTAAGAGTGCTATAGTACCATCTTTTTACTAAGGCTAAATAATATGTGTTTGAAAAATGTTTTTCTTGATTTCTATATACAAATATATATAAATACATATATTCATATTTATATCCTCTACAGGACAATAATAATAATAAGAGCAGTATTTATACAGGGTAACCTTGTCAATACTATGAGTATTGTTATCAATAAGGGCCCTGTCTGAAAATTAAAAAGAACGAAAAGTAATCCACCAATTTACAATGTAAAAATCTAAGATGTCCTTCAATACTTATTGTTAAGAAATAAAATGACTACAAAAGTTGCAGATGTTCTTTTAGTCGATGCTTGAAAACAACAAAGGATTCCAAGCTTCGAATTTCAATAGGCAGCTCGTTGTAACAAGATGGGCCTTGGAACCAGAAGGACTTTTTTGCTGCTTCTGTTCTGACCCTTGGAACACATAAAGTAGCTTTATTGCCTCTTGTACCATAATTGTGGCTGACTCTTTCAGCATATGACGCAAAGTTAGGAATGGTAGACAAATGTCTGCATAGAACAGCCTTGAGATTTTTAGCATGAAATTTATGTTAAAGGAGGAAGATAGAAGGAAGGTGTGTGCATGCAAGCTTTTAGGCATTCAATTGAATGATCACCTACTTTGCGCTTCATTTTCAATTAATTTTTCTTAAGTTAATCATATAAGGTAATTATTGGCTTTTTGCTGCAACAATGCCATGTAAAGTTGCTTCAAAGTTCTATGATTATTATTCCAATTTGATATGATGAAGCAAAGGAAAGTTTTCCAACATCAGTTTGATTTGCATTATGATGATATTTCAACATATTCTAAACACCTAGTCAGTTGTGTAAGTTGACCTTTTTTTGCATTTGTGGGACATTGCAAGTGCTATATTAAGCAGTTGTCCATTATCAAGCCAAACAGAATTCAGCAAATTTTTACTGAAACATTTCCATGCAAGTTCACTTCAACAGGAATGTTGCTTAACTCTATTTACAATCCACTGAGTTATGCAAGGATGCCTGCAGCACATGGACAGTAGGGTGAGGTGTGCCTTTGAGTAATGCTACTCATTAACAATTTTATGAAGTTTTTTCAACATTTCATGTGTATGCTAGCAGCTACTGTTTTGTTTTGTAAGTACTTCAACTTTGATCATACAACTTACTTGTAAAGTTTGAGAGTTTTATGAACATTCATATGGTGAATTTTGCCTTCTCTATTTAAGTTTGCTCTGATCATAGTAAGTTTGCTCAGATCATAGTAAGTTTGCTCAGATCATAGTAAGTTTGCTCAGATCATAGTAAGTTTGCTCAGATAATAGTAAGTTTGCTCAGATCATAGTAGGTTTGCTCAGATCATAGTAAGTTTGCTCAGATCATAGTAAGTTTGCTCAGATCATAGTAGGTTTGCTCAGATCATAGTAGGTTTGCTCAGATCATAGTAGGTTTGCTCAGATCATAGTAGGTTTGCTCAGATCATAGTAAGTTTGCTCAGATCTACGCGAAGGGCATACCGCTGGAAAAATTCTCGTACATTTCTGAGGAAATCACACGAAATCACAAAAATCACACAACATCACACAAAATCAATGACAAAATGCCATAGAAAATCACAACATATTCACAAAAGAATTACGTAAAAGTACAACAAATTAAAATGATTAAAAAATATCTAATGCTACTGATATTGCTGAAATATTTAACCGGTTGTTCGTTGCAATAACGGAATCACTCAACATCAGTGAAATTACTGAAAAAGCATCATCGACCGAGGGTTTTTTCTGACCCTATTCTTATCGCAATCAAAATTTCTCTAATCACTTCAGTATTAAAAAGATTAAAGACGTCTGTCAAAATTCTGGATTGTTCTCATTTAGGTTTTTACCTGACAAGAAATCGAAACTGAGATCGCAAATCTAATTTCAAAAAAGCAACAACCTATAAAGATACTCCTCCCACCCAAAATTCTTAAAAACATGCAAAACCAATGGTTAGACGCACTCCGGACTGCATAATCATTCATGCAGGAACAAATGACGTAACAAGGGAAACTGACACCATCAACAACCTCAGGAGCATAGTCAGAGATGCAAAAGAAACAGCCCCAACAACAGAGATTGTCATTTCATCACTCGCTACGAGATATGACAAAGCAAACATAAATCAGAAGGTGGTCCAGCTGAATAAAGAAATTGACGACCTTGCTAAGGACATTAATATCAATGTAATAACCCATCCGAATTTAGATAAATGCTGTCGCAACAAGAAACTATTACATCTAAATCGTAGAGGAGTAGCTGAACTAGCAAAGAATTTCTTAGGGTTCATTGCCAGTAATTTTTGAAAAAGAAATTAGACTATTCCAGAACTAGTTTCAACAAACCAGGTAGTTTATAGATGGATGGCCAATAAGCAGAAAAAATTACAAAAGCCAAACTTAGAAAGTATAGAGTCTAATGCTTCTTTAGATGATATTAATGACACCAGTATTTCCCCACATAGAATCCCTAATAGGGGACAGGCCTTTGATGATAAAGAATCTTAAGAAAATGAGTCTACTGCTGTTAAGAGTGAGATTGGTTGTTTTCGAGAAATGCGGAATCTAAGGATGAAGTACCCAAAAAACGTTATGGTATCTTATATTAACATTAACTCATTCATTAATTAGAACTTAATTAGAAACAGATTCGATTCATTCTCCGAAATTATAAGGGAGAGTGTGGACGCTGAAACGAAACTCAAGTCCTCCTTCCTAAAGGATCAGCTTCTTATTTCTGGATACAAAAGGTCAGAGAGGCTAGATGTATCTCAAAGAAAGCAGTGGTACAGTGTACATAAAAAGGGGGATTATACACAATAAGCTAGGGGGCTCGAACTGGGTCAAGAGATTCAGATTCTCCCTATTGAAATAAATATCAGGAAGCAGAAATGGTTATTACTGCCAGCCTATAGACCTCCAATTCTAAATTGGACTCTCTTAAAGTCATGATCCATTTTGGGGGTAAAAACTGGTGTAGAAGCTATCACTAGTGTACATACCATACTGCAAAACAGAAAATGCATTCCTAGCTTTGTCACGACTTAATTTCATTCAATTTTACATATTTATACGGGGTACAAATTCAGATTAACTGTTTTACAATTTCTGAAACTTTCTTTAAGACGTTCTTAGTATGAATATTCAAGATTATGGGACACTGTGCTACAGTTGTTACCCAATTGACTATTGTTACACTGACAGACAAGCATAATATAAGCATAACAACCTACTAGTAGCACAAATGTTACAACAAGAAATTTACGCAAATTAAGTCAAAGAGGTCAAAGATATGATAGTCTTGCATGAAGATTTGAAATTTAAAGGTATATGACTTATCAACTTTCTTAGGCCAATGAGATAACACTCGCCTCATCACAAGTGTGAACTCATTTTAATTTCACGTAAATCTATATCCGCATCTGGTCATATATTTCGGTTCATCTTTCGGTCGTTGTCAGATGTTTCATACTCTGATAAGTGTCGGACGGACAAAGTGCATTTACTGTGCTATAGAATTTTCCCGCTTTTTCAAGCCATAGTGAAGTTCTTTCGCACCTACAGACTAATCGTAATTACAGAAAACATCTTAAGACACTTGAGACCACATTGAAGACAGAGGTGGACAGACTGAGAGCACGAAGTCATTGATTTGACCATCTCCAGAACTAGAAGCTTAGAGATCTAAAACCTGAACTGAACGCAAAGCACGAATTTAGGAACAAAGAGTTAATTATCAAGTACTTACAGCGTGCATCTTATCTTATTTGATTGCTCTACTGTATTTTAATGACTGCCTTTCGTTTTATATTCTCAAAGGGTTTCTTTTTGCAATAGGATTTTGTTCAAAGAACTACCTTTTTACTTGTTGTGAATTTTAAAGTGATGATGAACGCAAAGTTCCAATTAACTATTGCAGTTTCTTATATTTTGTTAATATTTGTCCTTTTTTACTGCAAACTTCCATAACTTTCTGCATTAAAGAAACTTTTTTAGAGATGAGGATATACCAGTTATTTTACTCTGTCATTCTTTATCACGTTGGCAACAATGTAGGTTAAATTGCTTACTCAGTGACGTTAACTTCGATTGGAGAATCTTGATTGCGACATTTCATCTCCGATGTCGTTTGCTTCTATCCTTTTTCTAAATGTCTACTACCTTGCATTAACTTTTATTAGACTTCCATTGTCAATGAACTTGCTGGGAGGTTTTCATACATCGCTTGAGCTTACACAATGATGAGGTCTTCAATTTTTGAAAGCATTTATGTTTGATGACATAAGCTTACTTCTAATATAATTGTAGGAGGCAACAAATCCTTCATCAACCAGACATAATTAGTAAGCAAAACAGAGTTTAATGAGGTTTCTTGCTGAAACATAACCATAAAAGTGTATTTCAACAGAAATGCTGTTGAACTCTATTTACAAGCAAACCATTCAGGTATGCAAAGACGCCTGCACCTTGTAGACAGTGGGGCCGAGATGTGCCCTTCAGTAGTACTGCTCATTATCAACTTTTTTTGGAGTTATTTTATATTTCATGTGTAAACTAGCAGCTTATTGGTGTTGTTTAAAAATACTTTAACTTTGATCGTAAAATATCACTCGCAAAATATGGTATCATGATTCTCTATAGTTTTCTGCACTCTTCTAATGCTGTGAAGTATGAAATTGTCCCAAGAAAATTATACATGACTTGAGACTACAATCCGGTGGTGTAGCTTGGGGATGTCAGGTGTTTCAGGTCCCAATCTCTAAAACTTGGTTATCAAATTTCAAGTCAGCTGTACTCATTGGTAGACAGTGACTTGAATAAATATGATATATTCAATGAAATATCAAAGCGGGTTATATGATAACAAATGCTTTATTCTCAGTTGACTAGTCTATGCATCTCTAAAGTATGAACTACAATCACTGCCAAAACTCTTGGTACGCTATTATTACTTTTTGACTCATAGAGCAAACTCCCCTCCGTTATAAGAGGGGGGAGTGGATCACTAGCCGTCACATTTGACCAAAAATCTACTATTTTCAAATAAACTTCATTGTTCAATGAGTGTTCCAAGGACTTTTTGCACTGATTGTACTTGTAATGATATAGGCAAGATTTGCCATAGTTGTTTTTTTTTCCAATGAACTTACCCCTCTCAAATCCATGTTGTTGTTATGATAGCAGCTCCGTCATGAAGTCATAAAGTCAAGCTTTAGCTGTGATTTTGTCTTGGGGGTCATTCATCTATGGAGAAAGACTTTCACAAGATAGTAAACGGATCATTACAAATAGTATGTTATGAAAAAGTCGATAAAAGATTTCTTCTACAGCTTTGGTGGTGGGAAAGATGAAGTCTTGTTTGGAAATAAAAGTATTGCTGGATACATGCAGAAAAGGAAATTAATTTTCTTTATTTAGGGCACGTACATTAATGTATCAAGGTCCCCCTCCCCCGTGTACGCAATCGAACGCTTTTGCTTGACCCCCTCCTCCCTTTTGTGCGTACTGTGAAATTAGAAAAAAGTGATCTATATACCAAAATGAAATTATGAAAGAATAATGATGATCTTGAACTCTGCACACACTTTGGCCTTCAATTGTATATCTCAGGATGCCTTGATGCACGAGCGGTCTTCAGAGTCGTAGTAGAAAACATACATCATAATATCATAACATACATCATATTAACTTGTATCTACATTCAACTTACTGTACAAGTGGTTCGGCTAGGAGACTCGCGTCCCTGCCATTGAACCTTCTCCAATCCAACAATTACACATTAACAGTATGACAGTACATATAAAATGAATGACCGCTTGAAGATCCCTAACCCTAACCCTAACCCTAACCCTAAATCCCCCCATAAGAAATGTTTTCTCACTCTTTTAATTCTCATACAGATCTTTCCTAGGCCCACACCTGAGCGCTACACTGTTCCAGACACGCATGAAGCACTCTCCCCCCCCCACTTTTCTGCTAATGTAAGGTGCCAAGATTGAGGAATTCGATCCAAATAGAACGTATATTTCCCTTTTTCCGTGCTGAAGTCCACTCACCTTCAAAAAGTATCAGTGACGGAGTTATCAGCTCCTATTGGGGGTAAATACCTTAAGTTTTTTTAAAACGTGGGGCTACAGACTGGTCCAAAAGTCTCAAACATGTAAAGCCAGGGGATAGTCTGTGTTCTTGGTCACCTGGTGCTTAGCATGACCTCATTGCTCTAAAAATGAATCTTGGAAAGGGTGTGACTGAGTAGAGCTTCTAGTGGGTCGAACATGCTTCTGGGGATCAGGAATAATACTCTTGATTTCCAGTGAGCAATGTCCATGAAAATATCGATAGAACATGGACAGATCTGCAACCAGACGACGATGAGAGAGAGATTGGAGAGATTTGGTGAGGCTTGGAGTGACCTGTAGGTAGTATCTAAAAGAAGTGTTTTCCAATTCCTAAACTTCAAAAAAGACACTTTGATTCAGGTTCTTGGTTAGTTTTTGATAAGGGAAGAGAACTCTACTTCATTTTTTACTTCCAAGCTATGTAAAATTTAAGTCTTTACAAAGTTGGAGCATTACACTCCTTGCTTTAGATTATGACGTCATGATGACGTCATAGGTAGCCATTATGGGTTTATAATCATGTTCAACAAGTAGGTCATGGTGCTAGAAATGTTGTATCTGAAATCCATCTTTTTAGCTATAAAGACAGTAAAAATATAGCAAAACAAACAACTGTATCCCTTTCCCCTACAATAGACCCAAAATAGTTCCAATGTCCCTTTGCACTTGACTCAAAGATAATTTATTTTCTATAATTTTCTGGCTCCCAAATAGGGCACATTTTATATCATTTTGCTCCATATTGTTTTCTCTTTTACATGTGATATAGTGTATATTTTTTTTATCACTCAAGGCTCCATGATGAATGAAACCTTGAAAAATGTTTTTGGACCAGCACTACCTCAACATTCATTGTCCTATAAGTCCCGATTTAGTTATGAAATTATAGAAATAAGTAAAAATATTGGATTTCATATATTTCAGTTGCATTATTGTGAAGTTTCATCTTTAAATTCCCAATATTTTTGCTGTATGAAGACACAGAGGTCATATTGTTTATCAAGTGTAAAAATTTAGTTGGGTCATAAAGGGTTAACCTTTTACTTTACAACCTTTAATTTTAACAGGACCCTTAGTGATAGCAGTAATATTTTTACTGAAAAGGTTGTCCTGTATAAATATGGTTGATTATTATTCATTATTATTTTTATTATTATTATAGCTAAGAAGTTTATTAAATTTTCTCACAGACATTTTAATGATTCCATCTGCTGTTTTCTACCTAGACAGGATGTATCTCTATATTCAAACAGGACGTTCCTACTGAAATATAGGTCGTGGTTCCAAAACATTTTCAGGTAGCCCACCTATGATCCGTCCTCCCTCCCCCCTACCGTCATTGTTGCATACTTCCCATACGGACTTGCAACTAGTCCCCAGCTCTCCTCTCACTCAAAAATTTGCTCCGGCGTCCCTGTGTTCAGTGAACTGCAAATTTTAGAGAAGCCGTTTGGACCTAGAGCATTCTAGAACGATTCAAAATACGTTACGCCGCGTTGCGTTGGACCAAGCCAAATGTCACTACTGTTTCCCCAGTTATGACCACATAGATTCGCCCTATCCCTGCAACCCCCCCCCCACAGATAAAGAGGGCACAGTTTATTTTTTGGTGTCGTAAAGCTGAAAGTTATAACTGGAGATTACGTCATTCAACCAGGGTTTTCCCCTTCAGACTGTTGCAGTGACCTTCTCGGAAAACATCGGCAAATGTGAAAGTATATTGCGTTGCAAAGACATTGGAAAACAGTTGCAGCACTTGTCGGTATGGGCTGGCTTAGAGAACTTTATGAGCTGTTCCGCAGAGATTTAATTGAATGGATATCACTTGTTTGTAGCGCTGCCATGTCTGCTATTGAAACCCTGATTTTGGCATTAAAAGGTTTATTGGCTTTCCTACTTTTTTCATTTGTTAAGCTGGCATATGCTGTCTGGCAAATTGTGAGATATGTGTTGATGCTCTCACCAATATTAGTTTTTACCTGCATGAGAATTGCCATAACTGCGATCTTGCAGATAGCAGGGAAATGCATACATACAACTCTTGAGCAGATAAATTCCTCTCTGCATCCAATGGACTTCAATATTAGTTCTATGCCCGTTCGAACCACATACACTTTTCTGGCCTATGCTGCAATCCTTATCATTCTGGTACATATTTTTTGCAAAGGATATATATCCCATCAAATGTATGAGATTGTCGGTAACTACTATCAACAAATTGACAAGCTTTGGAGATAAAAGTGTCATAGTACATCATGTATCAAGATCAACAAAAATCAGCAGGCAGTACACAAATTAGCAGCATTTTTGTCACATAAACATTTGCTATTATGTGAAGAATGCGCAGAAGTAGTGCAGAGGCCTGAAACAACTTTTCCAGTTTGCCCACAAAGGTATAAACGATATCATGTTTATTGTACATTTATATTTAATAAGATAGGCCTACCAAAGACATGTTTATATACATAATTGATTGAAAAAGCTGTTCCTTCAACGGACACGAACAGTCTCTTCTGGAAGAAGTTCGAAAAACTTCAGGGTACTTCAAGCTAAAGTGAGCAAAGATTGCTAAAGTCTAAAGACAGAAGCTGGCACTTCGATGAAGTAAAAAGTACGTATAGAGCATGAAAAGGCTAGCTTCTACTCTTCGTCGGAAGGTGAAGAAAGGTGAAGAAATCTTTTCTCGCAGTTATTTCAAGAGTTCTGGTATTCTGCCACTGTATCTTAGCTGTATCTTCGTTCGTCCCCCTCCGGAAGAGTTAGCCCTCTTGTCAGAAAGTTCCTCTCGCCACCCCTGTAGCATACTAACATACCGTAACTTCTCTTTTTAGCCCCACCTCAATTAAGCTCCCCTCTCCAATTAGTCCCCTTTGTAGAAGCAAAAATTTATTAAGCCCCCTCATTTTTAAGCACCCCTCAAAAATGTGAATAATGCCAAGAGTAATTTG